>JAFBJR010000150.1:11778539-12001075 GCA_016785285.1 Brachirus orientalis
ATATACATATATATATAACAGGTAGATAGATAGATAGATAGATAGATAGATAGATAGATAGATAGATAGATAGATATTTATGTGCAGCGCCCTCTCCCGGCCGCTGCCTTTTACAACTGCACAAACGGCAGCTCCTCTGTCCTCTCGCGATATTGCAGGAGGAGTTCTCGTGTGTCCGCCATCCTCACGGCTTTTCGCAGAAGGGCATCGAGAGGCCGAAACAAGAGCAGGAACTTGGCACCTTCGTCCTTCAAACATGCTGTCAAGGCTCGTTTTTGTCTCAGGTATGCGCTAATCATACTCTTAGTACAGTCCAGTCTATTCTGCTCTTATTTAGTCTAGCAGTCTGACAGGCTGATGTCAAACTTTAAAGTGAATGTGAAGGGTAAAGTGAAGGCCGCACAATGAATGAGAGGGATGCTAATGCTAGCTGTGTGTTTATAAGTGCAGTGTCTGTTCTAAAAGGTTACCCTAATCCACTGGAGCTGTTTTTTGCATGATAAAGACCCTGCCAATTTCATCAGCTGACGTCATGACCAATCATTCTTAATTTGTTTGTAGATGGTATAGGTAGTAAACAGAAGTTACGCTGGCTAACGTTAGCCCTGCACGCTTGCTAATGTCACCTCATTGACAGCTTAAGGGCTGCTCGGTTTTGAACTCGCCGTCTCCAGTGAAAAGAAACGATAGTGACTTCACAATGTGTTTTTAATTTAATCTTTTCCCGAGCTGTTCGTTTTAAACCCGACATTCATTTGCCACTGACGTGTTGCACCAGCCTGTTTTAGTGAGTCCGTAATCACCAGTAAAGGTAGTTGACAGATAAACCTATTGATAAAATATTACTTAACTGCTTCAAGTTTAAGAAAAAGGTTGTAATAAGTCTACAGATAAGACCATTGTCAGTCATGTTTTGCCGATGTTGCGATATGAAAATATGTATGCCTGTGTAAAATTTGATTTATTTCATTTTGATTATTATATATTTAGCTTTTTAAACATGTGAAATGGAGTAGGATTTAACAAGTCTAGACTTATCTCAACCACCTCAGACATAAGATTTACATAAGACCTAATTTAATGAATATGTTGTGCATTCTATTGTTTATCTAATTACAGGACATGTTGATCATAAAGAGGATAAACAATAATGACCTTGTCATTTTTTGTTGTTGTTTGCAGCGAGTGCACTGAAAAGCAGTGGCCCCCTTGGAGCTGGGTATGTGTTCAAACATTTACTGTTGACAAAATTCAGTGGGAACTGTATTTTTTAACACTAACAGTCTTGTCTGTCACAGCCTTGTTCAGGCGTCTCGCTCCCTGCACACATCATCCCAGAGTCTGGCCCCAGTGCCTCCTTTGCCAGAGAAGGGAGGCAAAGTCCGCCATGGCATCTTCCCAGAGGAGCTCTTTCAGCTCCTGTACCCTAAAACTGGAGTCACAGGTCTGTAGTCTTCCAACCAGTGTTGGACACTGAATTGATCTCTATTTATCTTAAAAAAACATATTGTTGATGATGTATTGATGAAAATACAGTTGAGGGCAAATTATTAGCCCCCTATGAGAATTGCATTGGTATCTCTCATGTGCTGTTAAACAAAGCAAAAAAAATTTAACACTGCTTTTTCAAACATCCTAGTTTTATTTTGGATACTTCCAATATTTGGCTACCAGGGTCAAAATTAAGAACTGACCTTTTTATTGAGCTATAGCACAGACAATTGTTGTACAATGATGTACTTAACTCTGTAATGCTCAAAACTAAAAATCAAGTTAAAACTGAGAGTTATCTCCCAATTTACACACGGTGTCAAATCTTGAGTAAGGGTTTGAACTGTCGCTTGACAAAGCATCATGTCAAAAACAAATGAAATCAGTTTAGACTTGAGAAAAAAGGATTCTTGATGCCCACTGAAGTATGCTAAGGACAACCTAGAGAAAGATTATGCATACTGGAAGCATGTCCTTTGGTCAGATGAGACCAAACTAATTGGCCATAGAGACATTGCTTTTGTTTGGAGAAAGAAGGGACCCAAAGAACACCGTCCCCCCCAGAGGTGAAAGTATTATGCTGTGGGGATGCTTCAGTGTGTGTGGAACTGGGAATCTCATCGATGTGGAAGGAATCATGAAGAAAGAAGGATATGCGAAGATTTTGAAAGAAACCCTGAAACAGTCAGCAGCAAAACTGGGTCTGGGTTGTCACTTTGTCTTCCAACACGACAGTGACCCAAAACCTATGTTGCTCATGGTGAAGAACTCCCTTCAAACTACAACTACAACAAACTATAACAATCGACTGCAGGCTGTTATCCAGCTAATTGACTACTAGCATCGAGGGGGCTAATAATTTTGACCCTGGTAGTTTTTGGTTTTTGTGAAATAATTTCTATGTGCAAAGTCAAAAAATGGAAGCATCCAAAATAAAAGTAGGATTTTTGAAAAAGAAAACATTTTTATAGGGGGGTGTAATAATTTCGTTCTCAAGTGTATGACTTAAGTATCTACACCACCCGTGTACCACCAGTGGTATGCAAGCTTCCTCTGGGGGTACTTGAAGAAAAATCAGAAATACTGTTCTACTGTATATACCAGGGTATGCAATCGGATTGGAGCTGAGGAATTTTGACCTGAGTTTGTAGAAAATGAAACAAATAACAAAATGAAAAATTAAATAATAATAATTAGTCACCTTATCTCTTGCAGATGAAGATGATGAAGAATCTTTATTCTCATTATGCAGGGCACAATGAAATTTTGTTCAGTAGCTCTTGGCTTAGGACACACAAGACACATGAATAAGAAAGTTTGGTGACCAGCGCTTGACATTTTTGACTTTATTGTCCAACCCTACCTGAACCGCAAGCTAAACTTACCATGAGTTAATAAAACATCTCAACCTATTTAATTTTTGCTACAAATTGCTGTGAAGTTAAATATCTCTACATTGCATTGGTCACATTAAAAGCCGTGGTTATATGTAGCAATTTTACTATTACTTGCTTCTGAGAAAAATGTCCCTGCAGCTTTGTTATTGTGTTGCATAAATAATACCAGTTCTCTCATTAGACACCAGAATGTTAGTCAGAGCAAACATTTTTTAAATTTTATTCAGTTGCAATGCATTTTCTGTTCGACTGGGCACATTAAAGCATAGTAATTAATGTTAAATTTAATAGAGGACAACAATGGGACAGAGGTGTATCATTGTTGAACTTTGTTTCTGAATTGTCTTTGATGTTAAGCAGTTGCACTAGCACAGTTTCATTGACTCAAAAACAATCTACATTTTCTCTTTCACTAGGACCGTACATGCTGGGTACCGGTCTTATCCTCTACCTGCTTTCCAAGGAAATCTACGTCATCAACCATGAGACTTTTGTTGCTGCCTCAGTAGGTGCTGTCATTGTCTATGGTGTCAAGAAATTTGGTCCAGATGTTGCTGCTTTTGCTGACAAACTCAATGAGGTACATTTATAATCATGTGGATGTGTGTTTTTAACTCTTTTTCAGACTGATAATATGATGCTGTTCAAAAATTCAACATATTAAAGTTTGTTTTGCCCATTCCCCGTAGTGAATTACTTTTTTTCGGATTACTGTAATCACTCACTTTCAGTCAATATAACTTTTTTTTGTGCATCTTTGCAAGCACTCTATAATCCTGACGTGTGTTTGTGTTAACAGGATAAAGTGGCCAAGGTCCAGGAAGTGAAGGACCTTGCAATTACCAACTTGACTCAGGCCATTGAGGATGAGAAGAAGGAACAGTGGAGAGTTGAGGGAAGATCAATGCTCTTCGATGCTAAGAGGGTGAGCAGCAGTGGTGTTTGCATTCTTTATTTTACATCTCCATTTTTCACAATGTATTTTCTTCATATTTACATAAGAAAAAGCCCTGTTTCCACCAAACAGTACAGTTTAGTTCAGTTTCATGTTAACCAATCATTTCAAGTTGTGAAGGGTCCCACTTTTTGACACCCTTGTGTCAGGGCACCAAGTTCAGTGATCTGGCTAGCACTGGGTTTGGATGAATGACAGGCTACATTATGATGTTTAATGTTATAATACGGTATTAAAATGTGGTGACTCATTGCGTAATGTAATATGTACAACAAAACAAACAAAAGAAAAAAAGTTGAAGTTTTTTCATCTGCACAAGCTGCTCCTAGATGCTGCTGGTGCATAGCTGTCATGCTTTTATGATAGGCCATTTCCATTTTACAAAGCTGACAAACCACAGAGTTGTTCCCTTTTACTGTAAAATTGTCCCACACCTTCGAAATATGTGTTCTTTTCTTGCTGAGTTCACCGTCAGCTGACTCACTGGCATTGCTGCTGCTGCTACTCGCTGCTGCCATTATTTGTTTTGGTTGGATGACGCATCGACGTACAGTATTTTTGGCCGACAGAATTGTCACTTTCTAGCAATATAGTGAATAAAATGGGAAAAACCCTAAATTCACCATTTAAAAATATACCCTGCATACGGATAGAGAGGAATCAAGCCCGTTTGTGTTTAATAAATAATGTCAGCATGCAGCAGTTAGGATGACCCAAAGGTAGTGTGTTGCACTATTTACATAGCACTTATTTTGACACGCATTGATTGGGTTAGTTTGGTACTCTACAGTTGACCTCAGCCAAGGCGGGGACTACCTCATCCAGTGTACTTGATTGTGGAAATAAATTTATTGCAGCCCAAATTGTATCATATTATTTGTTAGTTTAATTGTCTTGTTTGGATGGTGGAAAAAAAGTTCATTTGTTGTTGAGAATTATTGTTGAAATCTTTACACAAGTTGTTCTTTATCGCTTACATTACAACCCTAGAAAGAAGGAATTTAAAAGCATAAAATAAATATTTTCTTTACCTGTAGTCAAATCGACTAAGACTGCATAAGTTTGGCTTTTCAGAACAATGTGGCGATGCTGTTGGAGACCAACTACAGAGAGCGGTTACACATGGTGACCAATGAGGTGAAGAGACGCTTGGACTACCAGATTGCTCTGCAGCACCTCCACCGTCGTATGGAGCAGGAGCACATGGTTAACTGGGTGGAGAAGAACGTCATCAGTAGCATTACTCCCCAGCAGGTCAATATATTTGTAGCTCATCCTTGCAGAAAATTTCATTATGATCTTTCCTACACACGTTTATGATTCCTGATTTTGAAAAGTACTGTGGGGCATGTCTCACATACCTATTTGCACAGTATTGCAGTGAAGACAGTGACACATTCTGTGCTCCAAAATTGTACATCTATATAATTTTCAGCTTTGGATGCTACCATATTCTAAGTTAGATTAAATAACAGCCGTTCACACATGTGAACTCACTATGGATTCTTCAGAATTTCTTCCACTGCACTCTCAAATGAGCTCACTCGAACATTAACCAGAGAATATAGTAGGGACATGGTAGGAGAACTTGCAGTGACTTCTGTGGACATTTGCATTCACATACTTCACATACAGTATACAGCCTAACCACACAATTTCTGCACAATCTCTGGGGTTCTGTGCATGTCCAAAATAGGGTAAGAGTGATTCAGTTACCCCATTCCATTGATTTCTACTTCTGTCTTATTTTTGTGACTATATTAATGCATTGGTCATCATTCAAGAAGTCCAGTCGTCATTGTTTTGCTGAGATATTAATCAAAGCAGTTATATTTGTCTATTAGGACTTAGTAGCTTTAAGACTGGGACTATAAATAGAGCCAGCAACATGACTGTATACAATACATAATGCAGTATCTGACACAAATCCTATTTATGGCAATAGTTCTTGTATCATTTAAGTATTTTGTCATATTGGAAAGTTTTGTAAGAAGTAAAAGTTGAAGCCCCTGTTGTTCCTGTTTTGCACATGCTTCTGTCGGTGACACTACAGACCTTCTCATCACAAGTTTTTTTGTTTGTTTTTTCCCAGGAGAAAGAGAGCATCGCCAAGTGCATCACAGACCTTAAGGCTCTTGCGAAGGCCACTCAGGCCAAAGCTACAGCCTAAACTATCCAGTCTTCAGAGAAGGCTGCTCAAATCCCCAACTCATTGTCCCAAAAAGAGACGTTGGCTTTTCTTTACAGAATAAACAATTTCTCTTTAAGATGGTCTCTGTCAATAGAATGGGTGTGTACAGTATTTACACGTCATCTGATCGTAAAATAAATGGTTCTCTTACTCAGCTTCATCTGGAAGTTGTTTTTTTTCTGCTTAAGTGTTTTTTTTTTTTCTACTTTTAGCGCTTGATATTTGCTATTATGATTTCTCAGTTATGCAAGATCTTTTTTATATCCAGGACAGAATGAAGTAGAAGTGCTTTGGTTCTTGAGACCTTTGACCACTCTGAAGGAGATGTTGTGAATCATTTTTAAAGCCTTTGGACTCATAAAGAGCCACAGGTTTGTTGCCTCCCACAACAGTTTCAATGCCTACCCTTCAAATGACGAATCAGACCAACCCTCTTGTTTCGTCACTTCTGTGGAATGGATCAAGTTGTTGCTCTTTGCACCTTATTCCTTCCAGTAGAAAGTCGAGCGCAAGCATTTTCCACCGTGAGGTGTTGGTAGGAAATCAGTTTGAGCGAAAGGAACTATGATATTGGAGCAGAGCTGGCGCTGAAAGGTAATCGCTTTTAAGATGATTACTGATTAATGTGATTTGATTAAAATGTTGATGGGGGTTAACATTGTCCCACATGAAGTGGATTGACATGGACATAATTAAGAGGTTATTTGGTAGTTTTTATGTTTTACACTGAGTGTGAAATCTGGTTGACTGAGCAATTTTAATCAACCTCTTGATGCATGAAGGATCAGCTGAAAATGTTTATGCAGTTCCATTCAGGAGGAAAAGTAATCAAGTTACTGATTACAGTTATTGAAAACTTGTTAAAATAACTTCAACTTTAAATAGACCATCATTTGTATTTATGTAAGTGTACATTACCCTGTATGTACCCCGATTTGTTAGTAACAAATTAGTTATTATAACTTAGATGAACTTTTAAAAATAGCAATTGGCTAATGTAACAATTAAATGATAAAAAGCACATTAAGTTGTGTAACTGAAACAGAAGTAGGCAACTGACCTACGCGTTGGATTGCATAACATCTGGCTCAGGTTTGCTAACATGAACCACCCTACTTGACCATAAGGGAGTCCAACAGAGGCAGATGAATCCCTGAGTTTGCAGAAATGTAGAATTGTATTCCCATCACAAAAAATTTAATTTGTAAATGGAAGAGACATTTGGCCTGAATCTGTAATTATTAAATATTATTTGTGTGTGATGTCAACAGTGTATCTATGCAGTCATATGACCTGTTTTCAAGGGGAACATTTTTCTGCCACACTGTCAGGTTGAGAAACAGCATTCTGTACCAGCTAGTGTGAGCTATCTGAAGATTTAACTCTCCTGGAAAAGACTGGTTGAAAATGTTTGGAAACGCTGCCCCGTTCTC
Organism: Brachirus orientalis; assembly: GCA_016785285.1. Lineage (NCBI taxonomy): Eukaryota > Metazoa > Chordata > Actinopteri > Pleuronectiformes > Soleidae > Brachirus > Brachirus orientalis. Next base: position 11,786,007 of record JAFBJR010000150.1, read on the forward strand.
CTACTCCCCAAGGTACTTCATTTCTCACTTTCTGATTCAGTTTTAAATGAAATCATTTAATGCTATAATTAGATATTTACAGCACCCTGCACCTGTTCACACCCTTTTATAATAAAACACCCCTGTGTTGTGGTAACTGTAGCTTGTTTGATTTATGGACTGTGCATGCTTTATCTTGGGTTTACTGGCGTGGTGACACTTATGATTCAACCTCTCTATATCTCTCAAACACACATGATCATACACACTTGTACTTTTAGCTTCACATGGACACTAATTGGAAAAGTCATTCCTTTTCTGCTGTGTTTAAACTGCATACACTTTTTATTTGTTTTTCATTATTTGGTGTTTATTTTCATTTTTTTTTTCTTTCATGACAGTATTTTTGCAGTTTCATGAATAAGTTTTACTTCATTTGTATGTTACTGTGTCCTGAGCTTCAACTGGACACTTGAATTTTCCTGCAGGTTTAGTGTAATACCTCTTTACAATACCGACCTAAATTATTTTCCTAAAACTTTTAAAATCTCTCAAACGTTTCAATAAAGTTGTGGGGACAGACCAAAATGTTCTCCCTTAGACCAATCATAACACTAGTTCTTTCAAAGACAAGTGAAAACTCCATTTATCAACTGATGTACATGGAGTTGTACCCTCGAGCTAGTTGATGATACCAGGTTATAGATGGGGCCTATGCCAACGTGTCCTGTTTGATGCATTAACTGTTGTTCTTCAGGGGGTTTCCACAGGAGGACTTCCCTCAACAGAGGCGTGCTTTCCTACATGATGACCTGAAAGTTTCTCCGCTGCAGAGAAACGGCCTGTCTAGACCCAGTGGAAAATTCATCTACAGTATGATACGACATAAAAACACCATGCACCTTTTAGTTTTTGTATGAAATTAAAACTGTACAGTTTTTTTGTTTTAATGAAACCATTCTTTACGTTAGGGCAGAGAAAAGAGTACTCTGAGACACTGAACAGACAATCGGACAACATACACGTTAGAGTGGAGGTAAATGAGCAATCTGCACCAGCATGAAACATAAAAATGACTATAACACAACCACTGACACTGTTAGTTCATGGCTCTTAACTCTTAATCTGCAGCATCTATTCACTTGCGAGCTTGACGGCCAGGTGATGAAGAGATTGGAGGACTGTGTGGCCAAACTCAAGAGGCTGGACACTAAAGGCCGTCTGTGGCCACAGGAGATGATCATGGAGGTTCAGGGAGGATATCTGCTGCTCAGTGACATTGAATCCAAGGTTGGAAGAAGAATGATGGTTTCATCTCAGCCTCATTTGTAATACAGAATAAAAAGTTTGAGGGAAAATTTTATGTGGCCAACATGTGAACATGCAAACAGTTGGTCCCAAAATGTGAAGCTGTTATGAAGCAGTGAACATTAATATGCTGCAATAACAACCTCCAATCCTCTGAAGAACCTCACTGTAGGGATTTACTCCATACCAGCCATGAAAGCATGACTGAATCTTTGTTCATCCTAAATATGTTAAAGATCTAGCAGGTCTTTCCACAACATATTAGCAATTTCTTCACCGACCTGTCTTCTGGGGTTTTGTCTTGTTGAAACAGGAAATAAAAACTAGAAGCAGAGTGTCAAAATTTTAACTTAGTTGAATTTGGTTCTGATTAACAGAAAAAAACCCACAAAGGTTGGTTGTGAATTAGATGAACACTGTCTTCCTCCTCTTGTTTCTGTATACTTTCCACATCAATCTTCACCTCTGTCTATTTTCATAACTGTTGACTCCTTCACTCTGTGTGTAAAGATAGAGCTAGAGTCACTGCCTTTGAGTAACATCACGCAAACCAAGGCAATGCTGGACAGCTGCTCCTACAACTCTCTGCTGATATTAACTGTGCAGGAACACAGCAAACGCTTCCCCCAGGTCTTCATGTTCCAGTGTGAGGAGGTCAAGGTGAGTTCTGTGGACGGATGATGTGTTAGTCAGGCTGTACAACCTCTGAAATCATTAACAGTCATTCTTTGGAGCCATACTGATAGTGGCACTATGATAGTGCAGGTTTTATTGAGTTTGATTCTTATCAGGTCTCTTTTACCAGGCGGATCTCCTCAAGAGTGATCTGGATAAAGTGATCCAGAAAAGAGGTGGTGAAGTGGAACCTCGTTTGGACCAGTTTGCCATCAGGTACCACCAGGTGTCACATGAATGAATTCGGAGCCAAGATTCTCTCTTGTTTCTGAAAAAAGTGAAATTGGTGAGCTTTTACGTTATTTTTTTCAGGAGTAATCTTGAAAATATTATTGGGCGACAATCTCCGGGAGGTTTCCAGCAGACTGAGCCTCGTTCTGTTCAGCGAGAGTTGATCCTGCCACCACCTGACCACCTACCACGCTCACAGTGGGGTAACAGAGAGCCAGGTATATCATTAAAGAGCAACATTTTTTATCAATAAATAAATTAACTACACACGGCATTCCTCGGTATTGTTTCAGCATTCTCATGAATAGCAGTCATGTCAATATTTACCTACAATTGTTTTTAAATTTCAATTAGAGAGCATGCCTCCCCCACGGGACCGCATGCTACTGGATGAAATGCTGCACTATCCTAATCCTCATGAATTGCGGAGTAGCCCAGAGCCTTCTCTTGTGCAACTCGACTTAGAGAGAAACACGGTCAGTGATGCTAAAACCATCTTCATAAGTATGGTATTTTATCAGTAATGAATGATCATGATCACCATCTATTCCTCCATTACATGTAAAGGAAAACACACTTGTGTTGCCCTCATTGCAAAGGTTTTATTTTGGATTTTGTTCCCATCCACAGGACATTTTAAACCATGTCATAGAAGATATTGAGATCTTCATGTGCAAAGTGTCTACTGTTCAAAAAGGTCTACCATCGCAAAAGGAGAAGAGCAAGAAGAAAAAGCTGTCCAAGAAAGACAAAGCCAAGAAAAATGGTACGTATAAAGTAACGTATCTAATTGAAGAAGTTAATAATGTAGACTAATTAATCTGAATATAACAGAACAGCAGATCGTTTTTAGATCGTACAGAGTATTGTATTTATTATGGTGTGATCTTTCCTCAGCTGATATTCTGCCACCCAGGGAGGAATATATCTCCTGTCTCCAGAAATTAAAATATGGACTCAATCTGCTGGTAAACTCTTCTTCTGATATTTATATGACAACACATATTGTCTTCAGTGGTTTTTGGAAATGATTAAGACAATGTGTCACTGAATTTGTGTGTCTTTATATTGCAGGGTCAGCTGGATGGGATGTTGGCCACCCCCTCTGCTGCTGACTTTGTCCACATCTTTTTCTCCTGTTTAGGCTTGGTGAGCCTTTTAAGCATCAAGCCGCAGATATTTATGATCTGGTTTGTGCGCTCGCTCATATTTGTCTTCACCACAACATGACAATCTCTTGCTCCATTTCTCCACAGTTGGTGCCTCAGTATCCTGCCAACCTGCCGCCCACCGTGATCTCGCCCCTGCTGTCAGAGTCAGCCCTGCGGCTGCTCAGGGATGTTGTCACCCCAGAGGAGGACCAACTGTGGAAGTCCCTGGGAGATGCGTGGAGCATTTCCAGGTAGGGCAGCCTTTACAGCCCCACACATTTATGCAAGTCTTGTGTACGGCCTGTTACTCTCCCATATACAGCCCTCTTATGTAAGTCAATGTAAACCTGCCCGAACACTCCCTGAATGTTGATCAGAGTTACTGTTGCACACACATCCTTTATATGGAAAATGCCACTGTTAACTTTATTTTTCAGCAAATTTTAGTTTCAGCACATTCTACACACCTTTATCAGTGAGCAACAATGAAATACTGCAAAAGAAATATCACTTGTATTTATGAATCATTAATTCTGTTATACATTGTTGATTTATAATCAACCAATAAAACCATAAAGCAAGTAAAAGAACTTTAAACTGCCAGGTTATGTAATAGTAGCAGTAGTAATAATAATAATATTTTGTCTAATAATTTATTTTAAAAGTTTTTTGCAAGATGACAAAAATATTTTAGATACTCAAATTTCTATTTGTGACTTTCATGTTTTTAGCCCAAATTCAAAAGCAACATTGTACCAGCTCCAATGATTTTAATGGATGTATATTGATTTATAAGGTACTTCAGCATTATTTTCTTTCTTTTTTTTATTTGCCTGATAGTTTCCTGCCCTCCTGTCATTTCGCAGGTCTTCATGGCCTTACAGTGATGTTCCGCCTTATATTCCTCAGTTCCATAATGGCTGGCAGCCGCCGGCCCCCTCACACCCCTCCATAGTCACAGTGAGCAGGAGCAGCAGCCAGCGTTACCCATCTGATGGACCAAACAGACAAGTAAAAGATAGCCAACAAAAGCCTTACTTGCTGCACCAATTCAGTGCTTATTAGGACGCTGCACAATGGTTTTGTTATCATACCCGGCATTTAGAGTTGTCATCTGTAGAAATCTGTTTGGTGCTGTATTGTAGGTACATGTCATAATTACACATCCTGTTGCATTTAAGATAGGGTTCTCCTTTGACAGATTACAGTCAGTCAGTCGATCAGCTGAGCATTACTTAGCGGTTGTGTATTTAGTAAGGAGCATTGTCACCCTGCTTGATATTGGGAGTATTTGCTATCCCTTTCACTTAAAATGAAAAGGGATTGCCAAGTGTCTATCATCAATTAAATTAAAAAACCTTGCTAATCCTTATATGCATTCAGTTTCAATACAGTGGGTTTTTATAACTTTTACAGCCTGTGAGCAACAGTGCACGGACTTCACCACCAACAAGGTCAGTGTCATTCTTTTTTTTTTTTTTTGATTACACTAATGGCATGCATTTTTTGAATTCCTTTTCAGTGGGCCGTGTTTTGTGCATGTGTTCCGTTATCACAACATGTATGTGTCTGCTGTTGTTTCAGCGTCAGTGAGCCGCCTCTGTTAATGCGCGTCATTTACACCTTCATGGCCAGAAACAACCAAGAGCTGAGTGTTATGAAGGATGATGTGGTTCAGGTGAGATGAAAATGATCTTAAGCTCCAATGCAGTGTCCTGACTACTGGAATAGTTTTTAAGAAAAACTTAAACATGTATTACAAAAACAAGAGAGAGGTGTTACTTCTCCAGTAGAATGAAACTTATACTGCTATTAAAAGTGGTTTTCTGTTTCGGAATAAATAAATTCTTGTTAGGATATAAAACGTACATTTCTTGCCAGTAAGAGAAGTGTAGTTCAGTCAAAGGCAATGGAAACAAATAAACATAAAACAACCTATTATTCGGTACTTAGAATTATTTCCCCCCTATCTTTTTTTTTTTTTTTTTTTTTAACAGGTGATTCAGAAATCTAAGCAGTGGTGGCTTGTTCGCAACACCCGGGGAGAAGAAGGGAGCGTTCCTCAGAATGTTTTGGAGCCGATGAGGAACACCAGACTCACTGAAGACATGATGGTCAGCTAATTACGGGTTGCTTTACTGGGTAACTTATTTATTTAGACAGACTTTTGTAGAAACCACTTTGTATTCCCTTTACACTCACCACAGGAGACACGGGGCCCAGTCACTCTGGACACATCCTCATCACCTGCAGAAGTGAGAGCCTGGCTGCAGCACAAAGGTTTCTCAAAAATGTGAGTGACATGATCCACGGGGGGGGTGGGAATGTAAAATATACAGTATGTACTTTAAATAAGGCTCTGATTGAGTGATTTGATATTTTATATTTTAGTGTGTGATATTTTATATGTTTATATGTTTTACACTTTTACATGAACAGCACTGTGTCCAGCCTCGGGGTGCTAAATGGTAAACTGCTTCTGGGAATGACCAAGGAAGAGATAAGGACCGTGTGTCCAGAGGAAGGAGCCAAGGTCTTCTTCCAACTTCAGGGAGTAAAATCTGCCATTGCAGTAAGTAATTTGTCACATGAACACACACACACACACACACAAACTTCTTTTTATATCTTATATCCTAGCTCCTTACCCTGATCTTAACCATAATAGCTAAATGCCTAACTCTAACCCTTAATCTAACCATAACATAAACTTAATTCTAACCCTGAAAAAGTTCTTTAAAGTTGTGGGGGCCAGACAAAATGTCCTCACAAAGATATACATGTACGCACACACATATACAGCATATCTATATATAAATATCTCACTGCAACACATCAATATTTGTTCATCTTGTCTTCTACAGCTGGCCAGTGAACCGTCAAGCCCATATAATGGCCGCTACTAACAATCCAACCTCACTGCTTCTTTCTCCTAAAAATTAATGTGCACCTCAATGTCGTGAATAATTGGAACCAAATTTTCTCCTGATGTCATACATTCTCTCTGGAGGGCTACTCAGCCTGACTTCAACTACATCAAACACTTATCCAAGTAAAAGTGCTGTTAATTAATAGTGAGTGTACATATCATATATCAGTTGTTGTGATGAGGTAATACTTTTACATTTAGTTTAATTAAACTTTTGCTAAATATTGTCCTCTTATATGATTAATTCATGTGTTTAAGAAACATTTAAGATACTTTCAGCTACATTAACTTATACCCATGCTCCAGTTTCATTAAAAAAACATGTTTTTTCTTTTAATCAGGATTTCTTGAGTTGTAAATGAAACGAGTCTTAAAAAAAACATCTGCATCAATGTAAAAGTACTTAATTATTTTAAATGAAATGGCAGTTTCTGCTTATATTTGTATGATTACAAACTTGGTTTTCTTTTACAAAACTGTGATTCATGTACATATTTTGTAAAATTATGTGTGATTAAATATGATATAATTAGTACATAATAATTAAAAACTAGTAAAAAAAACAAATAGAAGACAAGCGAACGCTGAGTTTGAAGTCATTGAATCACTAATTAATGTACTATGTGCCAATAATGAGTTCACATACATGCACACGCACACTATATACATCACTTTGTGTCATTTTTCTGTTTCACAAGACATTTATTCTCTTTCTGAGACGTGCAAACTGAAGGGAGGCGAGTACTCCAACGTGAACACCCTTTTTTTCATCACAGACACAAATGTCAATAAATAAATAAATAATTTCATAAATAGCACATATAAATTCTCTGATGGCATGTATTTTCCTGCATGGGTGTTGCACAAGCATAGGGACAAGTAAGTGCATGAGGCTCAAGTTGAAAAAAGAAACTGGGGCTAAAGAATTACAGAGTCAGATACAGAGCACAGATCGTCATGTATCATTCACTGAACAGAAGTCTGTATTAAAATACTTGTGTATGATTAACAGTGTCAGATACAGTTACAGAGACAAAGTCACAGAAGTATAATCAGATACTTGTAGCCTCACTGCACACCAGAAACAAATATAGACATGCTTTCATGCAACACCCACTGAATCACTATAAAAACAACAAAACAACAACAAAAATAAATGGACAGCAGTAACAGCACAAGGAGAAGAGCTTTGAGCTTTGGGATGTTGTTAACACCACTGTCAGTAGCATTGGTGTTAAGATGTGGAGTAATACAACATGAGGTATTTGTCGGGTGAATAATTACAGCATCAAAACAAAAACATAATGTTTGTCCGGACTGTTCAATTAGTAAATCACAATCTTTTCAGGTCCCCTATTTACTAACTAGACAGATGTAAACCCAGGACTGTATAAATACTGAAGTCACATGATAAAGTCTTCCCCGCCTACCATCAAGTAATTTATTTCTGTTTGTTCATATTTGCAAGTTTAAATTAAGTTAAACATTTTTTTCCCTCAGGTAACTGAATTATTATGAACTACTTGAATTAAACTTTATTTTTAAGACCTACTTAATGGAGTATAAATCAACAGTGCGACATCACAAACTACTGTATAAGAAGCCCAACAACATCAACAAATGTCATAGTAGCTCTGCTGAGTTTGAATAAATAAATAAATTTGACTTTTCATGGTTTCTTTTTGTTTGTACAATTAGTGCCAGGAGATAAACTTTTATGTAGGAAATATGTCTGGAAATTACACAAGGTTGTACAGTTTTATTTCTCCAAAATTAGTTCCAACATAAAGGTCTAAATGTTGTTGTAAAGCCTCCCCCCACACCATAAGTGTACTTATTTTGTTGGGTTAAAAGTAGTCCGGTTCTTCATTATGTTAATTCGTATACAAAAGTACTCACCATATCTTTGTTTTTATCTGAAGAATCTAAACTACCTGCAGTCAGTGAATGCCTCGTTAAAGACAGCACAAACATGGCTTCTGTGTTTCTAGTGTGTGCTACAGTCCTCTGCGTTGTAATAATGGATTTTACCTTGAAATTTATTGTTTCCATTTGACCTTTTTCTTCAGTCATGGATCCAGTGTTTCATTTTTTTTAAAGAAATGTAGATTTTGTACAGAGATTGACCATGGAAATATTCATTAACAAAAAAAAAAAAGGAGAAGCAACATTGTGAAATCGCCAAATTAAACAATCACTCACGGAAACTAAAGGAAGCCGACACCTTGGGTACACAGATTGTAGGTCCTCTCCCTTATTGCTACAGTAGCAAGTCACACAGTCTCATAACAAATCTTTTCTCTTTCCAAAGGGGTGATATGTTAATATGCACATCTGTACGACGTCTTGATATGAAAACAGGGAATGCAATGAGATTTTTGCTTGTGTTGCTGTACAGTATGTTCACTTGTCCGTGCTCTGCACAGCTCCCATACACAGACTGCCTTCCTCCTCGATGGTCTCCAGCTCATCAGTGCGGATGGCCTGTGTGATCAAATTCAGCTCCTCACACATAGTCTCGTAACGGTACGCCACGCGGATGTCGGGAACGTTGGTGCGTCTGATGTCATTACCCTCCTGTCCCTCCATGGTGTAGTTTGGGCCGAGCCAGTAGCTCTTTACCTTAAAGAGGAGGAGGAGTGAAATTAAACTTCAAGGAGTGGCGAAACAGTGCAAGTAGATAAAGTGTAATGCACTGAAAATATATAGGTGATACCTTATGAGAGAATCCGCTCATCAGTACGCTGTTTCTGGCCAGTTCACACATGTCACAAGAGCTCAGCTTCCACACCTGAGCAGCAATGCTGTACTCCTCCATCAAGGGCTCCTACAACAAGCAAAACATCTAATTTGTTGTACCTCATTTGTGGGAAGACTTTTAAGAGGGGCCAGTTGTGTACATACATAAGCAGAAAATGAATATACTACAACCCATAGGTATGCCTGTAGAGGCGTGTAACTGCTTTGAAAAAAATTGTTTGCTTTTCATGGCCTTGGAGTAAACCTTTTATCAATACAACATGTTGGGCGTTACATTCAGTCAAAGGTAATGTTTCATATTATGAATTTAAAGTCCAGCTTTACAAATGAAAAATAGCTCCACCCACATAAACCTTACGCATAAACACATGGAAAAGGTGGAGGAAATGGCACACAGAGTGGGAGAGTTGTGAAACAGTGTTTATATCCTTTCTGGTATGCGTAGGCCACCATAGAGCCCAGTGTGGAGGAGTCCATAATTTAATGCACTCTACAATCTCACCATTAGATGTCACTAATTCTTACACACTAATGTTGCACTTTTAGTTACATCTCCAGCAATTGAGTTGATCTCAGTTTTAGCAGTTATAGTTGTTCACTCATGTGTGGTAAATTCATAACTTTGGAAAGGTGTACAATTTAAGGGAACACAAGTTATGTATGTATTTACAGAAAACTCAGTGATTCTCATTGATCAAAATCTAGGGTGTTTCTAATGAGATCATACAATTCTGAAAATATTCTCATTTCACATATACCTAATAACAAAGTGCCATCATAATACCATAACATTCTTGTTTACAAAATCATGTACTCTGACCTTGGTGAAGTGAAACTGCAGAGGGTCGTCTGTGGACAGGGAAACCATGAGGCCTCTGGACAGATACTCTGGCAGAGGGTTGCGATGGTAGCTGAGGAAAAGGCTGTTGTTACTGAGAGGAGACATGGCGATGCCGATCTGAGCTAAGTAGTACAGGTACTGCAGCACTGGAGCCTGGAGGGGCATGAAGCATAATGTTGGAAATACGCAACAAAGCATTTTAAGAAGTATCAGTATGACAACAGTGCATCTCAGCTTTACAAAGGTAAACCCAATGCTCAGCATGAATCTGGTTCTTTTCTTGAATGACGGATGAGTGTGAGAAATGATGCAGATATTGTGATATTAAGGTCCCACCTTCCTGAGCAGCAGCCCATGGGAGATGCTCTCGGACAGCATGAACCCAGACACCAGGTGATGGATCGGCCCAGCCTCTCCACAGTGAGGACGCAGGACAAATGTATGAAAGCCCCGCTGCCTGGTAAGAAAAGACACATGTTTAAGTTGGAGGGTGGGTTGTGTGAAGTCGCATTAGCATTTTTTGGAAGGCAATGTTAATTAAAAGTGCAAATCTGTAGGCACACACATGCAAATGCCTGTTTTGGAGGCTTCTGTTTTCTTATTTTGGCAAAATCTGTTCATTATGATTTTTAAAGTTAAAAAGATTGGGTCATATAATAACCCTGTACGTGTAATTAAGTTGTTATTCATCCCATGTCAAAGTAAATTTACTGACTCTGTTATGGATGTAATATTTTGTATTATGTATTAATTTGTGTTATTGAGTATTATGAATGATACAACCCAAAATTAAAACTTAATTCTATCTGGAGAGTTTAAATTTTCTCTTTTTTTTTATGAATTTGTACTAACAAAATTGGATATTAGCGGTCAGCTGAACGGAGATGTGGTTACATACCTGCGCAGGTGATTCAACACAGTCATGTTTGCATACATGTAGTAGAGATAGTAGGAATAGGGTGGGTTGTCCTCCTCTGTCCAGTTGACTGGCAGTGGACTGTCCAGGTTGAAGATATGTTGCTCTGGTTTTGACTCATCATCCACACTGTCAAAACCCACCACCTGTACGAGGGACTCAGAACAAACCCCATAAACTTTCAGATGATTGACTAGAGTGAATCTAAAGGAGGAATGAAAGGACTTCATACATGCTGAAGGAAGAGGTGTAGATGTGGATGGCTGCCTGGATTGACTGTGACCTCAAACAGAGGCATGAAGATGTTCTCCAGCATCTCTTGGAAGTTACACAGCTGGTTCTTTGTGTGGTAGACGTCACTTTAAAGACACAAGAAATGTGGATCAAGGAAGTCATTTGGGGCTGGTCATAATGGATGCACTGACTGAACTTTACATTTGATGTGAGTGTTATAGATTTATTTCAGTGGTTTTTTAATGAAAGTTGAAGAGCTAACAGGGGGAAGATGATTCAATTTAAATTCCACTTTCTCCTGGGTAGTTTGAATGATTATTGTTTATAATTTCCTAAACTGCTTGCATTTTTTTTTTAGTTTTGTCTTTCAGTTTTGTTTTAATTGAAATTAAAATGTTTTCATAGTAGTCTTGAAAGAGGTATAAAATGATAATTATCAAGTAGGTGCTTTAGTTATTAACTGATGGATTTAATAGATTGCTCAGTTTTAAATGCAAAACATTTAAATACTAACGTTTTGGAACTACAGCAATCTCTCTGAATGACTGCTGGTGTTGACATAGGTTTTGTTGCTTATTTCATCTAACTATCTTTTAGACACTTTGGAGACTTTCATTTATGCAGAGTAGTTGTAATGGAACAGCATCACTGACTGTTCCATACTGCATTTAGTTACTTTTCACTGTGTTACTTACAAGAGTCGTGGCACTTGAACAAGCCAGCGCACATTGTTGGAGTAGACCTGATGCGTGACAGCCCACTTGGCCAGTTTGTCCCACTCATCTCTGGAGCGCCCGTATATCGACAGCCTGAGTTCTACGTTCTGGTACTTGCTCTCCTCCAGGTCAGACATTACTTCCTGAGAAGCAGTGACGGTGGCCACTTAATTACTTGTAATGTACAGTCATTTTGCATCAGTGGCACAGTCAAACGGTAATGCATTCAGTGAGCACCTTAATGATGTGACCAAAGTATTTCCCTTCAATGTAGTTGTCTGTTTTGATGAAGATCTCTCTCAGGATGGACTCACCAATGGGATTATATTTAGCATTGAACTTATCAAAGCGATGGAAAGTGTTTCGGTCCTGCAACAAAAGTTGGAATGTTTCATCACATTTTTCAGTTGCTGAAACTGTGTTCTAGTTGAATGACTGTTTGTCATTTCAACATGAAGCTCTAGTTTATGTGCGTCACTCACTGCGTGCATGTCTAGTGTGTCCACACTCAGGTCAAAGGCTGTTAGGTTCATGCTTTCAAACACCTCCATGAGCGTCTGACCTTTCCCTCTCTCCACATGAACGATCTCCTTAGGATACTTCTTCATGGCTCTTTTGATAAAGCGCAGAAGGTGCTTCTGATTCATGCAGGACGAGGCGTGGATATGTGTGTCAACCTGTACAGACAAACCGTTGTGAAACACACCATATATTTGGAGCCTGCTTTTAGATTACAGCAAATAATTGTGATCTGGTTTAAGTAGGAGCAGCTATCAAGTTCACCTTACGGATATTGTAAAAGTCTCTATGTGGGACTTTCTTTTGTGCTGCCAGCTCTTTCATCTCATTCAGCAGGATGTGCATCTGGAACTTGGAGCTCAGATACTGCAGGCGACGGTAGCAGAAGGATTTTCTGTGGCAACAGGAAACCAGGAACACATGGTTTGTTTTGTGCTTTCTTGCTGGCATTTTAATTTTCTACGAGACTGCTCAACAGCACACAAGAAAATGCCTGGTGGTGACCCGTTGAACAGTCAAATAGGATCTTTTGAATATACTACCTACACGTATCTTTGTAGAAGTGTATAAATGCTTAAAAGTAAAAATGTCTGGTGTGGTTGTCGCAGCCTAAGAGTAAATATTTTATATATACTTCAGACACGGACCTTGCTCCCTTGTGCCACTGTGTTTCTACAGCAGCCCATATGGACAAACCAGCCAGAGCACGTACGTATTTTGGTATTAGAAGGCCACCGTAGTTGGAAAGAGAGGGGGAGTGGAGGAGCTGTCTGTTTGTCACAGTCTGCAGTTTGACCACTAGATCTAACAAATTCTTACACAATGGAAGTTTAAATGTAATATATATTTTACAAACAGAAACTCACACCGGGCCGTTGATAATGAGGGCCATCATGACGTTCATGTCAGCGATGTACTCCTGCAGGTCTGGGTATGGCAGGTCCAGCTCTGTGGTCCTGTTGTTAACATAATAATTTGAAAGCTGAAAAATCTGCTGCTGTCACAAAGTTTGTGAGCGCCTTCCCAACTGAGGACTACAGCATCAAGCATGTGTGCACCGAATGATTACAATGCTCACAAATATCTCACTTTTCCAAAGTGCTCCTCGTTGTGTACACATGCATGACACCATCCACCATCTTGCAGCCGTAACCGATGTCAGGTGGCATGCTGGAGGGATCCTGGTTGTCATACGGGTGTGTTTCAGAGACAGGTGGGTGCACTGTGGCATCTGAGAGGGGACAGAATGTTGCACTGTGTCACGGCTTTAGATGAGGTGGGAAATGCTCATGCAATGACAGTCTGGTTTTGACAGCATGTTCACGGCTGTGCAGCAGATGGATTGTGAAATTTGTGGGTGTTTCACGTCTTGATGTGAAAATACCGCACATGACACTGGACATGGGCAAGCCATTTATAATGGCTAAGTTAATACGGTGGTAATTATTTCGATTAATCTGATTTATCATTACCCACTTTTTACACATAAAACATTAACTACTCTCTGCTTGAGGTTTCCTTACCTTTTTGGGAAGTTTTGTTGAACTGTACTGATGTCATACACTATGCAGACTAAAAAGCTTTTCAAGGGCAATTTGTGATATTTTTTTTACTATTAAACTGGCCAATAACTTTGTTCTTCTCAGACATTCATCAGAAAGCGCCAGAGTAAGTCCTCAAATAGATTTTTTGGTTGAAACATGACAAAAAACAAAGAAAAGCAAATAAATGATCAAATTATACAGTACCTGAAGATGCTGTGCATGTGTGCATACCTGGTGTGAGTGTGTTCTCTGGGATCTCCTCCTCGTACATATCCAGGAATAAGGGTCTCTCACTCAGCTCTTGCAAGTAGCGAGCAGCAATTCTGTAGAAGCTCTGCAGCGACAGGCCCATGTACTTCTGTCTGATGAACAGAGCTTTAACCACACATTTGGCAGCGTCCAGCAAATCTGTGAAGGGAACCTTGATGGAAGAGCAACTGAATGTCACTGAATACAGACAAGTTCAAAGGAAAAACAGTAGGACAGAGCTATAGTGACTCTTCCTGCATTAATACAGTGACAAGTCTGACTTACCCCACATTTCTCCTCTCCAGAGATAGTGACCCTCTGGTACTCTCTCTCTGGGACCAGCTCTCGCTCCTGCAGGTCAGGAGATTGGCTCTGCTCCTTGATATACCTAATGACAGATCAACAAACACATAAATATCATTCATAACTTCCACCAAGCTGGTTATGCTTATGGCTGTGTTTGTTTGTGGGAAGCATATGTTAATAAAGGAAACAGACGGGCTTTGATGAAATGTCTTTGGGATATTTGTGATAATACTGATCCAGATTCAGGGTTTGAATTATCTTATTGAATGAATATGAATTTTGTGTTTTGGAGTTTTCGCATTTTTTAAAAAATTATATATACACGTGTATATATATATATAAATAGTACCATGTCTGTGTAGATCACATGTCTGTGATCCAGGTCATTGCATCTTCAAGAGTGTAAATATAGGCTCCATTATATCCAAGAGGCTTCTTCCATTGTGAACTGAACTCAAGCAAGTCCAGAACTAATCAGTCTACACTCATGACGATGTAATAGTTGACCGTAACCGGGGAAAAACTCACTCGAGGTCAGTGGCACTGTCAGTCTTCATGAACTCCTGTTTGGCTCGCAGGAGGATATCAGGCTCAAACCTAAAGACAGAGCTCACTTTAGATCATTAGAACAGTGTCTGACCACAAACACAGTCACACAGGTTTGCATGTTGACCACCCATCTCATTCCTTTCTCTCACTTACTTGACATCCTGGCTAATCTGTCTCTCAAGGCGATGACGTTTCTCCTCCAGCTGTTCAATGGGGCTATCCTCTGGGAATTCATAGGGGGCGCTGCGCATCTCACTTTCTGCCAGGCTGCGGGAGAACAGCTCCTTCACAAATACACAAGCAGTAAACAACATTAATAAATCCACACACAAAGGTTTAAAGCAAATCTCTCTTTTTTGGGTAAAGTACTCACCTCTGCAATCTCCTTGTACTTTCCGTCCATGGATGTACGCAGGTCAATGGACTGCTTCAAGGCCACAGGGATGCCAGGCAAGGAATGCTGGGAAGTGAGGAGGTGACGGGCACCACGGAGATCAACTGGCAATAAAGAGCGGGAAGAGGGAAGAAAACATTTAGTAGGTATGGAAAATACTCTCCACAGTTAGCGTAAATGTTTCAAGCCTTATAGGCAAACTTGACCATAGATATCTAGAGTACAAAATTGACAAGAATTTAATGGTGCATTGTAAAGACACACTACAAATGTAGTGGAAAAGCATGAGATACACTGTAGCTCAATCCTGTATGTAGCCTGAAGAGAATGTTTTTACTGCATCATTGTTGTGTCTTCTTCGTAAATAGTTTTCACAGAGACCAAAAGATTCTGCTGAAGCTTGTTGTTCTTCTGGCAGTGAACAGCAGTGAAGGTCTGAGCTCAGTGGCTGTTTGTGCCGTGAGACACAAAGAATGCCAGTGTACACAGTTGCATACTGTAATGTAAAATATTACTTGGGATAAGGCTGGCTGCAAGTGAATGCTGGGAAAGAACATTGAGACAATTTTTCTTCCCCGCTGTGTTGTCTGTATTTAGTGTCTGCAATGATATTAATACATTATCTCACAAAAGTGGATACACCCCTCACATTTTTGTAAATATTCTATTATATATTTTCATGGGACAACAATAAAGATAGAAGATGTCACTTAGGGGTATTCTCACTTTTGTTGCCAGCAGTTGAGACATTAATGGCTTTGTGTTGGGTTATTTTGAGGGGACAGCAAATTTACACTGTTTATTTACACTGTTTACAAAAAGTGTATAATTGTGTGAGGGGTGTACTCACTTTTTGTGAGATACTATATATGCACCTGCCACTGAAATATTCATTATCCTGCTAAATATTTTATCTTGTGTACACGTGGGTGTTAGTGGGTCTGTGATCTATCACTGAATGTTACTTGCAGTCTGACAGTGAAAGGGTGAGGTCTGATAAACTGATGACAAAAAGCTTCATTAAATGGTATAAAAGCACACAGTGGGGAATACAGGGTGAACCTGTAAAGAAAAACTAAGAGACTGAGTAACTATTTGCACAACCAAAACTCATACCATGTTTAACGCCTTCTGCTTAACACTTTCCAATCAACACATCCCACACCACACACAGGAAAACATTGCTTGCGCTGCAAGATAGCGATATCAAAACACAAGGACCTCAGACTAAAATTACTTTTAATAAGATTGAAATACCAAAATGCACATTGTGTAGGATTTAGCATCTATCAGTGAAGTTGCACGTTGCAGCAGAATATCACTCGTTTAGTAGTCCAGTAATAATCAAAATGAAAAACAAAAGGTTTTTGTTTTGTCCATGTGGAGGCCTCTGTAGAGAGGAGCTGCTCCTGATACATACTGTACCTTTAACCCTTTAAGCAAAACAGGGTCATATCAGGACCAGAATTAGTTGTTTGATAAGTAATTCATTAACTCTGTTGGTGATTGAAGTCAATTTTTCAGCGCATGTTGCTACAAAATCCATAGAATCTCTCCTTTCGTGATTGGAGGGGCATGTCTGTGTAAAGTAATGGTTTGCTAAGATCTCATCTTTTCTGTCAGGTTAGTTGGGGCATATCAATTCATCATGATGTCAGTGGTCACTGACATGAAGGGCAAGAGGCGACCAGCAGCCAAGACATCATGCTGGGACAGAGTCAAGCTTTGCCCAGTGGACCTAGAGCTAATCCCCTAATGGCTGCTATATTTGGATTGGTAGCATCTATGATTATGTAATGTCATTCCCTGCAGTTGAATCGCAAACCACTTGGATGTTAGAGTCAACCACTACTCCAGATGCCTGATATGAAAACATGATGAAACACAACAAAACGACACACGATCCTGCACAGCCATTGCTCCATATTTCCACTGAACCTCAGAACGAGGCCAAAAAGTATCCACTTGCTAAGGGACTTTAACTGCATGCATATTTCAGTAGCAGTACAGCACACGGAGAGTCCTCGCCCCAGTCTAACAGAGTTAAAGTTCCCTTGGGCTGAAAAGAATAGTCAGGAGTCATCATGTCATCCATTACACTGCTGACTATTTTTCTCACCTATCCCACACCCTCTCAGTGACACATATTCCTGCCCACAGAGAATCATTTGCCAATACATTAACAATACTGTTAGTTCGTGTTTCTCAAACTGTGGTACATGTGTCACCAGTGGTGCGTGAGCTTCTTCTGGTGGTACTCGGAGGAAAATCAGAAATACTGTTCTACCAGAGCATGTGATCAGAGTGTGTAGAAAATGAAACAAATAACAAAAAAAGGAAAATAATATTAGAGTCACTTTATCTCTTGCTCCACCTTAAACTAATTTCACTATACCAGTGTCTGAAGTATAGGCAAAAAAGAGGATGATGATGAGAGATTAACTTATTTTATTGGGAATAAGTCTGCCTCCAGTGAAAAGTCTATTGCTGACTTTGCTCGGCCTATTTACGCCACTGTATTTTAACGTTGGCAATAATGGCTCAATATTTTCTCAGTTGGTACTTGGTATAAAAACTTAGTGATTAATTCCAATTCATTTTTATCCCCTCTTCTTTCTCACAGAAAGACACCATCTAGTCTTGTCTACCTGCCCACAACAAAAGACAACAACTCATAATCTTTCTGTGTCATAATGTGTCAGCGATGCAGAGGAGCAGGATTACCAGGTAACCACACATATGGATCATAAATTAAACAAAAGAATCTCACAGCACAAGCAGCTGATACTTTGTTTTAATTCAGTTTAGAGCCTGAGCAAAGAATAATGTCACAAAAAATCATCACTCTAACTGAAGACTGGCAGTTTCAATACTGTGTGCTCTACTTTTTAAGGATGAAATACTTAGCCCCCTTTTTTTTGTGTCAGGATCGTTTGATTTGAAAACGAATGGCCTCCTCAAGTAAGAGATCCACATTACTGAGTTGATGTAAAATGCCAGCTCTTTCATGCTCCATGCTTTTACAAGACACATAACCAAAATTAAATCTGGCTGTTTACAATCACGTTTTTTTAAGAGAAACATGCAAGAACAGCAGGGCAAAATGAGCAGGATCTGTCTCTAAATTTCCTCTCCTCCTCTAAAGGATGCTTCATCCTCTTGGATCTCACCCTGGTTCTGCTGCCCAGACAGCTGAAGTCACTCACAAAATCTAATCAGAGTCTTTGGTTCAGTCCTTGCAGCTGGATGCACTGAACGACAATCTTTGTCTTCGGATAGAAACCTTTGCTTGTTCTACAGCTCTCAGTCTTGCCAGTTGTGACATGGAGAAAAGAAAAAGTAAAAACATAAAGTTCCCTCCAGCCATGAAAACAGTTAGACCCAGCAATTACAGCTGTAGTCAACACAAAGTTGATCTGTCTGCTTGGCCTCTTTGTGCACAGTTGTACATTTACTCAGTTCTTTAAAAAACTCTGAGAAAGCTTGTTTTGTGGGTCACTCAGTCAGCACACACTCCCCTCGGCACAGTAAAGACAGTACTGCTCACGGCAGTTACACAAAGCCGGCAAGGGACAGACAGAATAGTGGGTCAGTGGGTGTGGACAAGGGAGAGAAAGAAAAAGGGGGAGGTTAAAGGCTGAGGAGTGTTTGTGCTTTTTGATGGGATGGGGGTAGTTGAGTGTACCTGTCTCTTCAGAGCCTACACTGAACAGCAGCTACGGCAGCACTGAGAGAGGAGAGAGAAAGAGAGCCAAACAGCAAATGGCCCAGGTTAGTGTCTGCCGTCCTCTCAAGACGATGTAAAACAGGATGGGAGAGAAGCATGGAGAGAAACGAGAAAAATACACTTCATGCATTCTGTCCAATAAAAATACTGGCAAAAGCACACGCTTTCACATCAGCACACTCACAGAGCAGAACAGTCATCTCCTCTGTCATGTAATATAGTCTGTCCCTGTCATACATACAAAGAGCTGGTCCAGTCGATCCATGAACTCGCCCTCACTTCGTAGTGTGTGACCCCCCTCTGCTCTGTCTGCCTCCTGGATCAGGCCAGCTGTCACTGCACAAGCAGCCTCTGGAGCTGATCCTCCTCATTTAAATGCCTCTGACATCCATTTGGAATGTACCACAGGAGGGAGAGGAGGTGGGGGCGGGGGAGGGGGAACATGCGAGTTGCCAGCAGATGTGCATCCTTCTGGTAGGAGTTTCTCTGACAGCACCCCTCCATCGACTGTGTTATCATCTGTGCTGTGTTTTGCTGAGGGAGCCATGTGTTCAGGCTGTTTGTGTGTGTGTGTGTGTGGGAATAAAATGGTGTCTCACTGATCAGGTTGGACATGTGGTCTTCTTTGCCTGCTGAATAGTGGCAGTCTGACGGTGCTGACTAATAAATTAGACCTTACCTCCATCTTCTGGCACATGAATGAAATTAAAGGGCCAGCGCATTGTCCCCATTATTGACGCAGCAGATTTTCCCACAGAGGTGTGTGTACGTGTACATGTCTTTCTATTCTTGTGAGAACCAAAACACATCCAAACCTATCCTTGTGGGGACATTTTAATTTGTGTGGACATTTTACCTGGTCCCCATAAGGTTAAATGGCTTTTTTCAGGGTTAAGACCTGGTTTTAGGGTTAGGGTTAGGCATCTAGTTGTGATGGTTAAGCTCAGGGTAAGGGGCTAGGGAATGCATTATGTCTATAAGTGTTCACATAAAGATAGTAAGACAAGCATGTGTGCGTGTTGAAACAGCACATAAGTGAACTGATGCAACTTCATGTTTGTCAAAATTTTCACTGTGTGTAATCTACAGTACATTGTGCAGTCTCTTTCTTTTGATATTTATTTTTTAGCACAGTATATCACATCATTTGCAACCAAGACGTTATTTTCTCAATTCTAACTTTGTGTGAATTGTTTACATAGTCTATCTCATCTGCTCTTTCTCAACCAAGTCCATTTAACCCAAAGCTGAAAAAGAAAACTTCACCTTTCCTTACCATGAGATACTGAATCTTATTTAAGAATTTGTGCTTTGTCAGTGTTAGGGAAGGTATTTTCTCCCACTATTCTCAGTAATGTGGGTGATAATTTTCATTTTTATGAACAAATGTCATGACAAAACCAAAGCAATATTGGTACTGTCTGTATTGTAAGTTTGAAGAACTAAATACAGTTATATAGAATTATAGCTGGGCATTGTAGATTTTAGCAGAACAGTATTAAATTGTGTATTTTTTGAGTTTGAATTCTTAAATGAAAACCAGTGTCATTCATTTGTGTGCTTTAAGTGAAATCAGCTGACAGCATGTAATTGTTTTTATTTGCTTGAAAAATAATTTAAATGAATAATCTTGATTGATTTATTTTTCTGACTGATGTTGATATGTTCATCTGGCTTTTTAAATTGGAGACTTTTGATGAGCCTTATGTCTGGTTGCCGAGACAGTAGTATCAAATTATTATGCATATTTTGAACATAACGTTACTGTCAAGTCAGCTCATTTTGCCTTTTCACTTGATTTAGATCAGTTAATCAGTAAGAATTAAACCTAGAGTTGAAACATCCAGAACATTATAGTATAATGTTCTTTTGGAACTGTTTCTGCCTCTTTCCACTCTAGAGGCAATGGAGGCTTTGAAATTAGATTGATATCGTTAAAAAAATGCTGGACAAGCCCACAGAACTGCAAAGTTAAATGTCATTCATCTACAAGCCAATTAACAATTTATTACAAAAGTCCAGCTTCTGTAACTTAGTATGTCACAAAAATGTGCAGTGTAATTTTTGTCAAATGGACTTAGTGTAATACTTTGAGCAAATGTAAACTTAGTTTCCAACACTGAATAAAATTTCCCATTGCAGAACATTCACTTTCACTGCAAAACAAATCAATATTTCAGACTGTATATATTGTTTTAAAACATACAAAAAAAAAACTGAGGCTGTGTACACACACATACAAACACACACATAGCCACTGGAGCAAACAACAGAGGAATCATAAATCATAAATCACAGCTCAGTCTGCAGCAGCTGCAGAACTGCAGAGAGACTGTGCCAGTGTGTAAATGATAATTGAAAAGTAATAAAATCCTTGTAGAAGAACTCGGTCAATACATATAAATTAAATAAGAAAAGTAAATAAGTAAATTGATAAAAAAAAAGAAAATGAAATTATACCTGTTATCTTACAACTAATTTATACTGTATATAGTATAAACTGTATAGATTAAAAGCAGCATGCACTGTACCTTTCAATTAATATTCTCCACAGGTTAATTTGTTGCAAACAACTGGAATGATACTTCTTTATGCTACTGTATATCTACTGAATGACCACATCATTATAAGTGACAAAACAACAGAGAGGTGGTCCCACCCTGGGCAAGAGTCCATGACATCTCTAAGCATTAGATGTTCCCATGAGTAACAGAAACACACACATACTCTGGTTTCCAGTCCTTCAGAGGACATTGACTTATATTAATTTCCTGGAGACTTACTCTAAACTTAACCATAATTACTAACCTTATCCTAACCCTAACCTCAGCTTAACTTTAAAATATGTGTTCATCTTAAAATGTAGTAATTTATGTTATGGGGACTTCTTTGTCCCCATAAGGAAGACAAGTCCCCATAGTGACTGTGTGAACAGATTTAGGTCCCCACAACATAAGGCATACCAGGTAAACACACATACACACAGTACAGAGGATGAAGGAGTCAGTATTGATTGCAGGTTATCAGGTTAAGGTGTGTTGTGGTTGGAGTCAATCATTAATTACGATCATGGCAATTACTTTTATTGATTTATTGACAGTGGGGAGTGACAATGCTCAACATTGACATTTAACTTGTGAAGTTTCTTCCCAGTCATTATTTGTTCATGCAAAAACCTTGACATTTTGTGGTGCAGTGATGACGTGTGACATCTTGTCCACACCTCCTTCAACTGAAGGAGGTGTGGACAAGATGTGGGTGAAGCACAGTGTGTTCAAAGGTCCATATTGACTGCATAAATGAACTGATCTCCAAATGATCTGATCACAAAAAATCTTAAATTTAAATCAGTTGATAAAAATTATTATGGATGGATTTTGTTTATATATTTATGTATTACTTGTTTATTACTGCATGTACTTGCATGATTTTATAATTGATTCTGTATATTTAAAAATATATGAATCTCACTCTGTAAACTATGCCTGTCACATGTTTTATATGCTATAGTCTAACAACAAGACTATATTTATATACTCATTTTTTTCTATTAGTTTTTTTCTGTGCAGTAGCTTGAAACTTGTTTAAAATATAATATTAATTTATTAAAAGCACAAATATTTTATTAGAAATAAACTTCTTAATTTAATCTCATTTAACTGATTCAACAAGCACAGCACAGAATAGGTTAACCTGTGAGGGGGTGGTGCTTTAATCTCAGAATAGTTTTTTTTATAGGTGCAGTGATTCACCCATGGCCATTTTCTATTAAAATAACTCCACACTCGCTGCAACAATGTGCTAAATACGGACAACACCGTGCCTCAGCTCTTCACACCATAACCGCACAAGAGGGCAAAAGGCAGTGTGACAGACACGCAGCAGTTTATTATGATGTTATGTATATATTATATCCTTTAGCATGTAACTATCATATTATCTGCATGTGTGGTTCATAACCTCTGAAGAAAGCGAAGCTGTGAATGATTTAAACTCATTTCATGTTGGATTGACAACCGACACATCTACTCTAATCTGAGCTGTGCTCATTTATCCACGCAGGATTATTATTCAAAGGAATCAGTAAGCTGAACTCCTCCAGCATGTATCAATTTAAAAAATGGTTAAGCAGACTAATAATGTGAGACTGTGTATAATTTATGGTCCTGTTATGAGCAGCAGGAATAGCTGTCATTTTATTAAAGATGCATTAAGAATTAAAGCTATCACCCTGGCAGTGATTCAACAGGAGGGCCACACTGCAGAGAAGTTGCTCGCGCTTATGCCTTACAGCAAAAACACCAGGGTTTGCTACCTGATCTGACCTTTCCGTTTGGAGTGTACATGTTCTCCTCGTGTGTTTTGAGGTTTTCTCTGGGTTCTCTGCTTTCCTCACACAGTCTAAAATCATGTCGAGGTGTGAGTGTGAGTGTGAGGGTGCGTGGTTGTTTGTTCTGTATGTTGGCCCTGCGATGGACTGGCGACCGGTCCAAGGTTCATCCCATGTTGTCAGCTGGGATTGGCTCCCTCATATGGAGGATAAAGTGGTAGACAATGAATGAATTAATTATTAGCCATCATCACTATCATCATCATCATCAATACTTCAGTAATTCAAGTGATCATATACTGTATCTGCAACCTGTTTTCACTGCAATTATTGTCACGTTACATTACAGACTAGACTGAGGGTCCTTTAGAAAAAAATGGCAGATGAGTCACAAAAATGTCATCTTAGCTTCGTCAGATGTTTCCCTGGATGCGTTAACAGCATTACATGTGAGTGGTTCTTAAAGTGGCTTCTGCGCAGACTTTCCAAATCGAAGCATGGAGACATCAGAACAGAGTCTGCAGTGCACTTTAAATGTCTTTTACGTCTACAAAGAAGAGAGAAGGAAAAATACTGTCTCTGCAAAACATAGAAGCCTGTGAGAGCCTCACTATGTGTTAATACTAGTGGGAGGTTCCAGAGCAATTTCTGTAATAACAACTGTCAGCTACCATCGCGCACCACACATACATTTACTGGAGGAAGGAGGATGTAGAATCTATCATACCTCCAGCTGTTTGTAGCTAAAATCTCAGACCTCTGTGGTCATTCTATTTCACTGCTGTGTCCTGCTCGGTAACAACCCGACTGTGAGACATTTGCATGAGAGGTGAATGCATTACATAATTGCAAAATTTTAAAAATCTGTCAATGGGTGGAGATTATATAAACAACTTCAAGGTGTGAATCAAGAGTGATGTTCCTGTATAGGAAGGTATCTCAATCATTCTTATGACAATGAGGCTACATTTCATTATATCTACAATTAAGTCTGGAAAATGGGAAGAAAAACATGTGCAGTAGGAGTAACATTTTCTCTTTCTCATAACAAGAAATAAAAAAAGAGATATGGACTGAATGGACACTAAATGATAAATGCGTACGCTCGATAGTACAGTGTAAAATCACCATGTTGCTGGTTAAAAGCATCATGATTTGCATGACATTAATATTAACAGTGTGAACCTTTGTACATTTGAATGAAAATGTGTTTGGACAGAGAATTGACAGTGAATGAACAGAGAGAAGGGAATTTTTAGTCTGTCTACAGTCTTTGTAGTTTTGATGAAAGGCTGGTTAGTGTGTACAGACATCAGAGGGGAGGCTGATCCCCTGCTTTCATTCAGCAGGGGATCAAGTCCTGAGCTACCAGCATACAGGTTCTCTCCAGGATGCACGCAACCATGCAGAGTATAGAGAACATCATCATAACATTTATCTATACCATACTAACACTATACAACACTATATCAGAATTTGGTCTTTCAGGTAGAACTACATCTTCTTCATCATATGAAATGTTTTAAAGACTGAAGGGTCAGCAACTCATAGAAGAGCAAGTAATCCTTCAAATACAACATGTGGATGAATGAAACATGGGTTTTGCACCATTTTGGCAGCATGAACATACAGTATGTGCACACAATGCTGGCAGATGCTTTAACTTGTGACTAATGACAGAGAAGGTGTAAAATTATGCACTGAGGGCTTCCTCTTCTGCACCTCCCTAATCAACAGGTTCATATTTACTCCTACGTTACCTACTATACTTACATTTACTTACTACTTGCCTAAAGTGATGGAACATTTGTCTTCTCTTCTCATTACCACTGGAAATATAAGATTATCATTCAAACACATACCACGCTGGTCCCACTAACCTGTACTGCTGGCTGTGTACTGCAGACTGCCCCGCTTCCTGAAGGGGGAGAGGGACTTGTTTTTGGCCCCGACTGCTCCAGCTGCTGTGGTCCCAGAGGGCAGGTTGGAGGACATGTTCTTAGGTTGTGTGGTTCGGCTTGGCTTGGGTGGGAAAAGGAAAGCTGAGTGAGTCAGAGCTGCCAAATACAAAGAAAAAAAAAAGGGGAACAAAAGAGAAGAAATGTGACAAAAAAGAGAGGAGAGGACGGATGAGGATGCTGAGGGGGTTTGACTGTGGTCAGCATGTGTGTGTGAGTATGTGTGTGTGCTACGTGCCTGTGAGTAGGGATTTCCAGACTGGTTGGTCGAGCGTGGGGCTGCAGAGCATCCCTCTGCAGCGAAACAAGCCCCGCCCCCTCCCGAACTCTAGTGCCTGATCTGCAGCGCTGATGGAGGCTGAGGGAGGGGATGTGATGGAGAGGCTTGGCTTCCCCCCCTGCTACACACTAACACACATACATATGCAGAGGGTACAAAGCAGAGAGCGACACACAGTTCTGCTGTTGCCATGACAACCACAAATGTGAGAGGGGAAAATCAAGGAGAAATGAAACCGTAAAATTAAATGTTCAGAATATACTTATAATATCTCACATCTGAATCGGCTGCAAAATCCCAGTTGTACACTAAATATGTGACACTTTTGTGACACTTCCACATTTAGTATGTATTAACAGTATGTAAACTCTGTGTTTTAAAAACAATAATGTCATCATAAGCAGATTAAAAGATATTTTAAATATGCAATGTGCATAGACTGAGCCTTGATGTGCAATGCAATACAGGTCCTGATAAAAAAAGACTATACCCATAGGTGGCTTATCTAAATTAAACCAAAGATGCTTTAAAGTAAGTTAAACCTTTACTATAGTAATCATATAGTAATAGTATAGTATTGTACTGAGGAGATGACTGTCTCTTAGGTCATTTCAGAGGGACGGGAAAAAAAAGCATGTAGGACATGAAGGAATGATGAACAGAGCGTGAACAGCTGCTTTCTGATGAAATATAACCCGACTATGGTCTGTGCACTGTGTGCGTGTTGCCAATGCCATCTTGTGGTACTTATGAGAAAGTAGTGACCATTACTGCAGACATGATTAAAATATTAGCAAAAAAAGCTGACAGAGTTGCATAATTAAAAACAGCCAGAACAAAAAAGAAAAATCTTGTATCTGTATTTACAATCACTACCACATTATTGATGATTTACAGTTTGTGAGCTGTATTTTCCCCAGATGTCCAAGTTTACGACAGTTCAACCAGAAGTCATATGTCAGACACCACCTAATCATATCCCATCAAACCAATCAAACGGCAGTGAACTGAAAAAAAAAGGTGAAACTCTTTAGATGTTCCACAAGGGAATAAGGAGTGAAGACAGGAGAAAGTCTTACTTACAATAAGCAATGAACTGCTAAAGCAGAACTGGTGTACTCAGATAAAAACTTTGACAGGATGATAGATGGGTTTAATCTGATGTTTGTCAATAAACCAGTCTAATGAGAGTGATGAGAGTGAGAGGGTGCACAGAAAATACTCGTACTGGTCAGTGATGTGGAATCCAAAAGGTAATCTGTGTTTTATTCAATGTCGCTGCATGAGGCTCAGCTGTGTTACACTGATAAATGCTGATTTTATTTACTGAATCCATGAAGAAATTCAGCTGAGGTCCACTCTGGTGTCTTCTGACGGCTTTTCACTGATTACCTTTAAATGTAATCTGTCTGTGGTTGATCCCTCTTCAGCTGCAGGACAATGGTGTATGGCCTGGGAGACATTACCTTCTCCTATGGCAAAACTACACTGTAAAAAAATTGTTTTGGATTGGATTTATATGCACAGCTTTTACAACAAAAAAATGCATTTAACTTTAAAAGCATCGTCTTTGTGGTTAAGCATCTAGCTTTTCAATGCCCCAAAATTATCTTTTGCATATTTGCAATCTATTTCATATCCATTTTTTTTAAATTATTTTTGTCCACATGACTTTTCAGTCAGAAATACTGAGGATGTTCAGTTAAACCAAAACTGCTAATGTTAGCCTGATGGCATGACAAGTTGTTTGTGTAATAGGATCAGCTGCAGTATTACAACATTGTCTGTGCAAATGCAACAGCAGCTGTGGTGTCACTACGGTTTCCCCTTGCGTCATCTGTAGGAGTTCACTTATTTATTTTGCAGACTTGGGGAAAAGCTTGCAGACTAAACCACATCACAGCTCATCAGTGGGAGGGAGAGCTGCACACACTGCAACATATCACACTTTCACCTGCGTCAAACATGAATGACCTTCCTGTTAGTTTGTTACTCTCATCAAAATAACTGAATTTCACCAACACTGTAGGAGAATGTAATTAATGTAACAGTGGTATTCAATGATTGACCTGAAAATGAACATATTTGTGTGTTTCAACTGTTTGCATATTTAAAGAGGGACAATAAGCCAACGTAAAAGCAGGAAAAAAACAGCTCTATCTTGTGTTTTTATGATGACTATATGAACACAACTCTGTTCAGTATGCTGATTGACAACTGAAGAGCATGATTGTTGCACAGATGTGCCTTAGATTAGTCACAGTAAAAAGCAACTCACCTTCTGGACAAGTACAACAGCAGGTTCCATTTGCTGCCAATATCCAACAACTTCAATTAGGCATTGAGGAGGAGTTGATCAATATTCCACATGCCATAATTAACCTGATTAAGTCTATATAAAGAGGATTAGTCACACCAGATATTGACAGGTCCTCTGCCCCTCTATGCAATCCTATAGTTCTGTCCCTGATATAGGGGTGTCTTTAAGACAAACGGCACATTTGAGAGTGGCCTTTTATTCTGACAGGTCCAAGACTCACCTTTGCAATAATCATGCACTTTAATCATCTGGGTATGTCTCACCTGTCAGGGGTGGATTTTAACAAAGTTGTGATCCTAATTTAAGAGAAATAATGCTTTTGTTTATATATAGGGCATCTTACAAATTTTACTTCAATTCATGGAAAATGGGAGCAAAAACAAAAGTTCTGCATTTATATTCCTGTAAAAAAATAAAGTATATGACTATATAAACAGAAGTGCATAAGCGTACAGAGACTGAAAATTGATGTTGCTGACGAAGCATCAGTGAGCCTCATCTTGAACTTTTCAGATAAAATGGAGTGGAGTAGAAATAAAGTGCACACTCTCTGCACAACAATGTATAGAAGTAAGCTTCAAAAATGTTTTCACGCTTTCTGTTGCATCCTTCAGTGTTAAGCCCATGCCTCTTGGGTTGATCTGAGGCTCTGTAGTTAATCTCGTCAACAGATCGGAGACGCAAGGACTGAGCGCAAAGTGGAACTGCACCGTCCACCGCCTAATGGGATTGGTCGCCATCACTATGCTGCAATTAGCCTGCTTGGGAACATTCTGGGATTTAGATCCTGAGCAAGCACTCTGTCCCAGGCCATTAACACTGCTTGCTTAGAGTAGAGAGACTTGAGTTTAAATCTCAGAATGTCAGGAAAGAAGTGGCAGGGTGATACTGATGTCACTAAACTTGATCTCAGACTGTCAGGCTAGTTGGTCACCCCCCTCTACAAGTCCTAATCAACCTGTATCATGTAAAACACAATGATGACACACTGTGACGTACAGTAGAGTAAATGCTGCTGGCTGTGGCCTCGCTTTCCAATTTATTGTTTGTAAATGAGTGTAAATAAACAAAAACCCTTATTTTTCACATTGACAGTTGCAAACAACAACAAAAAGGCTCACCCATGCAGATCATGCAAACTTGTGTTTACACCTGGTGTTTACAAACAAAATATTTTGTAAACACCAGGCTTTCTTTGGAGAAATTCACTGGCCAAAATAATATTGAACATGTAGTTTTCAACATGACTTCAGGGTGTACCCCGCCTTTTGTCTTTGTCTGCTGGTATTAGGCACCAGCGCCACCCGTGACCCTCATGTGGAGGTTAAAGCAGTAGAAGATGAGTGAGTGAAAGTTTTCAACAGTTCTGTCTGAATTAATAAATTCAAATACAGCATCTCTTTGTTATACTCTGCCAACATGCAGGAGTGGGAAACAAGCTCTGCTGACCTTCACCCATGAACCAAACAGGGCCTAACTTGTTCACAGATCAACTTCTCCATTCCTTCAACAGCCCATTTCCTGTATTTAACCTCCTGTCTTTATACTGAACATCCACCAACTGACAGAAAATATTTGTTAGTTAGGTTCCACTATGTTGGCTGACATTCAAAACTATACAGATGACGCAACCTGAGAAACACAGTTGCTTTATTTAGCAGACACCAAACCACCTGGGATTTAAACGTCTTAACTTTAAGACGTTTATGAGACCTTAATTCCTCCCTCCACGCTTCATCTATGTGACTGACGCTGAAGTCAAGAGTCCGACAGGCAGGGGAGACAGAGACTCGAAAAGGATAACAAAACCTTCACAGTTTTCATTAAAATGTATTGATGCTATATAGATGCAACTGCGGAACTCTATGTTAATGAAGGTGTTAATATAAACTGAATGGAATAAATGGCAGAACGTCATGAGCCCGAAGTGCTTACCACAGCCAGACAGTGTACGTCATATAAACTGTAAAATGGAAGGCAACTTGTGCATAAAAACATAAACCAACAAGTTGTTTTTTGCTGTCAAAAAAGATTATGCAATTTTCATGATGAATAAAACAGCTGTAGAAACTGCAGAACGAGGCTGTTAGAAAGTTGCTAAAATTAATTACTCTCACTGTGCCCAAGTGAGTGAGTGCATTATTTTCTCCTTTTCTTTACATCATTTGCTATTACCCTTTCAGACTAATTGGATTGACTGGCCAATCAGGAAGAGGCTCCTCCTAAACCAGGGGCTTAAGCTGAGGATTAAAGTATGGAACTCTGCCCAGTAGAGTCTACAGATTTGATTTGACCCTTCAGAGGGTCCTCATTGATCATCTCATCCAGAAAGGAGGCAACGAACCCAGGGAAGCTCAAGCACCTCCCTCCCAATCCCTTTCCGCTCGGAAATCGCCTTTCAGTACGATTAGTACTGCACCCAGTTTCTCTGCACCAACTCACAGACATCCGTCAAAATTTCCTTCATCGAGGATCTTGAGCTTGCGGAGGCAGAGATGGGTGCCGGAGCAAGTGCAGAGGACAAAAAGTCCAAGGAGTTGGAGAAACAACTCCAAGAAGATGCTGATAAGGACTCTAAAACTGTCAAGCTATTGCTGCTTGGTAAGTGAGCTTGATAGTTGTTGCACAAAGTTTTCCATTTAGTCCCATACACCAGGCAATTCAAAGAAATCAGTGTTACAGGTTGTACGTTAAATATTTTGAATACTTAAGATACTTTATTATGTAACCATTACCTTCTGTGGAGTTTCCAGTCTGCAGAGCAGAACAGACATTTGTAGAATGCAAAGAGGCAACAGATGTAACTGATGGTTAAGATGCACAGGTGGAAAACCTGACTCAGTTCTAACAGTTTCACTCACTTTTCATCGGTTATTGAAATGTATGTGAATTATTTTACAGATCAGTGTAAAAAGTCAATAGCCTCATAACCATCAGAAAATGGAAATGGGCGTCTCAGTTTGTCTTTACTGACTTGTTTGCTACATATTCCTTAAATCTTGGACATGAGCCATCAGAAGTGATGATCTTCCGCTTTGGCTCATCTGTTCACCTCTTAGTGAGATCTAAGATATAGAATGTGGAGAGGATTACAGGCTGTGAAGATGATTTGCTGCTGGATAAATCCCGTACATTAGTTTATTAGAATGATTGGAAGACAGTTTAAGCGTGTGCTAAACACAAAGGAGGCAGAGTAATGTAAGTGCAGCACAAGGAGAGATAAGAGTAACAGTTGGCAGGTTGAGCAGTTAAAACTTACATATGAACAATTAATAAGACTATTATTGCAGTTAAAAATCAAATAATAATTCTGTCTACCAAGTAGACTTTTAACTTTTAACTTAAGTAATTGATTACAATAGTAAACTCCTCATGCATAGTGCAAATACGGCAGACAAGTTGGTTTCTTACCTTTTTGACAGATTATTTTTAAAGTACAGAGTTTTAAGTAGCTGCAAACATAAAGGCAAAGCCATCTTTTGAATACTTGTCAAATTTAGTGAGCATGAACCATAACAGCAAAATGTTCTTGGCTATATGTTAAAGTTAAGAGTGAGTTTTCCACTCAAATGGAAAGACGCTGGTGCTTAAAAGATCACAGTCTTTGGTCTAAATGAATTACAGCACAGCAGCACTGTGACAATCCGATTAACTAACTGGTTTAGTGTAGATCCACTTGGCAGGATCTCTTTTAGTCCCTCAACATGCACATAAAGTAGAAAAAGGGTTTTATTATAACCAAATGTTGAGTCTGAGCAGTGGGCATTTTGATGAGGTTGCCGACTTTAGTTAGATTAGTGATATTACAAATTTTCTAATGCATGCACATTAATACTTTTATACTAGTGATAGTTGCAATTCATGTTCGTAATGTATAGATGGCTGTTATGGATACTGTGGTGAAGTATTGCTCCTTAAAATACGGATTTTGACTTTCACATGCTGATGATCTGCCTGAAACTGATTTACAGACTAGTTTATCTTGCAAGTAAGCCAGTAGGAATCAGTAAATAAATAGGTTACTGTTCCTATTTGTTCTGATGGACATTATGAAAGAAGCTAGTGATCCTAAATAGTAAAGGTTTACTCAGGTTGATTTCAAGGTTTCACTCCTTGTGTGTTGTTAAAGCCTTAAATGTAGTTTGGTACAAAATGACTTCTCTGCAAGTCTTGACCTCAACAGCAAAGATGTATATTTATATAGTCCTCAACTTATCATATAAACTGAGATGGTTAAAATATCATTTTCTATAGTGTGCCTACTGCACCTGAAAATCTGTTTGTTTATGCAAACGTTGCAGCATCTCGTGTGATCAAATTGCATTTTTAAAGCTTGCTTTTGCCTTCACATTCAGAGCTCGATACTAAGAAACAAAACAGATGTGGCTCCGAAGTGTCTGTAGTATCACCTGCAGGACAAACATAAGTCCCCCATTTAAATCCCAGATTTAATGTCACTGCAAAGGCTAAGCACTCACTAGTGAGCACAAATACCTGATCAGCCTGTAAGCATTTCTTTAGCCAACACATCCAGAGTCTGCAACACTGTGTACTGTGGCAAATCAATCTTAAAAAGTGAGAAATATTTCTCCTCCTAACTGGATTCCCTTACATTCATAAACAGACATTGGTGTTTTGTGAAGAGATCAGTGCTCAGTGTCATTTGTTACAGCACAGTGTATTCAGTGTATAAGAAAACTCGAGATAATATGACATTAAACCCTTATATAATACCAACAGCTCTACAGCAAAGCAAGAAAAGGGAGAGTTTTGTTATGTTTCCAGGAGATTGTGTTTTTCCTGTTAGTGGAGCCTCTAGACAGTTTAGTGTCCGTTGTTAAAGTATCACAAGACTCAAAACTTCACTACCTCCATAATTTCACAGACTGAGTCTTTGCCTCATAAGCAGAAATGAATGCGCACATTATAATCAGCGCTCTATATGTTGCTGTCGCTCTCTGTGCTTCCATCATCTGCATCTCACTGGACCTGGAGCTGCTGATGTTTGTTTCACATGTGTTTCTGTTTTCTGTGCAGACAGTCTCTTTGTGTTTCATGACCATATATCTACACATTTGTATGTTATTTTGTGTCTAATTAGATTCAGGTTAGACAAGACAATTTGTCAATTTCTTGTCGTCAAGACTTTGACTCTTAAAGATATATAACAAAATATGACAATACTTCCATGTGGTGAAGATATTTAAGGACAAATAATTGAAGTCAGAAAATTGTTATGAAGCACTCTTAGTCTTTTGAAAACAACCTTTTCTACTTCATGATATTTCTTAAAATAGCGTATCGTCTAAGCACATTCTGTGACTGTTTCTAAAGACTTTCTGCTCAGTTGCATGTCACAGAGAAACACAGCAGTTAGGATGTTGGTGCTAAACTTTGTTTTCTCTTTCAGGTGCCGGTGAGTCAGGAAAAAGTACCATTGTAAAACAAATGAAGTAAGTTGTAAAATATGTTACTGTAATATACTGTATGTGTTGTGTCATCTACTTCTTGTCACAGATGAGGAATCAGAGTGCAGCTTAGAGTTCATTTAATCTCATTGGTCAAGCCTAAAGCCAGCAGGACAAAGCCTCGCTCATCTCTCTGCGTTGCACTTGCAGTGAAGCCTGTGAAGGTCAAAAGTGCAAACACCAGCTTACTCTGATTTGTCAGCACTTGTTTTACATTGTTAGCTTATGTGGTAGTGAGAGCTCAATTAGGGGTCAGAAACTCACCACATGGTGGCACTGTGAGCACTTGCTATGTTGTATCAAACTTTTTACATGAGAAAGAATCCAAACAGAGTATAATTACTGCAATATTCCAGCTCAGTCAGTCTGACTTAATATAACAAAAAAAAAACAAAAAACAAACAAACTTTAGCACCTATCCTTCTATTTTGCACAGGATTCTGCATCAGGGTGGTTACACAAAAGAGGAACAGATGGAATTTAAAGCGATCATCTATGGCAACATCCTACAGTCTGCTCTGGCCATCATCAGAGGCATGGAGATGCTGGGCATTGGTTTTGGTGGTTCCTCTGCACAGGTCTAAACAATAAATACAAACACAAATAACAGTATAAACAGATCTTTTATTGTTACTTGCTCTGTTACCTTTGCTGTGTTGTGCTGATGGATCTTTGCTCTGCTTTCATGCAACCATAGGAAGATGCACAGAAGTTGCAGAACTTGTCAGACTCCATTGAGGAGGGCACAATGCCAGCTGAGCTGGCTGATGTTATCCAGAAGCTGTGGAAAGATTCTGGTGTGCAGGCCGCCTTCGAGAGAGCTGCTGAGTACCAGCTCAACGACTCTGCTGGCTAGTGAGTCCGTACTACAACTGGTGTCATAGTAGGGTTACATGGCAATCTCAGGAGTCAGCTAAGTGTTGATATATACAAATAATTTCATACCAAAAACATGTTTGCTCTGCCATCACCAGCTACCTAAATGAAATGGACCGAATCTGCAAGCCAGATTATCTCCCCTCTGAGCAGGACGTGCTGCGATCTCGAGTCAAA
The DNA here is from genome assembly GCA_016785285.1 of Brachirus orientalis. NCBI lineage: Eukaryota > Metazoa > Chordata > Actinopteri > Pleuronectiformes > Soleidae > Brachirus > Brachirus orientalis. The sequence continues at coordinate 11,820,444 of JAFBJR010000150.1, forward strand.
ACAACTGGAATCATCGAAGAACAGTTCTCCTGCAAAGAGTTGCACTTCAGGTAAGACACAGGAGGAACCTGAACAAAAGTCAGACAACAGCAAGTACTAACCGCGCCTTATGGCACGGTGACATCCAGCAGAGGCTCTCAAACTGAGTTTGTTCTCTCTGACTCTCTGTGGTGAACAGGATGTTTGACGTGGGCGGCCAGAGATCGGAGAGAAAGAAGTGGATCCATTGTTTTGAGGGTGTGACCTGCATCATTTTTTGCGGAGCTCTCAGTGCATATGACATGGTGCTTGTAGAGGATGATGAAGTGGTGAGTTGGGAGCCAACTGTCTGCTATTTAATAATGACTTGTCAACAGGAAGCTCACCCTGTTCGATTCTGACCTTACAGAACCGCATGCATGAGTCGCTCCATCTATTCAACAGTATCTGCAACCACAGATTTTTTGCACTGACCTCCATCGTGCTTTTCCTCAACAAGAAGGATCTGTTTGAGGAGAAGATCAAAAAGGTCCATCTGAGTATTTGCTTCCCAGATTATGATGGTAAGACCAACCAGACCAGATCCATGAGGCATGCAACAAGTTGATCGCTTGCTTTATGTAAATTAAGTCATTTTATTAAACTTATGTCAGGAAAATTTACTGACAAGAGGGTTTTTTTTTTTTTAAGAAAAATGATGTAATTTGGCTTAACATCCTCACACTCACTTGATTTCTTTAAGGGCCCAACACGTATGACGATGCCAGCAACTACATCAAGACACAGTTCCTGGAGCTGAACATGAAGAAGGGTGTGAAAGAAATCTACTCTCACTTGACCTGTGCCACGGACACAAAGAACGTTGAGATTGTGTTCAACGCTGTGACAGACATCATCATCAAAGAAAACCTTAAAGATTGTGGTCTTTTCTAAACCGCACCATAGTGAAAAGAGGTGAGCAGTGACCGCAGTAATAAGGTCTAGATGGGACAGAGAGAAAATTATATCAGGCTGGCCTTTTTGCCACGCATGTAACAACTTCTGCACATAAGTGAACACAAACTAACTAAGAGACGTTTTACCATTTAGAGACAGCTGAGGACTGCAGAATCAAATAAGTTAGTGAAAAAGCTGCAGAAATAGTTGACCTGTCATTTTACTGTTTAACAAGTTGGAGGGTTTATTGTCACAACTTGAATAGACAACTAATATAATATACAGTACTGTGCATAAGTCTTAGGCCACCACTGGATTTGTTGCTTTAGCAATGCTATAATGACCATACTGTACAATTATTTCTCAATCACTTTATTGGAACACATCCTGAAAATATGGAGAAACACATATGCAGCTTGAAAATAACATATTTTTCAGAAAAAAAAACAAACAACAAAAATGCTTCTATCATATCAAATATTGAGTGTGAGCTACATTTACACTTGAACAATAACACAACCATGGCTCTTTAAAACCTGGAATGGAACCCTAATGTTATTGGTCAAACCTGTGTTTTTCCTACTATTTCATGCCAACAAATAGCTGTTTTGAAAAAGGTCTATTATACCTGGTTTACTCAAGACATGTTTGACATACACATGTTGCACAGGTTCAACTCACTGACAGGTTGATCATATAGTATAAGACTGACTTTTAGTCACATCTTTTCAATCTAAACGCCAATGATCACAAAATTGACATAAAAACAATAAAGCTGGTGGTGGCCTAAGACTTATGCACAGTACTGTACTTCTATAAGTGTTTTATTGCTTAGAAAAATTGTTGGGTTCTTCTAGCCTTAGAGTGAATATTTTGCATGTACTTTAGGGGTACCTTGCTTTACAGAGGCCACTAATTTTATACAGCAGTCCGAACACACAAAAAGTCAGAGCGTGTATTTGAAAAATCTGTCTTTCTGCGGTGGCCCTTAGATGTCAATAATTCTTACAAAGTAATTGTTTAAATCTGAAACAATGATTTACTTATCAGCTGATTGCTATATATTAATTTATGAATAATGTAAAGTGATCACAGAATGCCTGATGTCTTATTTTTCTATGTGCTGCAGAACATCCTTTCCTACCTTTACCCCTCAAATATTGGCATTAACTGGGAAGTGTACTGATGGAGCATTGATGATCCTCCATTTGTCACATTTATGCCATGGTTTTCACGCCAGTTCTGTTCCGCTTCTGGTCCTCGACTGATCCTCACCATTTCCAACAGCTCATCCCTGCAACACAGTGTACGTCCAGCTGGGCTGAAACAACGGTGATGTCACTGTTTTGTTGCTGTGGACATGCAGCTTTCAACAAGATTCTTTGTTTTTTTCTTTAGCACAGTTTCTATGTAACACCAGAAGCTGCTGGTTTGAAAGAATGAAGAAGAAATAGTTGCTTTTTTGATCCTCATTGTTTCCTTTTGACTACTGTGTTGTGAGTAAATATTTATCATTAAAATCCAAGCTGTAAAATTAATAAACAATACTAAAAGAGCGGGGAATATTAATATTGTGAATAGCAACCTTGCAACCTTATTTTTTGTTTTTGAGTACACTAGTCTCCGTGGTCTTGATGTTGTGTAAGTGTAAAAATTCCCTTTCTCTCAAATCTCTCAGATATTCCCAGCACTTGCAAAACATCAGGATCACAAACAAAATTGTACATGTATCTATTTTAAATAGTGTTAATGTATTCAATTCACTCAACATTTATATGTGATGAATTACTTTCAGGCGGTCAAACATGGTAGAGAAACCTTGTATATAAGAGTAGATAATTCATTATATTTTAAAAGATAAATCTATACTTAAATACATAAAAGAAAGACTAGAGGGAAGCTGCTTTATTATGAAAATGGAATGAAAATCTACCAAGTTTGTCCTTTCTTATTAAAAGTAGAAGCATGAAATAAAGATGCATCAACTTCACTTCTCTGTGTCTCTCTCATTCTGAAAGTAATACACATTAAATTAGAGAAACAGGCCTGTCAGCGTCAACTGACCCCTCAGCTGTTACTCACAGGGAACGATGCCGCCGTTACATAAGTTCCCTGTTCTGGTCAGAGGGGAAACCAGCCTTATTAACAATAAACTGAGGGAGGAAAAACAAATAAAAGCATTGATTAACATGCACAGTGAGAATTACTGTAAAATTGTTTTGCGAACGGGAGTGGAGCTGACATGATATTATGTAAGCAAGCAGGCTACAGTTAAAGTCATTTTGGAAAATGACTCTTTCAAAAAAATGTAACTTTACATTAGAGATATGCTTTTAAAATTCTCAACCGGTGAAGTTCAGTCGGAACAAATCTACTATTGAAAGACAAATGTATTTCTTCATTAGGAGGAACGTATACAGTCAAGAGCAGGAAGTAAACACACTGGAGGAGTCAGCATTTAGTGCAGGACGGAATGACGCACAGTTGGTCATGGTCTTCTCAAGAAATTAGGAAAGCAGAAAAATGAGAAGAATCATCTGCAATAACATTTCACCTGCACTAAGACGTCTCCACAAGCATCATGTAGATTTATTAATTGTAATGTATTTTTGTAATCACTTACATAATTAATAAATACTTGTTGTGCTACTGAGCCAACTTACGGTGCAAGGTAAAGCTTGCACTGTATGTTGTCTTTGGTGTGCAGCAGCTGGAACATTCTCAGCTCCAGATGTGCTGCTTTAGTCTAGAATTACTGTTTCATATATATAATTAATTACCTAAGCAGACAGCCATGCTGCTACTGAGTTCATTAGCCTCCTGCTAACTTCATCCAGAACCAAAATGATATGTTAAATACATGAAAACTACTCACACAGAACTCTTTAAATAATGGCATTCACACAATAAAAAGTGGAAACACTATGATTGTGGCTCAAATTTAAAATAAACTATATCAAACATAAATGTTCAATATCAGCAAGGTGAAAGAAAACAGAGCAAAAAGAAGATGAAACATAAACAAGTGAATTTCCAGATCAGGTATGAAAGAACTTTGATAAACACACAGTCTCTCTGGGTCCATGTACTGATGACTGACAAAATAATATAAATGTATCCGTATCTTCTCCTGCCAGCCCTTCAGAGATTCTTTTCACAATCCTCCATGACATATCAAGTCCTCTTGTATGCTCTGCATTGCAAAATATATGAAGTCAAAAGTGATCACAGCAGCATGTCCCTATATGGTTGAAATTACGTCAGCGTGAGCTGCATGATCATCAACTCTGTCTGTAGTAACACCTACTTTCCTATTCACTCTCCTGCAATCGGGACATACCAGAAACCCCGAAGTCCTGATATTTGACACCTGCAGGAAGAAAAAGGATTATTATCACATGCCCCAACACTATGAATAATAGTGGCCCTAAAATAACTTAAATGCTTTACAGAAGTTGGTGTATCTCTGCCATGTTACTCTGGGTTTCAGTTAAAATAACGAAAAAAATAAATAAAATAAAATAAAATTAAACAGTTATCTAAAGATATCAAGAAAACATGTGCTGGATCTTAAGTTACATACAGAGGTAATGAAGATAACATTAAAGGGAACTCTTGACAGGTATAATATGTCCTACTTTCACTTGATACTGAACAAAATTATCTTCTGTAACTACTTCAGTGTGTTTGTCTGGTGTGAATATAAGTTTGAATACAAGCACTACTGCTTTAGAATAAAATGTCAACACTCATATCTGCATAAGGTTTTTTTTACAATTTAAAAAATTTGAATACAACATTAAGCAAATTGAGTCATATCATATGTTTCCTGCACATGAGTTGTTGCTCTTCTTCTGTATTCTTATTATATAATCATTTTTAATGTTATCACAATTATTATTTTACTAGTGGTTGCCAGGACCAAAGTTACCCCATGAGAAAATCATGATGTACGCATGACGATGATGTAACTATCTAACAGATTGTTAACTGTTGCCTCATTTCTGCAGAGAGGGTGCTGACCTGCAGGGGCTGAAGCCTTAGTAGAGCCCAATCTCCCTCAGGTTGATTTTAATGATGACGTCGGTGACTGCGTCAAACACAAACTGCACATTCTTGGTGTCTGTGGCACACGTGAAGTGTGTGTAGATCTCCTTTGTGTCCTTTCGTTTATTTAAGTCTTCGAACTGGCACTGGATATAAGCTGACGTCTCTTCATACGACTGCCCACCTACAGTGGAAAGACGTCCAGAATGAAAATAACTCAGTGTCTTAAGTTACACTAAAGTAAAAAATGTACAAAAAATGTATCAGTGATCAGCTGTTGTTTGTTTCCAACTTCTACAAAAAAATTAAATCTAATTTAAACACAGCCTAAGAGTTACCTTTACATCAATAATGATACTTGTTTGCTTTTCTGACACGGGTTTTCACTGTGAAACACATGGTGTTGCTTCAGGCTTTTACTGATCAAATGTGTGGAAACTATAGGAGCGTCCATTGTGTCAAAACACCAGCTACTGTATAATCACTGATGAGAACATTTATACAACTGTCAAAAATCATCATGGATTCCAGCCGGGTTAATACATTGAACCAGCAGTTAAAATGATGGCATGCTGAGCGACATCTCCTTTACTTTGCAGCGAATGTATTAGACTATAAACAGTCTGACTGTGCGGTGATGCACACATGTGACAGCAGCAGCTACAGGAAAACAAAAAGCCTTTGTCCAAAATGGAGTTAGGTTATTTAACAAATCACCACAACCTCAAAACTGATGCAGAAATGAGGTCCACTATGACAGAGTTCCAGTTATAATAATCAGATACAGCAGAGGTACTCTTTGTAAACAAAACACCCAACAAGCCACTACAGAAAACCTGACAACATCACATAGAAACATTAGAAACATGAGTGTTTTTCCTCACCAGTGTACTCGGGGTAGCAGATAGTGAGTGGACTCCTCCTGATCTTCTCTTCAAACAAGTCCTTCTTGTTGAGGAAGAGGATGATGGAGGTGCGTGTGAACCACTTGTTGTTGCAGATGGAGTCAAAAAGCTTCACGCTCTCATGCATCCGGTTCTGAGGAAAAAGGAGCAGACATGAACTTAACCATCATGGTCCTATTTTTTTCCTTCTCCTTTTTTTAACTGACAACATCATAGTAGGAAAATAATATAATGATATCCAAACTCTGACTGGTATGGCACTGTTTAATGCCAGCTGGTTGTGGTTGACTTTCTGCCTAGAAAGACTCTGTGTGGCACGTACAAGAAATACCAAAAGTATCATTAATTAATTTTTTTTTACACAGACTGCAGTATATTGATCTATAAGAAAAAAGTGTCTTTGCCAAAACTGACTCACTCTCACTCACACACTGTCATATTTACTGAGACACTTGAACAGTTACAATGAATTGTTATTGTTAATATTTGCACATCTGTTAATAAGTATGCAGCTGCCAATGTAACTGTATCTGTCCCTATCAAAGCAGCACTAAAATACATCAATAAAGTTCTAACATCTCTGCCTTTTCCATCAAAATGTCTGTGGTCAAAATAACGAGCCACTGCACTTTTCAGAAGAAAAACAAAATTTCAGTTTTGTCTTTAAGGACACAGAAAAGTCGACTCTAGCCACAATGAATCCATCATTACCATCTCCTCATCCTCGGCCAAGACGAGGTCATAGTCGCTGAGAGCTACACAGAAAATGATTGAAGTGACTCCCTCAAAACAATGGATCCACTTCTTCCTCTCCGAGCGCTGACCTCCAACATCAAACATCCTGAAGGCACACGCACACACAGAGGGAATGTGCTCATTTTCATTTTAATCTCATTTAAATTTCACAGTTTGTATGGGAATGAGTGTGCAAATCTATGGCAACAGTGCACACACACGCACTGTTTGTGCACTGTTGCACACACACACTCTGATGACCTCACTCTCCAATCTCATGTTTGTGTGTGCTGCCTCCGTCTCCACCTGAGGCCCTCAGCTGAAGTAAATCTAAAGTGAACTTTTTTGACTGACAGACAGCTCTGTGAGGCTTCAGCACCACTTCAGTGACTACACATTTCCACATCCTAAGCTGTTTTATGTGAGGCCTCTATTACAGTTAATGTTTCAGCAATATTTATAAGTACAGGAGCTGGAAAAAGGAGGACTGAAGTAGTGTAATTACATTACTTGCTGCAAAAGGTGCATCATATTATAATTAGTTGTGAGGTATAAAAGAGGCTTGACAATTTATTAAATCCAACGTGAGATAAGTAACATCTGCAAACAACACCATTAACATGGTCAAGAAATAGTACAAAATGAACTGATGTGGTGATGAAACATATAAAATACTACCATAACAATCTTAAGGAATAAACAACAGCTAATTGTTGTGTGCATCTCTAACATTAACCATAGATTTTCTTTATTACCGCTCTTAGAGACATTTTTAAATGTATATTACTAACAAATGCGACTTCCAACAGTCAATGTTAATGTTAATGCTAAAAGAATAAGATATTATTTGTTACCTTATGTGTGACAACGTATCTACCATCCTGGAAACAAAAACGTTGCTCCCAATGTGCTAAGCACTGAGATAATAAGCATGTCACTTTGTATGACATACCTATGTGATTTCCAATTAAGATTTAATCATCAAGGTTTATGATTTAATCATTTAATCATTCAATCACTTATTTTTTCATTAAAATATCATGTTGGACTCATAATACACGACCGTTTAGTGTACCCAAACTTTTTGTTTGGTAATTTAAACAAAATGTCACAGGAAAACAAATACAATGATGTGGAAAATAGCTGTTCAGATCTCACACCTTGGTTCAGGTTAGTTTTCCTTTAATATCTTTTCTTTTGCCTCCACATCTGTGTCTATGAGGGTGTGGGGCTCCGATGGGGGTTGATGTTATCATGTAAACGATTTCTACAATTTCTATTTGTACAAAAAGTGCAATATAAAGTGTGATTGGTTGACTGATGTTAGAATTCACTGCGTTAGTCTTACAATGATATTATATGCTGACCAATATCATAATCACTGCTTAGCTTAGAAGCTGTACTAACTTGAAGTAAAGATCTTTGAAGGTGAAGTGAGTTTCCACGATGCCAGTGGTCTTCACACGAGTACGCAACACGTCCTGCTGAGTGGGGATGTAGTCCGGCTCACAGATTCTGTCCAAGTCATTCAAGTAGCTGAAAGACAGAGAACATGAACATATGCAGATGATCCCAGAGAAAACGCACAGTTAAATACAGTTTGACTAAACTTTGCAGATAGTGTCAATTAGTCACTGCACAATGGCCAGTGTTGTTAACAGCACAGAGTGACATTATCCAGGGGATTTCCAGACTTACAGTGTGAAAAGTGATGAGGTATTGTAAAGAGACAAAATGCCTGTAGACACTTATGACTGGTGAAGTGGAGCGCTTGTTCCTGCAGACACATATCGCAGGACTCCACAGAATGATACTAAATATGGGCTTATATTTTGGTAGATGATAAACACTGGCTCTTCCTGGGTTGAGTAAAAACAGGCTAACTCCGCTGGTTTCTCTTTTCTCATAGTATGGACAAAGTGCACAGAGAGCAATGACAGCTTGGCTGTTGTCAAAACAAAGACTTTGTCCTTCACACTAATATCAACACTGCAGAAACGGAAAACCTTAGACTTCATCCGTGTCTAATTGGTCAATGCAGATTATGCAACACTGACTCTCTTGAGACATAAAGTGATATCTAAATAGCAATGACCAAAACACTTTCCAAATGTAACTTTTGTCTTTCAGTTTCTTTTTTTGTTCCCAAACAACATGAACAGCACAAGCTGACGCTGGTCGATGAAGAGCAGGCAAAGATCAAGAGGAAAATTACAGACAGGATGGAGGAACAGTTCTATCTGACAAAGATGTCACCCCCGTATGACAACAGGAGACGCAGTATTACAAGAAACTCGAGGATGGATGATGCAATTTCAAACTTCACCCAAATCATCAAAGGAATTTCATTTCTACTTGGAATTGTTACAAAGTTAAAATGATTTAGTTATTTGGTGTCTTTGGTGTTATTGGCTGGTTTGTTCTTGATGCCTGTTGTGGTAATGTCACGTCGTCTCTGAGACAACCATTTGTTCTTTAAGTTAATTCTCGACTCATGTACGTTTTTGGATTAATCCCTGTGCTTTCCTGTGTTAGAGCCTCATCATTGTTCATCACTGCTGCCACCGGTGTTCTCCACTGCTACCGCACAGATCTTTGTTGACTTCACTGTGTTTCGTTGCTGGCTGGAGTCGTATAATACCTGCACTGTTCTCTCCCGCGGATCGGAATCTGCTCGGCGTGTTCACTGTTTCTCTCGCTGCCTGGAGCTGCACACGGTCGACTCATCCTGTCCACTTCCCCCTCCCTGTGTTTGTTTGAAGATCATCCTATCCCTATATGAACTTTGAATTGAATTGACTCTTTTATTGTGCTTTTGCGAATTTAATAAATCTTTAAACTGCTTTTGCCTCCTAGCCTGACTGCATTTGGATCCTGACTCGCTAAACGTAACATCTTTGTCAATCCACACCCATAGCCTTCAGCCCAACCAAACACCCACTGAAGTCATATCACATGAGGAGAGTGATAACTTCACACAGTTCCCTCTGAACCACAACAGTCTTTTTTTCCCTGTACTGTATGCAGAGCACCTGTAAACAGACTCTAAGCTCCCATTTAAGTCAAAATAAACCACCACATTAAATGCGCTCATGCCTTTTCTCCAACTATGTCATCTGCAAACTGATTCCTTTAATTAGCGTGTAGAGAAGTGCTCACTATGCAGCAGAATCGTTGAGCTGATACTCTCGTGAGCGATCAAAGCAGGCCTGAACACCACTGTCTGTCCACAGCCTCCGAATCACTCCAGTCAGCTCAGCTGATATCACTCCTTCCTCGGCCGAGCTCGCCAGGGCAAACAGTTGACGGGCATCATCCTGAAAACAAAGACCATTAATTGTTTTCTGTGTTGAACAAGGGTGAGGCTTTTAATGTAAGCTTAGAGTGGCTGACTTACCCCCCGTGCAGATTCCCCAAAATCTATCTTTAACCGGCCCATTGCCCTAATGATGGCCATGATGGACTGGATGGTGTTACTGTAAACCACCACTTTGTACTGCTTGCGCTCCTCTTCTGAGTAGCCATCCTCATGAATGATTCTGAGACACAAACACAGTCCAAGTAAGCTTGTACAGTCCAGATAAATATTAGACAGTGTGTGGGAATTTGCTTGAACAAATTACAGAAATGTTTCTCTTCTATTAGTGCAGGAATTTGAGCTTCAGTGAGCTTGCAGAATGTGGGAACCAGGGAAATCTATTCAGGTCCTGCCAGGCTACGAGTGGCCTCTGTGGCCATTGTTTTGCATGGTATGAAAAAGGGGGTTTCCTCCTCTGCCTGAGCAGAGCAAAAAGAGGCTCCAACTCTACTTCTACAGCATTTACACCGCAATGAACCCTGTTTGTAATCGCAACTCTTGTCACATTGTTGAACCCAGACAACAGGGATGCAACTGAAAACAGAAGGACAGTGAGCCAGTCTTTCTTCAGCATAACACACACACACAAAAACATTTGATATATTGTTGCATGCATGTTTTTATGACCATGTTACAAGGTCTATAACTTACTTCATCTGCTTTACAATTGTGCTTTTTCCAGATTCCCCAGCTCCTGAAAAAGGACACTACAGTATAGTTATATGAGGCATCACACAGTACAATATACAGCATCAACTGAAACATTACACATTACATCGCAGTTTCACGCTTTTACATAATGCTTGAACTTAATCTAATTTAATCATAGAGTGCACACAATGTTTATATAAAAACACTCAACAAAAAAAATTGCCTTGTACTGAATTTCAAAAACAGACATGTAAGTGAAGCCTGGGGAACACGTATAGCCATGAGGTACTTCCTTGGGTAGAAGTGTGACGTGGCACTGGATTGTTTTATGAACAAGACATAGTGAATTGTACCAATGTATCAGTGCAGAAACCCTTGATATTGATGTCTACTCCTTTGTTTGGCACTTGACAGTATTGTGCTGCCCTGAAGGCTTTTTTTTGCACATTTTTGTATTTTCTTTGAGTAGATAACTTGGTACTGTTGATTTATGTTTCCAAATGGTAACTGTATAGCTTTATGGCATTTCCAAAAATTAAAATTTGTATAAACTAAGCATTTTTACAATTTTTGAACTATGACATCACTTCCTACTAAAGGCTATTTAAGGTGCTGCCACTTCCTGTTTGGCTGCAGCCAAAGCAGCCATGAGACATGCTGTCCAAAAATGTTTGACCTGCTAAAACATCACAGAAGCAGAGCTGTAAGTTGATGAATTCACTCTTAGAAATGTTAGGAGTGGTATTATATACTCTTTATTTGAAATGCTCTTAATAAGTTAATTTAAAATGATGTATCTATGAGTCATCTCTAAGTGTATTTAAGTTAAAAACAATGGTAGCACTCATACCAACAGCTAATTTAGGCAATGTTTATTGATTATTTATAAAATACTTTGATAAAATGCCATTAAGAAATCGGACATTGGTTTGTATTTGTTTGTTCAGTTTTCATCTCATGCTTCAGCCTCATCTGAAGCAAATGGTCAGACTTACTTTGACTCCATTTTCATTGGCTAAGGCTAAGATTAACTACTTGAAGATGACGACTCTCTATCATATTGTGAGAGAATATGATGATGTCTTTGACACAAGAAAATTCTACTGGTACATGACATGAGAGGAAAGTGTTGCTTGACACTTTTAATTGTTGGGCAGCATAGTATGAATCAGGCAGTAGGGTGTTGTAGGCCTTCACAGAAGGACAAACAGCTTGGCATTTTGAGCTACTGTGAGGTTGGCTATTTTTCATGGTTGTGAATAAAAAAACTTTAGTTCAAGCAATGGACAATAGGAAATAAAGAGGGAGAGCGCTAATTTGATGTGCCTTCCACTCATCACAGAGAAAGAATATGGTAACAATCAACCTGTGTTAGTGTAGACCACAATTCCTTCTTTTTGTTAAATATTCAGACCTTATTAGGTTTGACCTTTCTGGGATAACGTCTACTTATTTAAATATTTGCTAAAATGCCCTTTTATGAATTTGGGCCCCTGCTGCACTGACATCCTCAGCATGTCCTTGACCTTTACAGTATTTCTACAGGAGTGTCAGCCAAACAGGAAATGGTTGTCAAGCTTCTGGCTGAGTCTGTTTTTCCACAGTTGAGGCAAACCCAGACATCACGCTGTTGGAGCTGAAATGATTAATAATTGATTCTCTGACTTAAACTTAACTGTACAGTAAAGAGGATTCTCTGACTAGATTCACCACCACATTAGAATATGTGGATATGTTCTGCTTCTGGATCTGTATAGAGGAACAATATCAGAGCAACACAGTCTTTCCTTCTTTTTTTTTAAAAGGTGCTGGAATATTTTATTGACAAAAGACCTGATCGGTTCAGTTTCCCATCATTACTGTATATTATATCCCATTTAGTCATGGGCATCCTCTGAAGGCTTTCTTGTAACACGTACTGCGTGTGATCCTCACCAGCTCCTCAAACACTGTTGAAATTGGCTTAACTTGATCTGGTTTATTGTTTGCGTTATGAATGTAACTTCATAAATTAAAACAATTAACAGTCCAAGAACAGAAAAAGCCCAGAGAAAAAGCTGGAGTCAGTGCATATTGTTAACGTTACCAACATAAACAAGATTAAAATCATAGACTTAGTAATTACTTTGTCTTTGTCTCAATAATATCATCTCTGTTAGACTGCGATGACATTGGCACTTAAAAATCAAAGGTTATAGTAAGCTCTATAAATACTAAAAGACTAGTTTGACATTTAAAGAAATACACACTAACACATGAACCAGGAACTAGTCTCACTGCAGTATTTGAAATAAAGAGCACATGTTATCCCCCAAAAAGGTGATAGGACACATCCGCACTGTCCTTGAAGAATGATTTTTGTCAAGGAAGCTCAAAGTGAAGTGATGTTTTCAGATGACCAGCCAAACAAGAATTCATTCCATGCATTTTTAGGTGAAGCTGTCATAGATGTACGCCCGCTCACACAGACAGGGAGTAGACGATACATTGTGCAGATCCATGTCCTAAATTTTTTTATTTTTTTTTTTTCAGTTATCTCATTCAGTCATGTAATTGTTCTTGGCTCATTATAAAGCTTTGTCCTTCTGCCAGTTCACAAACCAACTTTACCCAGACACTGAGAGTCAGACTCAAAACCAAGCTTCATATAACAAGAATCTCAAGTTCAGTTTTTGGTTGTTTGTGGTTTAAAAAAAAAAAAAGAGTCTGTTTTAATTGGAAGGGAGGATTTGTTTTGTGGTTCTGCATAAACAGCAGCTGAACTCCTTTGTTTCCCCTCATAACTCTCCTGCTCCAGCACGGACAGGGAGTGGTGGGCACTGACTGGAAAAATGGCCTCCCTTAACTCTGTGGATAAGACTTGAAAATGAATGTTTCCATACAATGAGATTATGGTCTGCATTGTGATGTGTAACTGAAGGAACTCCTCACAGATCAGAGTTTATCCCAAACCTCGGTGACAGTGCATGGTGGGAAAATATGTAGATACAGCACTGATATGTTGGCTCCATATATGGATATTTAATTTTTCCCTGATCAATTAGAAAATAGCCACCATGGGGGGTCTTTAAGTGACTCTTATCACAGGAATGACAATGTGAACAGAAGCAAGTTGACAGTGGGACGTAATTGCAGACAGCAGAGAAAAAAAAATCCCTAAAACCTGTACTTAACATTTTAGGGGCATTTAATATTCTTCACTTTGACAGATATCATGATGTATCATTATATGATTGTCTTGCAGTACATTACACAAAAGTACACAAAATCACTGTATTGTGGACCATGTATTGCATACCAACAATGATCCTATAACAACACTGACATGACTTCATGTACAATCTAATGTACTGCAGGTTTCACTTTATTATATCATTATACAGCCATGGATTAACTTTCTGAAATACAGTAGTTAATCTTCCACACAGCAAAACAGTGGAATTCTGCCATAACATACCAACAAAACAGTGAAAATGTATTTAATAAAAAAAATCTTCTCAGAGATGGGAATACTGGTGATATTACAGTGGTGCAGATTTAGATTTACTTGCAAGGCTTTGCTCTGCCATATCAAGATCAATCTCTGATGGCAAAGATCTAAGATTTAAAAAAGCAGGAGAAGGGAAAAAAGTTGTGAAACAGTATAAATAAATTCCAAGTGAGAAAACACTGTTAATAAATTGCAGTTCCTGTTAGATTCTAATCTATTCCTTCTAAAGAAGAATTCTGGATCTCACTAAAAAACTGGCATTCCAGAATGTATGGCTCCACATTTGTTTGACACACAGTGAGGATTCTTCCCTGTACACTACGGGTCAAACGTTTGGGTACAGTAGTGCATATCCATTATGTGGATGTTATTCACAATGAGTTAAATAAAATGACGATACATGCCTGAGGGTCAGCCCTCTGTCTGTGCACCAGTACATTATGTTGCAATGAAGACCTGTGCAATGAATTGATGTAATGATGCCATCCTTTACTTTTAATGGCTGCATCTGTACTCATATTCATCTATTTGATTAATTAAAATTAATTAAAAATTAAAAATTAAATACAGACAAATTTCAGGTAATTCCTAATGGGACTGTTTTTATAATGTCATTAGAGGACAAAATGAAAAGTGTGGACTCATCAGACTGAAGTCCTCTGGTGCACTTCTGGTCCACATGTTGATCAAGACTTTCATTGTTAAGTGTCTTTTGTTGTCTCAAAGGTCAAAGTGTGTTTCATAACTACAGTCCACATCGGTATAATTATGTAGATGAAACACACTGCGGATACTGCAAAAGCTGTTTAGACCTTTTTATGGATGTTTCAGCCTTTCTATCTTTCCTTTGTAAGACAGTTACCCTTTTTTAATGTTCGGACAAAGTATTTATGCAAGGAGCTTTAAGGGGAGTGTTAATTACTAAAGTAAGATTGATATCTAATCAATATTTTCAGGTAAGGGATAATTAACAGAGAATGCACCTCTGAAGAGTACTTGAAAACTGTAAATGTTGTGGCTTATGTGGGAATATGTGTCCTGTTTTGAAAGATAACATTACATTAAATTAAATTAGATTAATGTAGTGACAAGTACAAAACAGAAACGGAGTAAGCAAGAAAATAAGACAAATGTTAAAGTATAAAAATACAAATGCAAAGATGCATAAAACAGGAATATAAGAAAATATTAAATATGAATAAATTGCTGCAGAGGTGCATTGCACAAATTATAGCGATAGAGTGGATGTGATTTCTTTGATTCTGTTTTGTAGCTACAGTTATAGGCTACATCTTTGTCTTAAAGATAAGCAAGGCACACAGGATGGAACAGCTTGGGAAAAATCAAATTTTTTGTGCTCAATATTGCAATTGGATTTGTGATATAATTTGAGTCTAGGTTAAGTTCAATATTCAGTGTTTAGTAGATTTAAAATGGTAGTGTAATGACCATATAACTCTATCAAAATATGAACTACTCTGTAAGGATGACAACTTAAAGATATCAATAGTTTCCAACACATACAGGTATGTATTATATTATTTTAATTTGAAAATAAATAAACTGTAGCCTTTGAAATTTAGTAATTGTTTTATATAACCATTTTACAAAATAATAATGATCAAGACCTCCCTCCCATAAAACCAGTTATCAGTTTTAATGTTGTGGGTGATCAGTGTAAATCAATACTCATTATAGAAGCACATTTGCTATTTCACTGTCAAATCAATTAGGAAGCTAATTGCCTGTTTAAGTTGATTTGGGTTTTCAGGTTTGCTGTGAAATGTACGGTTTCTTTGTCACTGACCTGTTGACTCCTAACTTCAGGGGCTATAGGGGTATATTGAAGGTCATCGGCTTCAGTATCATGATTTATGTCCAGCGTCCACGGCTGACCACTGACTGTAGATGCACTGATATTAGTGAACCCACACCAGCACTCTGGATGTGGACACATCACAAAATGCCCCGTCCACTAGCAATTGAGACGGTTTTGCTCTCTGGCCTGTTTTCATAAAGTAGTTTAATATTAGATCATTTTCTATAGTTGCAAATATTTGTCCATCCAGTGTCCCACTAGTCACTAGTTCCCAGCTACTTTACTTTACAACCCTGTATGGCCATTTTTGTGGGCATACAGGGCAGTGATTCTGCCTTTTCAGTTTTTATTTTTTCATGTAAAGAACTTAAGAAAACAAGCATTAGCAAATGTATTTACTTATTTCTTAATCCACTTGATAACACAATGGCCCTTTAGATCTATCTCAAACACCTTTGTAGAGAAACTATTATTATTAGTGTGATACTATTGCAAGTATCACATGGAAAAATGCACAAAATATTAGGCTCTTCCATCGCACAGTATATACACATTTACCTGTTACAAAGAAGACGCCGCTTTAGTGTTGAGAGGCCATTATGCTTCAGCATGTGATGAAATATGTAAATCCGACAAAATCTCAGCCTTTCCAAATATTGTGTTTCTTCTTTGAATTCGCTGATTGCCATTAGCCAGAAAATGTACAAACCACCATTAGATGCTAAACAAGTCTCTGCTGGAGTCTTTTCTGGCAAACAAACAAATCCAGATCCAGTATTTACTCTCATTTAGCTCAGTTTTGTTGTTGTAAACATGGATGTGTAGTTGTTAGAACCTGCAATGAGTTCAGCTGCTGATTACTAACGTTTCCTGTCCGTGGTGTTTAGTTGCTTTATTTTGAAGGAAATTGCTGCAACTGGATATAATGCGGCAGAGAACAGTGATAAAGAAGTAAGACAGTGAAGTTTTGGGCCATAAACCTTTAACAATGAGTTCAAAGATGTTAATCATGGGTCATGTTTCTGTGTCACAGTTGAGAGATTAAGCTTTGAACCCTCATTTCTTGGTGTTAGGTCCATGACAGTGTTGGTGACCAGGGTCAGCAGTTCATTGCAGCTGAAGTAAGTAAAGGGCCCTGCAAGAGTTACAGCTTTATGCTTCGTGACAGTTAGGTGATTAAACTGTTGTTGCACGGTCAAAACACACACTAACAATGGATAACTGCCAGATATTGAACGCTTAAGTTATCCTGGAAAGAGGATTAAAATGACTCACTCGTGGATCATGTTTTGACAATTCTAGAGCCATGAAATCAAAATAAATCCAGGCCGACAAATTATGGTCATAATACGGTTAATGCATGTCAATTAAACATTTGCATGGGATCCACATTTCAACACTGCCATTAGAAAAGCAAGGGCAGCAAATTATTGGTGCACTTGGCCACTGCCTCTCACCACCAACATCCAGTTTACTTCTGCACAGTTTGTCAGTGGAGAAAAGATTCACCACAGCCACATTAATCCAAGACCAGCCTTTCATAAGACCTGAGGGGAGGGCAGCACAGAATAGCCATATTTTTTAAATTATTATTTAACTGAAGTTTGGAAATGTTTCACATCCTTTCACTTTAACCACCTTTTAGCCTGCTTAGAATTTAATTTGCTTTCACAAATATTTCTATGGTTCTTTAATCCACTGTATATACTTCTATTTATTTTGTAAATATTGGCGTTCATTTTACATCATTGGTGCATCCTTTCATTGTGTTACTTATTTACTGTATTACCGTGATTAATCTTTATTTTCACTGATTTCTTTTGTCATCAGTATGCTTATTCAGTCTCTAGTGTTTCTTCATTGCTGACAGAGATCTGTAACTTGTCTTCTTTAAGCACTTTGAGTTACATGCGTATGAAAAGGTATAAAGTCTGGTATTTTGAATGAACATCAGCAGGAGGAAGAGGA
The DNA here is from genome assembly GCA_016785285.1 of Brachirus orientalis. Taxonomy (NCBI): domain Eukaryota; kingdom Metazoa; phylum Chordata; class Actinopteri; order Pleuronectiformes; family Soleidae; genus Brachirus; species Brachirus orientalis. Next base: position 11,838,332 of record JAFBJR010000150.1, read on the forward strand.
GGGAAGAGTGTTTTAAAGTGCAATGAACAAACAACCGCAGCTGTTAGAGAGAAGTAGCGTCACGATAAAACACATTCAGGACAACGAAAAGAGTCAGAGTGACACAGTTCATACCGAGCAGAAGCAGTTTGACTTCTCTGGATGTCTTATCTCTGTCCTCGCGCAGGTTTTTGTCAATCATTTTACTCCTCTCCACTGCAGCCTTGTCCTCGGCGCTGACGGTGCAGCCCATGTTTGCTCTCGCACTTGTGCACGGGGCTTTTGTGCTCACAGAAGTTCATGTGCTGAGAATGTCGAGCAGTTTCACAGCAGTTTCACGGCAGATGCGCGGAGAAAATGCGTTGGCAGAGAGTGAACGGAGGCTCGTCAGTCCAACTGAGCCCACGGTCACGGTCTGTCACTCCACGAGTGATGAGCTCCAGGGCTTAAGCAAGAAAACAAATTCGAATTCACGTTTTAAAATACGTTTGTACAACTTATCCAGAGTTTTGACGCACCGCAACAAATGTGTATATCGAATTAAACTAGTGTCGAAATAAGGCGCTTTATACGGAGGTTTCAGAATATTAGTACGCAAAAGACAGGTTTTCCCCTGAAGACTGAAAGGCGTTGCACAGTTGCGGATTCATCCAGCTGATCCAGCGGCGAGCCAACACAACTGCACTGTCAAGGCAAACTAATGCGCACAGCAGCAGGGGCTGATGGGAAATGCAGTCCCGTTTAAAGTACCTACAAATGCCAATGTGACGCTCTCTGTGGTTGTTCTGCATGAACTAGTGCTCACGTGTGCGCAACAAACTGAATTCATACCCAAATATGAGCCGCCTCACTGGGCTGCTTCTCTGAGAAGTCAGGAACTAATCAAGCATAATATTCAACCACTTTTTCAACATTTTTAATGTTCAGCAATGCAAGTGAATAATTATAATTTGACATCTTAATCAAGAAATAATAATGTGCTTTTACTATTTTTTTTTTTTTCATTTTTTTGTAAGACAGTAAATCTGGAAATTCATGGATAACATAAATATTTATATTTTAGTATTAAAAATATTATTTTGTTAAAGAGCTTCTGCATACTGGTGTATCAACTCTAACAGAAACTGCATTGTATATATAGTATTTCAAATTCAAATGTGAACTGATTATTAACAGTAAAGGAGTTCTGTAACAGAGGAGGCACAAGATAATTCACCGTCCTTACCAAGAGGTAAAACAATCATTTTAAGTGGAGAAAAATAAACAAAAATAAAGATAGGTAAGGTGTTTTTTTTTAAGGATAAAAAAATAAAAGGATAAAAAAAAGAAAAGGGCAAAGTACGAATTAAATCTGTTAAATCCCAAGGCTTCTTTCCCCTAACAGTCATTCAGGTAAAATGGATTAATATGAAGCAGATATTTTGTTTCTGATGTGTACCTTATGTCAAATAGCTACAGTCACCCAAACCATACAACTACAAATTTGCATTACAGCCATTTTTAACTGTCAGGTGTTACTAATCACATTTACCATGGATGTGCTCAGCGCATGTGAGTCAGGCCAGTGTGGCAGTAAAGTAGTAGTTTCCAGTAAAGGAACAAATCCTGAAAGATACGTTAAACACATTAATTTGATTTTTCACACTACTAGACTTGACCTGTCAAAATGGCTGCTGTGCAAACGCTCCAGTGAGTAAGTTAAATGGAACGCAGCCCCTATAGTTAATTTGATTATTTACACCTGTGTCTTTTCCCACTGTGATCCATAAAACGGATGCCGAGTAAAGGCCTCATTGTCTCAACAATTACTGAGGCAGTGGTTTGAGGAGAATCTGCACATTTTCACAGTCATTCGTTGCATGGTGTGAGAGCGCCCCCAATGGATTTACACACGTACTGAGTTAATAAAGCATCTGGTCCACACCACTGCTACATCATGCAGAAGTTGCACATTTCATCAGCCACGGGGACAAACTACGCTAAAGTGGGTTAATATAGTAGGCTACACTAACTTGTTCATTGTGATGCTAATGTAGTTTGAAATTTGAGCAAACTCAGTGACATGAGTTGTACTGGACTACAGTTATTTCTATTTGTTGCTGTTACTGGCAAACTGCTCCATCTTCTACAGCTTAACAGGTTTATTGTCTAAGTCACAATGTTACCAGGGCAGCAACTATAATTATTATAAACAATAATAATTATTGTAAACACACTACTCCAAAATTGTTTCGTATTTACCAGTTGACTGTTTGTGTAAAAATGCAAAAACGCATTATAAAAAGGAATTTCAAAGAAATCTTCAGTCCCAATGTGCTGTCTTTAAATAACTTTTATTCCTTTATTACATGAAAAGAATGATCCAAAAATGAGAAAACCTCTTTCCATCCAAGATGCTGAATTAAATATTTTTGTATCACTTTTAAATAAGTAATTATCCACACACACATGGATTATTTATTTCTTAATTGACTAAATTAATTTGATTTAAGGAAACCTTGCCAGCAAATATTTACAGTATAGTCTTCTACATGAGTGTTTTGGTCTTTTGTACATCATGCACCTGCACAATATTTTCTAAAGATTTTGTAAAAGATTTAGTTTTATTTATCCAGCAGATCCAGCTTTTTGGTTAATGATAAGTGACAGTGAATATTTATGAAAAGAATGAAAATCTGAATTTGTATGATGTAAGAAAAGGAAATATTAGTCTTGAATGTATTTTATCTTTTAATGTATGTGCATGATGTGGGCATCTGCAAGAACCAAAACAGACTGTCAAGAATTCCCAACACTGGGATGCATTAATGGAAAACAGGTTTAACAGAAAGTACCAAGAATTGTGCGATTTTAGCTATCCCCTCATTATTACTAGTCTTTTATACCGAAGGCAATAAGGTTTTGAGTTTCTAACTATGCATTTAAAGCCACGTTCATTATTATAGACCCGTGTGTTTGTCTTTTTAACCACTTTGTGACGTGTAAGGAAAAATGTCCACTTTTTGACAGATTGTAAAGATTGTAATTTAATTATAATTATTGAATGAAACACACAGCATTTATTTTTTTATTTATTATTAAAGCAATAATTATACCTTAATCCCTTTATGATAGGTGCCGTATTTGTTAGTGGTGATATTAATTGACCATATTACATATGGTCAATTAATATCTTGGGTGGAGATTTAGAAATGGAACTCCACATATCATATGGCTATAAATGTAACAGTAGTCTATAACTTTGCTCTGTTTCCCAAACAGATCTACTTTGCTGCTTCTCCTGCCTAACCCTTCCACACTGTCATCAGCTCAGGTTACCAAGGAAACAGCTGATTTCAGAGAAGTCAGGATTTGGAGGTGAGTGAGATTTTCACATTATTATGTTCATGTGTGATTCAGGGATGGAAGCCTTTCAGTGAAGACAGTCTCAAGGTAAGTTGATAAGAGACACTAAGAACACAACTTGTGCACTGAATGAATGCCCCATGCACCTAGTGACCCTCTAGGCTGAGTAACATGATGGTGGCATCTGTCCTTGAGCACTTGTCACTGGGTGTGCTGATGCCAAGCACAAAGGTCAGGCTGTTTGAAGCATTTCTGTGAACTGTGGGAGGTGATCTCTCGGCTCAACATGAAAGTTATGAGTCACTCTGTCCGATGGGAGCAGCCCATGACAGCATAAGAAAATTAGGATGATCAGAAAGGAGGCTGGGCCTAAGGTGATGAAGGTTTGGTTGTTGTTGGTAAAGAAACCTGGGTTAGGGTTATGGTTAGAGAAACATTAAAAATATTTCAGACTTTGAACTGTAATCTAGAAACACTCTACTATATAAAATATTAAAGAGATCTTTGTGCTCTTTGTGTGTTTATTTGAACCTTTTCTTTTGGCAAATTTCTTCATGTTTTTCTATCAGTAGTTTCAAGATTTAATGTGTCTGAAAATCAATCAGGGCAAATGGCTTAGAGTCAGTTCATCTTTGCACAGATTGGGTCATTATTATTGTAATAATCGGTTTTGTCAGTGGGTCGTTTTAGTTTTATTATGACAGTGTCATTCACACACACAGGCTCCAACATCCTGTTTGACTCCAAATGTCACCTATCTTTCATTCTGTTCAAAGTGCCTCATTGCACCCCTGTGATGCTGCACCCCGGTGGCAACACACACACAGGTTTCCATGACTTCAGAGGACATTGCATTGACTTGCATTAATTTCCTGGAGTCTTATCCATAATTACTTGTGCCCTAACTGTAACCTAATTTTAAAACATGTCCTTACCTTAAAATATTACATAATGCGTGTAGAGTGTACACACACACACACAGTCACAGAAAGCCACAAAAATGATCATCATGGGGCATAGAAAATAAATATGTGATAGATGTAGTTACTGGTATGAAAATATCTGTTGACTGTGATCGACAACAACCAGGACACACTCAATTTATTCTCCTTACTGTTTTAAATAATTTCAACAGATGGATAAACAATACACAGGGGAGTTTTAACAAGGGAGTGAAACAAACTCTAATAATAACAAAGAATACAAACAGTCTTTTTGGCTTAGGTACAAAAAAGAGCTGCAGCAAAAACAACGAACATATGGATCGTATTAATAATGGCCATTGTATTTTCATTAATGTCCCTGAATTTGGGGAAATTTGTCTGCCATTCACCTGCCAAGGGTAGCTCATCTCATGTCATCATCATCAACATATGATAGCAGAAACAGAGTGTAAAGCATGTAATTTCATTCGTCTGGGCTCCTATGGTAATGAAAATTCAACTGACTGAATAATAAGGGGCTTTGTAATGACCCCAGATTGTGGGAAACAACATGGTAACACAAAGAACAGATGACCATTAATGTTCAATGAGGAATATTTTGTAGCTTGATATTACTACTACTAGAAAATTGGGGGGGGGGGAAATTATGGCAGTGATTTTGTTTTGTGCTCTTTGCCAAAAATCTAAATATATATATATATAACATTACTGCACCATTTCTTTTGACACAGAAGAAACACTTTAAAGCAAGATGACGTGACAAATCCAGCTATAAACAAAATACAGTCAACATCTCATATTGCAAAAAAAAAAATTCTCCAACAAAGAGACCCTTTTTTGACTCCCAGCAAAACATGACTCTTGCCTGGGTGCCTTGTGTTGAGTGTCTTGTGATCATATCAACAGTCCTGTATGAGGCAGTCCAAAATAGATGAAGGCCAGAAAGTGCAAGAGTAAAGCAAGAGACAAAAAAGCATTTTGTAAGAGATCTGTGCCCTCTGGTTTTCTTTGGAACATATATATGTCACTGACTGTGTGACTTGTGCAAACTGTATTCCACCTGAGATCAGAGAAAGTGTCATCAATTGCCTTCCATTTGTGGCTAAAGGAGGCCAAAGGCAAAATCTTGCCATGTGTAAGCACTGTCACACCTGTGTGCTGTGTAGTCACAACAAGCCTGGTTGTTTATAGCACAAACTCAGGAGCACTCACACCGCTCCTGTGTTTACCTGTAAACTGCACAGACTTTGCAGGGATAACAGGCTGGTCTGAAAACTATCTGCATCAAGTCTCATTTCAACAAAGTGGCAGTTTTAATGTCCTGTAGCTGATGTTTTTACAAAGACTAACCCGTAACACTAACTGGTTTAATGGCATGCACAATAAACCAGTCTCAATGCTTTTCTTTCATTGAAAGGGGTTGAATCACAAGTTAAGCTGTGAGGTGATTTTGGCGAGGAAATGATAATCACAAGACTAAGAACAGATAAATGTGATAATGATATTCCTGGAAAACGTTCAAAATACACTGGTGTGTCAGTCTGTTCACTGGCAATACCACCACCAACACAGCTGCGAATTGATCCAATTTTTACTCAATGAATTTTTGACTTGAAGAGATAATTGGAGCTCTGAATCTGTACTCCCTTATACTGAGGAAGCTACATTTTGCATTGGTTTATTAGTGGTATGAGGATTACATACATAATGAAAACAAAATAAATGGAAATTAATAAACAGACTGGCAATACAGTAACTACAACAATATAGTTTACTTTAACCACCTTTCAAAACCAATTTTGTATAGTTAAATGGCAAGTTAAGTCAGTAATAACATTTTGTGGTTCAAAAGCCAGCTGCATCATAGTATAAACTGATTGTTAAAGGGCTTCAGTCAGTGCATATGTAGCACTTAAATTGAATTGAGGGGAACAAAAAATGAACAAGGGCATATATGTTTGATGTGCCATGACAAATTGTATAGTGATCCTTATTGCCTTATGTCTGATGAAGAAGCCTGCTTTTATTGTGAGTAATTTAACACAGGTATACATATAAAAACTAAGGTGGACATTTCACTGACATTTAGTTGAAACTTTTAATGGCTCATACTCTTACATAAACTGAAAACATTTGCTCATCACTACTTTATATCTAAAACCTAACTGCACTGTGGTTAACATAAGGGTTTAGTATCCATCTGATGATATTACACAGAAAACAGCCTCACACTGAATAGCTCTAGAAGAGATGTAATGTAATGCTGCTGCATTCTGGTCATTGGGGATTTGAAGGAGATTATGCATACAATATATCCAGCTGTGTCCTGAAAAGCCCTCAGACTTTCATATAAGCTTTACGTGTAACTTTATATAACTCCCATTTCCTACAACAGTATTTTGTGGCTAAAAGTGCTCTTTTAGTATGAACAAATGTGTTATTCAGAACATTTTGGGAAATATGAATAAAAATAAATATATTTCTTTGTTCACTGAATGGCAGAAGAGACAGTACATATGAGGCAGTTACACCTCTGGTACAGTTTTGCAGTAGTTTTCATTCTCTGACATATGTAGATCATTGTTTAGATGTTGCTGTTGAATTAATTCTGAGGTCTCCTCAATGATCTGCCCTGGGATATGGAAGTCAGCTGGCATGTTCTGCTGAACAGCTGAATCATAAATGGCCTCTGTCTCTGGCTCCTCTGGGCTGGCTCTGCTGTGAGAGTTGCAGGGCTCCAGATTACATGCAGTGCCCTGAAGGAACTGCAAAAAGTTCTCCTCAATAGAGGCCTCGCGGCTGGGCAGCTGCTCCCCTTCACTGGGCCCAGCCTGCTTGAAGAGGCAAGCTAGGTGGCGGGTCAGCTCCTCACGAATCTGCCGGTTCAGGCAGCCATAGAAGAAGGGGTTGGAGGTGAAGCAGAAATAGCCAATCCATGTGACCACATCCTCCATTTGGGCTAGTGAGGTTGGAGATGTTGAAACCACAGCTGAATAGAGATGGAAGGAGAAATATGGCAGCCAACAGCAGAGGAACTGGCCTCCCACTGCCACCAAAACAGCTGCAGCCTTCCCACCACTAAAGGTCCTCTGAGGCGTGGTGCGGGCACCAGTTCCTCCAAGGCTTGCTGCCATGGTGGAGTAGCTGCTGTTGGACTCAGACCGTTGTCGCGGCATGTCCATCCAGGTGGGAAGGGGGCCATGCTGCATGGCTGCTACTCGTGCCACCTTGAACATGTTACAGTAGACCACTAGAATGATCATCATGGGGCATAGGAAATAAATACATGTAAAGAAGACCACGAAAAGCATGCGTGTGGTCCTGCCTCCTGTCCAGTGGAGGGAGCAGTGTCTCTGACCGGGAATGAGGAGAGAAGGAGTCCCCAGACTCTGGTTCCCCTGGAGCAGCCATCCCACAAGAGGTATCAAGGACATGACTATAGCTTTAATCCAGATTCCCACCACTACTGCTACCACCACCCCCACTGTCATCTTCACCTCATGACGCATCGGGTGAACAATGTAGTAGTAGCGCTCCACATTTATGGCACAGATGGTGAGGATGGCAGCACTCACTAGACACACACTCAAGCAGAGGTAGCTCCGGCACAGCGCCTCGTCCACCAGGAATCGGTCTGATACTATCCCCAGAGGCATCAACACCAGTGCTGCCAGCAGGTCCACCAGACAGAGGTGGAACACAAAAGCAAATTTACGTAGCTGTGGAGTTTTGGTGATGACAATTATTATGGCCAAGTTCCCTACCACTGCCAGCACATCCATAATAAGCATTGCACATAGTGCCAAGGACTGGTTCAGATTTATCCCACCCTGGAAGCTTGTGATGGGCAGGGTCACGTTAGAGTTGTTTGGATGCAGTGACACTGGAAATGTGGGGAGCCTGGAGAGAGAAGTGTTCCAGGAGGGGCTTGATGTGACAGGATTCTCCATGAGAGGATGGCATAAGGAGTAGAGAGTCTGCTGAATTTCATGGGCCCATCACCCATCCTCCCCTGTCGTAGGGTGTCGCTGAGAAGCTCAGGCTTTGGTGTCTGTCATCGCTGCTTGAACTGCACAGGCTCTGGCCTCAGTAGCTGCAGAGCTCTGCAGACAAGTTACTGATTCCTAGAAGATGTACAAACTTTCAGTGAAGGCATCACTTTTTCCTCTCTCCAGTATGACCTTCAGTTGGAAGTATCTGGAAAAAAAGAGAGATAATCTTGTTGAAAAGCATGTTTTTAAAAACAAACATAAAAACCATAAAGGTATAATATAATATTGAATGATGAGAAACACCACTAAAGATTAAATATATTATAGAATATATAGTGATCACTGCTGTAATGCAAGTTAGAATATTGTAGTCTGTAAATTATACACATTTCACAGGTAATCCCCCTAAACATCTGACTCTTTTTATTAATTTTAAAGAAATACTAAAAACTAAATATTATTTTCACCCATATCGAAATGCACAGGATGGTTTTAGATGCAGCCCTTTGTGTGGCTGTGGTCTCATATATACAGTACAGATGTGAGATGTGGCGCTCTTTTGCTTTGACTATAACTGCTGCTCTCACTTGTAGCCAGGGTCATAATTTACTACATGTTTGGCATCTGCATCTTCAGTTGTGCGTTTTCAGGGCAGCCAAAGCCCCAAGGAGAAGCTTAAAGCTCAGAGTGGACCATATGTCCTCTTTAACAGAATCAAGACACAAGCTGGAAATGTGAACAAACTGAGAAACACATTACTACATGGCTCTATGTTGTCTAATGAGATGTTTGGAAAAGATCAACAAACACATTACTTATTATTACTGTAGAATTATTCAATAAATCCTGTAGAATTTCAATGCCTTCTATGCTTTTCTAATTTGTAAGAAAACACACTTTGAAAAACTAAATTTCAGTATAGATATGGACCAGTGAAGCTCTATTAAATCCACAGAAATGGTGGCTAAGCAACCTCAGCAGTGTAAAAAAGTGTAGTCGAGAGCTCCTGTGCTATGTTTACTGTCATAATCTCACCTGGACACAACCCCACACACCGTTAAAGCAGTGGAGCGAGCACCAAGCCTTTGGTACATTTCCATATGCTACACACCTGCATGTGCACGTTTTCCATTTCACAAGTGTGACTGACTTCATCTCTGCAACACGCCTGTTCTTTTCCTGCCCACGTACACACATCGAGCATGACCATCACATGACAGATGCAGGCGTAAGTAGGTGGCCTTTGCTGAATAGGTCAAAGGGTTAGGGTCACCTTCACCCCAATTAAATAATCTGTAAATGACATTTAAGCCACTCTGTAATAAGAAGTGTGGCATGGTCCTCTGTAGATTCTTACTGTCATTCAGCATTGACTATTTTATTGCTCTCTGGTGTCCAGAAACACAAGGACCAACAAAACATTATGACCGAAGTCTCGAGGCATTTTTAATCACAAAAAATCCTATTTTGCAGTAACTGTAACAGAGGAACTTAAATACAAGGTGGTGTATAACAGTCAATAATGTGAAGTGGAATATAAATATACCATTTAAATAACAAAAACAATAGAAACAAGGCTCACATGTGATGTTATCAAATCAATAAAAGTAGTGAATTATAGTCAGGTTCTGCCTCAGAAGCTGCCAAACAATTCACACATAGAATATATTGTTGCGACAGAATCTCTTTAGCTGCTGACTGTAAACCATATGACCCTATATGGTGTTTACTGCATGGAGAAAACTAGCCTGTTCAAGTGTCCCTTTGATTACAAAGCACTTTCACACCACTGCCAACAACATGCAAGTGACAACCAGGAGTGCAAAAAAGAGGAACATGAAAGTAGGCTTGTTCTGTCCTCACACATGGACAGAGAAGGATAATGTGATATGTGATAAGACGGGGAAAAAAAGATTCAGCCTCTTGAGACAGATTTTTACCCCTGTGCCACCCTCTAAGCATCTTAACTTCCACTCCCAAAAACAAAAAAATAAAAAAAAGAACCCACCACACGGATCCCTCACACACACATATTCCCTGGTGTGTGCTGATGTGTGTGATGATAAGCAGGTGACATACCTCAGTCTGGAGAGGGTTGCTGCCTCCTCTGCAGGTTCACAGTCTACTGAAGGACAGCCGACCTGTCTCTCTCTCTCTCGTCCACACACAGCAAACGCACACTGACATACCACAAGCATACACACACATACCACGTCACAGAGAGAGAGAGAGAGAGAGAGAGAGAGGGGGAGGAGAAAGAAAGGAGAGGGATGTGCCTGTATCTCCTCCTCACCTGGCTCTTTTCATCTCGTCATCACGCAGACTGCCCCCACCTCCCATCCCATCAAAAACACAACACACACCCCCTCCCTCTTTCTCTGCTATCTTCGAGTCAGATCTTCGACACAGGTGGTGTTAGAGGTAGAGCAGGAGCAGGAGGGTGAGAGGGAACAGATTATATGAAGAGGAGCAGGGGTTCTGCCCTCCAGCATGTGATGTGCAAAGAGTTGGAGACACACACACAAAATGCTCACTCTTTCATACAAACATGTACTGAATCCAGCCTGTGCCCAGGGCAACTGCAGATCTGTGTAGAGCTGACAGACAGCCTCCCTCACTCTCCACTGGGTCTTAGTGCCTCATAGTCAGTAGGCTCCGTGAGGAGGGCTGGTAATCCTTTCACCTGCCCCAATCTATTGTCACATCAGGTCCCAGAGCATTTGTCTAATTCTCTGTCTCCCTGTGCTCGGCTCACCAAGACCTCGCTCGTTGCTCAATCCGACAAAAACCCTCTCACGAGGATGGATTATTGATTTACGGAGAAGAAAAGAATCCCAGTGGTTAATGAGATGAGATTAACATTTACAAAAGCCTGGTTCACACATAATATAAGAACCATTTGTGACCCTAAAGAATAAGATTGTTTACAACAGTAGTGTATGAGATGAAAGATCCAATGTGCTGTGCAATTCAGATCTACAATGTCTTGATTTGATGGATCGGCTATTGGACAATCCTATATAACCTTTATACCAATCCTAAATCCTATATATCACATGCTTTCACTGTGCACAAACAGTAAAAATGTAAATAAAAATTAGCAAAAGCATTTAATCTGAGTCATATTTGGGCTGATTTTGGGAGAACAATATTTGTTACACAGTTGGAGAATTATGTATGTACAGTATTTAAAATGACTCAGCATAAGTGTGTTAAGAGCTTCATAGTTCATAAATGATCTAGAGGGACTGCAGTGAACTAATATCGGTAGATTCTCAAGTTTGTAATATCGGTATCGGACACAAAAGCATGGTATCTTGTCATCCCTAAAAAAAAAAAAGAAAAGCCCCATAGATCCTCAGATGCAGAATAATATAAAAATACTTTATGATATTATGATATCTTAAGGACCAACACACAAGCAGCTGACAATTATGAAGTCAGTGTAACACTGGAAAAAAAGAGTGGTAATAAATCAGATGACTGAAAATGTATAAATCATCACTGCGGGTGTTTATCACAAAAGAAACTCATTATTGGGTTATATAGTATTTTGGACAACCATATAAAACATATTTTTGTTTTAGGTATTAGGTATTTATTTTAGAGTACACTACTTAGAATTTAAGAATAGAAAATTAGGAGAATGCTTTTGGTTTTTTGTGTCATAATTCATTAGCTTTTGGGTTTCTGGTCATTTGCCCACAATCTTCAGTATTATATGACATCAGACTTTTAATACCAGTTTAGAAATCAACTCTTTACTCAGTTCTGTATTTTATTTTTAACATTGCATCTGATCATCTAAAAATGACTTGCTCTCTCTGGATCTGCATAAATGGACTTTCTCCACACATCAGCATGTGACATTTTCTTTTTTCAAGCTGTGTATTTCCTGAGGAATTCATTCTTCAGTGAAATGGCAGCTCCACACACACTGATTAGTTCATGGGTCATTGCTTGTGTTCACTGACAAATCAATGGATACATTGAACATGTGTTCTTTAATTGATCCAGTTAGTGTGCCTTGTAGATACATGAACCTTGTCTGTAGTTGCTTCTGCTGCTGCTGAGAAGCTGCGGTCACTCATATGATGAGCATAAAGGCAGTATCAGACATTCATGTTTCCCTGAAATTTATCTCATGAGTGAGCCAAATAAAACAATGCTTGACATTTTTTAGGTACAATAGCCAAGATGTGATGATAGGGGTACTACATGGGCGTTTTAAAGACTAGCACTGAATATAAAAGGGTCTTTATATTTGTTGTTTGCTCTGCATGTGTGCTTGTATTTGTTCTTTCTTTAGGGCATTTTCTTACATAAACAACTTTGTCAGGACCAGTACTACTCATGGGGACCAAAACCGGGTCCTGATGAGGCATAACATAAAGGAAAATTTTTGAGTTGTGTTTAGGTCAAGGTTCGGCATTAATTGGTTATGGTTAAGGGATATTGCTTTGTTTAGACTGTCCAAATTATTGGAAGTCAGTGCATGTCCTTAAAAGAATAGTTGACCTGTGTGTGTGTGTGTGTGTGTGTGTGTGTGTGTGTGTGTGTAGTTATACTGTGTCCTGTGACTGTGCTCATGTCTTAGGTGTTGAATAATGACAGAAATAGCAGATACTTGCTCCTACCAGCAACACCAATCACAATGTAGGGGAATACAATGGTTTCCGTAGCAACCCCCGACTTCAGCCTCCCTGCTTGCCTGGGTCCTCCCCACCCCCCTGCACCTCCTTCCTCCATCCTCATCACTCAATCCACCAGCACAAAGACACAACCACACATACTCTCATACACACTGCATACATTACCAGCCATTTTAAAGTGACATTCAATGGAGTTTTTTTTTTTTCTTTTTTTCCATTTTCCATTTTCCCCATTTAACTGAGCACAGGTGAGCTGGTTCACACTCTAATGCAGCAGCTGCTGACCTAATATGGTTTTCTGTTGTGATCTTATATAGAATCACTAGGGGGAGCTCTCACATCTAACAAGTGACTGCAACACCTGAAATCCCAGAGGTGGACTTCAAAGCTGGTGTTCTGATGTCCACTGATTATTTTAATGACATCCAGTCATTTAAATCATGTTCAGATTGTATCTATAAATTTTGCCAACATAAGTGCACACACACTTTCAGAAAAATATGTCTTAAAATGGGACAAAGAAAAATTAGCAATCAATGTATTTCAGTCTTATAGTTTGATGTAGGATGCAGAGAAGCAGTGTGCATGCACACTCAGACGGACACACAAATTCACTGTCCTAGTGAGATCGGATAATGTTCGAGCTGATGGCAAACCCTCAGGGATAACATGATCTGCAAAATCCTTGAGCTTCATTTCATACAGAGCTGAATTGTTTTACACAGGGCTTCACTGATGTCCTCAGTGACATAAAGGAACTGAGTTTCCATACAAAGGAAAACTGATGACTGAAGGATTATGAAATCTAACCCCATGTGATACATACACCACAGTGATCAAAGTACTTTCATAAATATAATACAATAAAAGTACATTTTCATAGAGGTACATTTTTGGGTTAGATCAATTAATTTAACTGTTTGCAGACAGACTGGGCACCAGATTTGTGAGGATGACTTGAACGACCAGTTTTAGGGATAACTGTAGTGTGGCTGCATGTACCCAGGTGGTACATGCTATAAATATTTTGAGAGCCACTATTTTAGATCATTATATTTATACATTTATAAACCAGAAAGGAACAACACTTTGCCAAAGTTTAAAACAACATAAACCAGACCAAAGTGAAAGAAATCTGAATCAGCCCCAAATTTGAATGGGTTCCTCCATTGCCTCATTAATATGCATCACTCCTCCACCAAGTTTGATGCAAATTAGTTCAGTGCTTTTTGCATAGTCCTGCTGATAAACAGACAGATACAGGTGACAACATTGCTTCAGTAAACATGAGTGTAGCCTGTATCAGACAGGAGATAAATCAGCTCTGCTTTAGTTTTATCCTCCCACACTACTCCAGAGAACAACTTCCACCCCAATCAAAACAATAAAAAAAGACCTAGTTTGATAATGTCAGGAAGTGTTGATTTATGCTAAGTGTTGTCTTTTTTTTGCATTTGCTTTTCACAGGAATAGCTTTAGCAGCAGAGCATACAGCAAATGGCAGTAAGTAGACTTGATCTGTTTATGTACACACAATAAAATTTATAAAAATATAAGACACACACACTGGCTTACTAGTTGTGCCCAAGTAGCAACCAGTCTCACCGTCACCCGTAAAAAATCTGAATTTCTGTTTTGAAGGTTCTTGTGATTTTGCCAGCATCGTGTTTTGCAACTGGAAGTTCAGAGTTGTCACCTGCCACCAGGCTCCTACGTCCACTCGCCATAACCGGTTATTTTCCTCCAAATGGGAACGTAGTATACAAATTTGATGTGTGTGTTATTGAAGAAGAGCTAACACTAGTGAGTGCTAACTCCTCAGGAAAATTCTTAGTGATGTTATAAATCGAGTCAGAAGAAGGCCCCTCTCCCATCAAATTCCATTCAAATTAAGGCTCTTCAATATATTTTTACTTCCTGGGAGACTTCATCCATTTTTTAATACACAATTAATGATAATACCAAATATTTCCTCCCTCACTCTGGCACTTCATATGGGTTGACCACAGAAGTTACAGCAGAGACGGTAAAAAAGGGATTATATAATTAAAATTGGACTACAATAATACATTCTTTTAACTACATAATAACTGCAGATTACTGTGAATCTAAAGGGTGTTTCAGAGGCCTGATTAAACGTTGAAAACCCAGTCTTGAGAGTTGTCATCATTGGCCTTGATCACACATACTGTATATACACAGTTTCTGACACGTGTGGAGTCTGTTACAGCTGGATCCAGGAATTTTTATCATTGCTTTGTGTGTACCTCATCTCTTGCCCTATGTAGGCTGGGATTAGGCACCAGTGACCCTCATGTGGAGGATAAAGCAGTAGAAGATGAGTGAGGGATGCATTTTGGTACGGGACAACCTGCCCTCTGTGCACAGTCAGAGAAAACCTGTTATGGTGTCTGGTTTGTGCCTTTTGAGACACATTAAACACTCTCTCTGCTCTAGTTTGGCTCTGTCTTCCTCTGCACTCACTGACTACTCACTGGTGAGTGGCAGCATTCTGGTCTGAGATGTCATAACAGTGATCCTCAGAACAGGAGCCAAGACTGAAGTAGAAAAAGGAAGATAAAAAAAGCCCTATGTAGGCATTTGAATCTGAGATTGTGTTGTTGCATTGTGATTCATATGTCCCTGCTGAAATATAGTGTGTTAAACCATATTGTATTTGTTTCTTCTTAGCATCCACATACTCATAGAGATCAATGCAATTTTTGAAATTCTAAATTACTGTCTGGAAAAATGCAACACAGTGTCTGAAGCCCACAGATGCTTGATGACGTTCACACTTTTTATTGTGAGAATGTCTCACCTCCCCAGTAACTTAGTGTTTTCTATTCACTTACCAACCATGAGTCATTTCATATTTTATTTATTTGTTAGTCCTACGATTACTACGAAATGGTTTCAGGAAAACCTCTTCTTCACTCCCTCCTAAACATTAAAATCAGCAGATAAGTAAAATTTAAAACTCTTTTAAAACACTTTTCAAAGAAGACAGTGTCCATGAATAAGAATATTCAGTTGATTTTTTTTTTTTTTAGCACCTGCTGGTGGAGCAATGACGTCAGATGTCCTTGGTTGAGTCACAAATGGCCTACAGGGGATTTGCTTTTTTAAACTGCAGCAAATAACCTCAGTTTGTTAGAAGAACAAAGAATTTTCTTTAAAGATGGATGGCATCTATTTGCCAAAAAAATTAATGGAACACTACACTTATATCAAACTGCAGTAACTTTTGTGTTTTATTAAAACTTCCATCTTATACACTGGATCGTTCTCTAGTGAAATTGTAGCTGGTGAAACACTTAACAAAGTGTTAATGTTATTTTGTCCATCCCTTTAACGGACACTAGCTGATTGACCTAGTTTTAGTGTGTAATGTGTCTAATAAAATGGTTATTCTCTGGCTTATAGAATCCAAACCAAACTTTTTTTGTTTAAAAGTGATTGTACACGTGTACAAACACACATATTCACTTTCTGCCAATAAACCCTCTTGGACCTTTAAATTAATAAATAAAATAAGTATTTTATGTTTGCCAGAGGTGTAAAAAGTGGAGGACCCAAACATATTAGCAAAAATGAATAAAGAGTCGGTAACAAAAACTTACAAAAAGGCAAGATAGAGTAAAAAACGGACTGAAAAAGGAGGACAGACCATGGATACATGAACTCGACATGGTACACACAAGGGAAAAACTTAAATATAAAGCAGGAGACAAGGAACAGAAACTAAGGTAATAAAAACTGAAAGACAACAATCCAAACAGAGCACCTGGATATATGTTTTTGGTATAGGTTTTATCCTGGCTGGACAACTGCACCAAATGCACAACTGTCACAGCACAGACCAGTGTTTGCATATACAGTCTTGTCAGCAGTTTGGTTTGTTTGTGAGGAGAAACTGTGATTGTGGTGAATTATACAGTCAATGAGGTTACGACATTGTGAAAACATAACTGAACACCAAAAGTTTTTGTCCTCTACTAACTATACATTGATATTGTTCTACAAGAAGTGCTTAAAGATGTTGTCTGAAATATTTATCAATACATTCAGCCTCTATATATTTTTGACATACATTAATAACAAAATTTTCATTGTGTTAACAATTAAAAAAAACCATATCTGCTGCTTTAGTTCAGTTGCTTGAAAACATGACACATGACTTATCTCCATGCAGTGGCAATATATACATGGTGAATGCAAAGGATGCCTTAAAGCTGCAGTGTAACTTCCCTTTGTTTCACTTCTCTCTGCTAACACATTCCTACTCAACTCACCCTTTAGATTTATTTTTATTTATGAGTGTTATTTAGGATATTACTGAAGTGCGTATAATATGTATTATGTATGTCATATTTTCTCTCTTTCTGTCTAAAAAAGGATTTCATCATGTGGACAGAATGTTGATGTTTTGCATCTGGACTTTGACCTTGTTAAGGCTCAGCCTACAGAAACTGTAGTGAGAAAAACATGAAGACTTAAGAGCAGCAGAGCTTAGGCTGTCTCCATGTTTAGTAAACCAGCATATTGCTGTCACATTTGCAAATGCAAATGTCCTTGTCAGCAGCATGAAAGCAGAGAGAAAACACAAACTATACGTCCCCTTGTTTCTGCTGACCTCCAGTATCACTGACCTCCAGTGTCAGCGATGACCCCATTGCCCTCCGCCATCCTGTAACATCACAGTTGGGTGTGGTTACTGGTGACATAAAACAACTCTCAGACTTGTTAGACAGAACCCTGTTGTGACGTGTGCACTGAATATATGCTGCCGTGAAGTGAGCATGTTATTTGTCATAAATGCACAAACTTTCATTTTTTTTTTCTTCTTTTTCTCATTGAGCTTGTGATTCTCATGACTCACTCACTCATTTTCTACCGCTTTATCCACTAAGGGTCGCGGGGGGCGCTGGTGCCTATCTCCAGCTTGATTCTCATGACTGTGGCACAAAACTGAACTTTCTACACATCAATCAATTTTAAATGATATTATTTAATGATTCATATTTAGTTATATTAAATATTTCCTTATTTTGAAAACAAAAGTAATCATATGACTGCATCTTTTTAAACAAGGCTGTTAAAAAATAAATATAAATGGCTTAAAGGTCAAACAGTTCACATGTGTGATTCTATCAGTGGCTCAGGACACAAAGTGCTTCTGGTGGCAGAAAATGTTTTTTGTTTTTTGTTTTTTTTGCTTAAAACCTTTAGCTCTATATTTTGTATCCACTTGCACATCTTCTGTTCTCATGAAAGCCAAAGAGAGCTGTGTTCTGCAGGAAGGAGAGGGGGATGTTGTGAAATCGAGACAGATGCTGTTCAGTTAATAATGCAAGCCAGCTGTCAGCTTTCAGGAGGGTGACAAATCAACAATCAGCCGAGTAGGCTAAAGCTAGTTAACTCTTAAAAACCACAGTTCAACAAACTAAATCTCATTTTATATCATGCCACAGTGGCACACACAAAACTTTACTTTAATGTTACTAAATTTATACTGTATATACAATACTCCTCTGATGTCTTGATTATCGTGAAAATGTGTGTGATATTAATCTTTTCACCAAAACTCTTCCCAACTCCTATTTTATTCTATAGCAAATAATAATAATTACAATAGTAATGTAATAATTATTGTATTTATTTATTATTATTGTATTGTATTATACACACATTATACTATATATATATATATATATATATATATATATTGTATATAATAAATGATATATAGGAAATATATAATATATATTGTATTATACAAACAATCAAAATCAAGCAGTCCTCTCCTTTGCAATCTCCCTGATGGAAATGACCGTTTTCTTCACATTTTGGACAGTGATCATTCATTTGGCTCCATTTCAAAAATATCTGTCTGTTCAAATTACAATGTACAAATGAAGCAAATATAATACAGTATTAGGAACTATAAAATAATACTGTAGACATCTATTTGAAAAGGCATATTAGAAAAATAAATGGCTATTTCTGACAGCATAAGTGAACTGAGGCATTCTTCCCTCTGTGTTTACTGCACACAGCACTGTGACAAAAACACACGATGGAATCATCTTAATGACCCTGCATTACACCCAGTTTCACAGAAAATGTCCACTCACTAGACACAGTGCAGGGCTGTGATTAATAGAGACAACAGCAAGTGAAGCAGAGCCATTTAAACCCCTCAAAGCTCACCACAAGGCTTTTTCCAAAGCAGCAGATTATTACAGACACCAAACAAATCTGTTTATTTACAGCAGTGCACTCCCTCCCATGATCCACTGATGATACCAGGCTTTTTCTCTTGATTCTGGTTTTCTCTGGTTGTAGTGTTTAGGACTCCCCCTGGACCATGCATAGCCATTTTAATGACATGGAGGACAGGCACGAAATGTAATGTCACCAGGGTAGCAGCAGCAGCAGCAGCAGCAGCAGTGTGGCTTTGTATATGAGTCATTAGTGAATCACAAAATGAAAGCAAAGTGAAATAATAATAAGTGGTGCAATAAGGTACTGCATTTATGTTACAAGTAAAGTCCTGTACTTAAAACCTAACATAAGCTGCCCTGTTATATCTGATTTTATTATTATATTGCAGTACTTATACTGTTGTAAATTCAGTGATGTTTCTCAACTCCGTGGTGATGTAAAGCAAATTATTTGATATCCTGACACAATTTATCCAGAATCTTTTGAACTTTCTGAACTGGTATGTCTATTGAAACAGTTTCTGCCTCTTGAACCTGACCTGTGCTGTGTCACCACAGTGAGCACTCTCTCCTCATATATTCATTCCCAGATTATATCTCAGTGCAGTGTCTAGTGCATAGAGGCGGGAGTCCAGTTTTAAATGTGCCTGCGGCAGAGCAACCCACAGAACCCTGAATAATAGATCAATCCTCCAGCAGCAAAGAAACGCACTCATTCATCCCTTCATCATATACTGCCATCAGCATCATCGGCCGTTATATAATGACCACAAAGGCCAGTTCCAGCTTAATTCCGGCTGGGTCTGTCCGTGGTTTTTTGGGACAACTCCCCAGTGCATCATGGTATTGTGCAAATCACATGCTGACAGCCTAAGAGTGAGGAGTTATTATCTTCATCTGTGTGGTGTCCACATTGTGCAACCAGTAAACTTTTGTTGGCTGCTGCTATGAAGGCCAGAGAGGCCAAGATTTATTTTTTTTCAATTAGCTTCAAAAGGCAAATTTAGAGGCAGTGGAATGATGTGTTGAAGAAGTGTACCATCAGTCCCAAACACAAAACACTTGTGGTAAAATAGAGAAATGATGCCCCAAATCTGACTGTGTTTTCACCTCCTGTTGGCCAGGAGCCTCCACTCCATTATTCACAACCTAAACCTGAATAAATAAAGACACAGAGAGTAAACACCCCTGATCTAATGATGCAACTAGACACATCTCTTGAAGAAGCCAACACTCTATCGTGCTCACTCTGCCACCCTCCCTTCTCCTATGTTTTTAATACCATTTTATGTGAAGGTGCAGCAGATTTGTCTGTTCAGGTTTCATAATCTCTCTGAGGAATAGCCACACTCAGGTATTCCCCTCTCCTGTATCATATAGCCCTCAACCCAGTACAATGCAGTGTTTCTATATTTAGCTCCCGATAGGTTTTAAAGAAACATTACCTCATAATCTTACTGCTGTTTTAGTGTTCTGTAATACTGTATATTTTATTTTAAAAAATGATTTTTCAGTAACCCTCTACCGTAGCAGAATATCGTCTTATATCTGTGTGCAATAATATACAATAGCACAGTGTTAAGCCACTTAAATTTACCACATTGAAAATTCCTTTACCATGTCAGCCTCTAACATCCATAATGTCCTAAATAAGTGAAATATTTGATGTCACTGTGTGTGTGTGTTTGTGTATCTGTGTGCAGTCTAATCTGTCAATCTGATTCACCTATGTGTGTTGTGCACCTGCAGTTAGTGGTTGCTATAGCAATGGCGCCCCCTGAGATAAAAGGTCCATTAAATTTACACGGAGAGCACAATGATGCACCTTCCAATCTACTCATTGTAAACTAATTGTAAACCTAAGACCGTAGTTTTCTTGCTGCAATGTCTTTGTTGTCAGTGTTATACGGCTTGGCCTGAAGACCCTGATATAGGTTTCGTAAAGGTACAGTGAAAAATTGCTGAGAAAAAAATGTTTTAAATTTTTTTGCCCAAGAATAGGAGGGGTCAGTTTATATTGTGCTCTGCTGAGAAGATGGATGGTTCTCCTCTCACTTAGACAGACAAAGTTTAAATTCACTGAGCATTGGAGTCACATTGTATGAACCTAAACAATTTTGAGTGAAATGTGTGCACTCGAAAGCAATTCTCTGAGACTCATTTCAGTACACCACATCCTTTCCTCTGGGGCACAATCACTGCCGTTTGACTGGAGAGCTGTAGAGAAGACCTCATCACCCTGGCTTGGTGTGCCACTGCCCACAGACACAGGCACTTACAAGTGAAAAGTGAGGGGAAAAGATTAGGAAAAAAAGCCAGCTGCTCAGGACACAAAGCCCTGCAGGTCAGTACTTTTAAGCTGCCCACTTTGGTTTGATGGGCTCTTAGCAATAATAACAGGAGGGAGTCCAAGTTGTGCATATTCACAGTAATTTGCAACAGACAGGAAGTCCTCTTACCCAAGTAATGGGCTGACTGCTGCTGCCTCGCCTGCTGCACTTCTTTCTCTGGAGCAGAGATTTATAAGAGACACTGAGTGAAAATTGCATGAGGAGAAAACATAGACACACATGGGGCTGGGAGCTGACAAACATGATGTGCTTTGGGCTAAAACTGCAGCTGTAATTTCTAAACAGCTGCACATGCATCATGTTAAACAAGGCGTGTTTTAATGCTCTCTGACACTGGAAGGCAAACATATAAAAGGCAGTAAATCACTGACTGTTTGGTGTGTGTTTTTTCTTCTCTGCCTTCTCTAGGTGACCTCACCTTATTGGCTGAGTGCAGGAGCACTGCTCTTATTGAAAAGACAGGGGATTATTATTGTTTTCCCACATAGTTAATTAATAGAGAATTAGATTAATAGAGAATCATCTCTTTCCTTTGTCGGCAACCACAAGGCATCAATGCCTTTATCTTTACCCTAAGGAATGGATTAAAAAGAATTAGTGGTACAGACTGTAAAATGTCTTGTCTTCCATTGGCATAGAGGCTTTGTCTCCCTCTCTCATTCTCTTTATCAATAATAACAACATAGATCTATATCCTTTTTGTTGTCTGTATTTGTGGTATATTTGTTTGCAGATTTAATATTTCCTAGGTGCAGCTTAGACCCATCAGTAATGGGTCCTTGTCTTGACAGTTTCACCTGACAGCGTTAATTATGCCCATTTATTCCAGCAAAGCTTGTAACTGCATTAGTGACAGCTCTAATTAGTGAGAGAAAACAATGTGCGCTCGGCCTCCTGATTACATCCATTGTTAACGCTCTCAGTGGCTCAGTATGGGCTGACACCTGCAGCCCTTTATCTATGATTTAGAGCAGTGGTCTCTGTCATCATAGAGCACATGGCTGAAGCACGGCCTGTTGCTTAGAGATGGATGAATAAGACGTGTCAAGATTACAGACGCCTTTGCTTTTATTGAAGCATGTGCCATCCATGAGGGCATTTGTCCATGGGATTACTTAAGCTCCATGACCTTGTTTCATCACTGCACTTCAAATCAAACACTAAACCAAATGTGTTGCCATGGAAACCAAGACTAGTCCAGACATGGGATGAACAAAGATTGCTACTGCATCAGTATGTCTCCAATTTCTTTCAAGCCAGAGGCAAGTGATACTGTGAGAGCAGCAACTTGACTCACTTACTTATGTTTACCTGTCGGACTGATTAAAATGTATTTTAAAATGTATTGTGTAAGCTGTCCTGATGTTGTAGATTCATCTTATCATGTAGATTCTACATGATAAGATGTAAAATACACACATCCACACACATTGAATCCCATTAACATGAGGAAAACAGCCATAAATTCATCTGGGCACAGTTCTGAATGTGTAGAAAAAAACATCTTGAATTTCATTATCATGCATGCCCATATATAAACACTTGTTAATGTAACGCTGTTTTACATTTCAATTCCTTTGATCAGCAATAATAAGTGTTTCTACAACCCCAATTCCAAAAAAAAAGCTGGGATGTTGTGTAAAATGTAAATAAAACAGAATGCTGTGATTAGCCCATCTCATGAATCCATATTTTATTCCCAATTGGACATAAAGAAGTATCTACAGATGTTACTGCATATCTGACTGATAATCTTTACAGACTGAGGTTAGTAGCTTTGAAAGTGCCAAGTGTGTTCTAACTCTATATATTATCCTTTGTGGAAAATAAGAGGGTCATCTTAGGCAAAAAGAATTTGCTTCCTGGCTTGTGAGCACAAGCCCTTAATGATTAAGGGAGTCAGGATTTACTTAAAGGATTTGTGGAATAATTTCATTTCTGTGTGCAAAGTCAAATAATGGAAGCATCCAAACTTAGACTAGGATGTTTGAAAGAGCTTTGTTTAAAAATTCTCTGCTCTGTTTAACAGCAAGTGGGAGATACTTATAAAACAATAACATTTTCATGGGGGGGCTAATAATTTTGTCCTCAAGTGCATGTCTGCTTTGACTGACAGATTTAAAGACAACAACAAGGTTCTGTCACGTTTAACAAATAAATATTTTAGGATACGTAAAATAAAGTTGTTTGCATAGTCATCTGTCTAGAGTTACTGAGTCTCTAAAAGGCTTTTTCCGCCTCTCAGGGTGTTTTTCAGAGACGTCAGTCTACAAACACCTTCTCATCAGGTGCACAGATAAGACCAAGAGATGGCAAGGCCACGTAGCCAAAAACAGTCAACGAAAGGCCACAGGCAGTTGCCAGGCAACGCTATCCCTATCACAGCAGGAAGTGGAGTCAGACAGCACATAAATCACTTTCAGCTCAATCTCACAAGAGTCGGTGCGCTACAATGCTCTGGTCAGACAGAGGTTCCACACTATGTTCGGTCACACTGATTCATACCTAATTCCCTGGGATTTTACTCATAGGCAGAACCAGCTCCAAGTATATCTAACTCAAGGAACATATTTCTGAGAATTAATTTCATGTCCTCTCTTCCATGTTAAGTCTGAACTACTGTGTATGAGGAGGGTTTCAGCCTGAGCCCCTTAATGTTCCTTGGTCAAATCTATTTGAAAGGACTTATCTTGTGCTCAACTCTATGTAGCAGATTTGGAGGGATTTTTGCCTGCTGTTTGTTCTGTTTCTATTATGTGTTTTGCCAGTCCAAGCATGTCTTTTCAAAACAACCTCAGCTCCAGCAGAGTCAATACACTGCCATGCTTGCCATGGCCAGTGTCTGCTAAATGGGTAAACTCTAAGTGACATTCAAAGGACAGCATGTCAGCAAAGGCTATAGTTTCCCCTCTGGCTTTGCTTTCTCTGCCATGATTAACTAAAGTTCAACTTACCAGAGTTTTTAGGTTGCGCCAATAATGAAATAATTCTAGTTTCAAGCTGGAGCTAATCACTTAGAGCTGATTTAGCTCTAATTTCTCAGTAGAGGGTAAGATAATAATACATATGACATGTATGAAAGAAAATGCTATGATAGGCTTCCGTTTAAAGTGTCCTCTGTCAGAACAGAGGTGGACAAAGTATGCCATTATGACCCTTGATCCTTACATGATCAGTTCAAAGTCAACCCCGAGTGTTCTTCCATGCCTCAGTACTGCAGTAACATCTCTGAGACGCGAGTCGTGTTTTCTGTGTCCCAATGTCTCACCTCTGCAGTCGTTGGCTGCTAAGTTGTCATTTAAAGGTGAAGAATCATAAATTGCATCATTTCTGAGGGTTCTTACTCACTGATTAGCTTTGGTGTCATGTACAGATTTTAATGTTTACATCAGGGCATTATTTTTGTGGATGAGAGCTTCAGGATGGCGGCTGCCAAACCATGGTGCTTTCCAACAATTCTTCCCGTCTCATATTGCAAATCTTTGCTCACTGGGCAGACTCTGTTTATGATTTTGAATAGGTCTGTCTGTGAGTACCCACTGAGCCGGGAAAACCTTGTCCTTTTTTTCCACTCGTGTGAATCCACCCACATGCTGCTCTTTTGAAAAATGTTCAAGTTTTCCTCTAATCACAGCTCTGTGAGCCCTTTGGCAAAGCTGTGAGAGCCTGTGCGTTGCCAGCAACATGCTTCACCAATGAATCTTCCTGCTCAGAATCATTTATTAAATGAAGATTATAGCAACAAAGAACACGAAATGGAATCATATTAAAATGTAAATGGAGACCAAAGCCCTCTACAATAGGAGTCACATTTACCCATTCACAAATATTTATACAGTCCCTCTACATCACACATGTCAAACTCAACATCCGGCTGCAATACAGTTGTTTTAGGCCGTGACATAATATATGTCTTTCCTGCTCCTCCAGTGACACACTTTTCTGTAAAAGAAATAAACAAATAAATGTGGACTTTGAAAACACAGAGCTAGAACCAGAGGGGGGTTATAAGGGGCTCAGCCTCTCATTTGTAATTAGCTCCCTCTCTTTCAGCAACGTGTAGTAAAACTTATTGGGTACAGCAGATTAAGCTAAGATACATGTGACTACAGGACTGTATGTGCTCCTCCACTGAAATACAGCAGAGGAAAAGAGTTAAGGTGGATGGAAATTGCATTACTATATTGCTGATTTCAATGGAGAATCATTCATAATTTTACCTTATTTTAATAATTTTAATATTTACCCCTCCTCTACATTCATGTTCTTTTGTGAGTATATACACATCCACCCGATGTGTTTATACCTTTTGAAACAATAGTGCAATGTTGATATTTCGCCCCTCTGAGGCTATTCCATGGGTAAATCAATTAATTTCTTTTTATGAAAAAGTATCCATTGGGGACAACAAATGTATCTTAACAAGATACATCTTTAATTTCAAACTTTGTGTCTGATTTGTTTCTTTATTAAATTGATAAGCTTGCTTTGTTCTCAATTTTATATTTTTTGCTCCTCGACCCTCGACCAGTTTTTAATTTCAAGCCCCTCTGTCATGGAGTTTGACATTCCTGCTTTTTCCCATAGTCCTTTTATTTAATCACACTGAGACTGAAATACATTTTACAAATGATTTGTAATTTGACCTACAGTAATGATGGTACCCAGGGAAAGGTCATTGTTTTATAAGATCATTCTCTTTCCAGTGTGAGTTGATTGCAGAATTATGATGATGATGATGGTGTGAAGCTAGATAAGAATTTTTACCCTGCAGCTATTCAGCCCTAAAAACTGAAGACCACAACAGTTCCGCTCTCCCATGGGTTTCCAGTGCTTCTCCGTTGCGCATCTTTGGTGCGGCTGCTCTCGGTGAAACACCGCCTCCTGGATCAGAACGCACTGCCTCTTCCGAAAAACACGTTCGACCACACGCTACAGCAGCACCATCATCATCATCATCATCACCATCATAAGCATCAGCACTGCACGGAGACAGCAGCAGGCCTTTGCCACAGACTGCTCATTTCTAATTATCTCCATGGCTGCTGATGAGATGCGGCAGGAGCTGGAGATGCTCAAAATGCGCCAAACATTATCTGCACAAGACGGACGCTTGGTCGTTTGTAGACAGAGCAATATTAAATAAAACGTACGTTTGCGGTAGTTTGAGGTACGTGTGCTGTTTCCTCTTGTTTGTTTTTTTGCGTAATTTTGCACGGGGTATTGGATGCCGCGAGGATTTGACGAGTATCTCTCCAGTGCGCTCCCTCCACCCTGCTGCTGCTGCATCCGCTCTTCTCCTCAGCAGCAGCAGCAGCAGCAGCAGCAGCAGCAGATACTCTGAGCCGGACGGGAACCATCGGTGTACAGCAACACTGTAAGCAGACGAGGGACTGTTTTAATGGAAAGACACTTCATCACTGCATCGTAGCTGAAGGTAGGTGGTTTCTGTCTCCAGCTCTCGGGTCACGCTCCCACCTCGTGCACGTTTGTTTTGCAGCAGAATGGTGCAGTGCAACGTTTGCTCGGCTCTTCCTCAGATGGACAAGGGCATGTGAGAATGGGACAGAATGCAGACGTTTTCGTGGTTTCGCATTTGATTGGAATTCGTGGTGTTCATCTATTTGCGTCTGTGTGTGTGTGTCAGTCAGAGAGAGACAGGGCGTGAGAAAGGGCAATGGAAAGAAGAGGAAAATCAATGCGTGTTTTTCAGGCGTGAGAATGATGTAAATGTAAGGAAGCGTGCGATGCTGCATGTTCTCACGATTACAGAGGTGACAAGTAACCGAGGACATTTACTCACGTACTGCACAGTATAATACAAGTGCCTTCTCTGATATGAAGAGTCACAGACCATGAAAGATGAACACAAGTATTCTTAGGAAAAAATAATAACTCATAGTAGCTTCTGTGTTTACTTAAAGTTGTTCAACCCCTCAGCAGTAATTGTTGCTGACGTCAGTCCCCTTATTAAAATAAGATAATAATATTTATTATATAGGACTTCTCAAATGAGTGACAAAGACATAAAATAATAAATGAATGGAATAATAAGAATCAAATTATTAAAACATGAGCACAACCAGCTATAAAATATAACAACTACATTTAGGTAAAATCTGGAAATGCACAATGATGATAATAATAATAATAATACATTCTAAGTTTTAAATTAAAGGAAGCAGCTGACTCCACCTGTTGTATTTTCACTGGCAGGGAGTTTCAGGGCACTTACTGTCTTCAGCATCTAGAAAAGTTAAAAGGCACATGGATCTCAAAACACTTTTGACTCTGGTATAAAGCAGCTCTTTTGTTACCATCTGCATCACCTATTGTGTTTTTATATTGTGGTATGTAGCAATAATAATTATGTTACCTCTCTTGTTTCTGCTTTTTTTTTAGCCTTCAGTGAGCAATGCCTAGGAGGCCACCAGTTACTCTTCAATGCTGTTTTCTGAGAATGGAGCTGTAGTAAGGATTTACATATACTGCTAGCATGTTGCAGCCTTCCACCAGAACAGGTGACTGCCTGTTGGAAACATTACCTCACAAGAGTAAGCATCCGAAATGGGTCCTCTTCTTCAGCTTCTGCGTAGCTGTCCTCTGTCTTCCAGAGGCAGCTGCAACTACCTTGAACTGCCATAAGACATGCATCTGCGCCTCAAACATAGTGAGCTGCTCGAAGATGAACCTGACCACTGTCCCAGTTGGCATACCGCACTACACCAGCGTGCTGGATCTCAGCTATAATGAGATAACACGGCTGCGATCTGAGTGGACCCCAGTCAGTCTCCCAAAGCTCCACAATCTCCTCCTCAGTCACAATGGTCTCTTCTTCTTGTCTTTAGAGGCATTCATAAACGTGAAGAACCTACGCTACCTGGACCTGTCCTCCAACAGCTTACGGCAGTTGGATGAGTTCATCTTTGAGCCTTTGGTCAACCTGGAGGTTCTCCTGCTCTACCACAATCAAATTTCTCAGATTGACCACTCAGCCTTTGTTGGCATGATCAACCTCCAGAAGCTCTACCTTAGTCAGAACCAAATCTCTCGCTTTCCATTGGAGCTGGTCAACGAAAAGTCTCGTTTGGAGAGGCTTAGCCTCCTGGATGTGTCCTCCAACAAGATCAAGACGTTGCCCATTGAGGAGCTTAAGGCACTGCCTGCTTGGTTAAAAAATGGCCTCTACTTCCACAATAACCCTCTGCTGTGTCACTGTGATCTCTACACACTCTTAGCCCATTGGTACCTTCGAAAACTCAACTCTGCGGTGGACTTCAAAGATGACTACACATGTATTCTGCCCGGTTTGCAAAAAACACAAGTAGCTATTTTTGACCTCAGTGGTGAAAATATGAACTGCAGCACATTCAAGGAGGCAGATGAAGAGGCTTTTCTGGAGCAAACGCTTACACTCAAGTGTGACACCAAACACAGAGACGTGTCAAAGACCTGGACCATGCCTGGCAATGTGCCAGTGATACCTGGAAGCAACCAGACAGCCAAAGTCCTGCCGGATGGAAGTCTACAGTTTAGTTCAGTGAGGTCAGAGGACTCTGGGACTTACACTTGCTTTGCAATGAGTGAGGCCTTCAATGAGACGATCTATGTGGTTCTGAAGGTTCACAACTTCACCATGCATGGGAGCGGAGAGACCTTGAACACAGCATACACCACCTTAGTTGGCTGCTTGGCCAGTGTAGTGCTGGTGTTAATGTACCTTTACCTGACACCATGCCGCTGTTTCTGCTGCCCCAGCAAAGGTAAGACTCATGGAGAGGATAGCATCCACTCCTCTATGCTCAGTGTGACACCAACCCATGAGGATCCAGCCCTCAAAGCTGAGCTGAACAAGCATGTGGCATTCATAGATTCAAAGGACTTGCAGGGCCAAAACGGGAAGCTGAACCCCAACGGGAATGAGGATGACGATGATGTGGATGCAGAGGCTGGTTCTCTAATGAAGGGGAAGAGAAAGAAGTCAGTAGCAGAGTCCATTAGCTCCGTCTTTTCAGACACTCCCATGGTGGTCTGAGATAATACAATGGATTCCACAAGACTGGATGTGGGAGAAAATGGACAAAGGGTATTTGCCTGCAGTTAATAAAAAAAAAAACAGGATCTCAAAAGGCGTATTGATGTTGACAATAAGCCAGACTTTTCCAGCAGTTTAATCTGTAGCACTAAATATACTGTGAATGAATGGTAGTGTGCACAGACACAGAAACTATTGAAGTCTTAAGAATAGAGGATACATATATTGTTGATATTAGCACTCAGGAAGTGATAGATTACTTAACGAAAGGGGGAAAACACATATGACACATGCACAGATTGATTTGAAAAAAACTAAATAGCTCACATGAAACAGAAATTTGAAACCATTGCTGGCTCATAATTACATTTTAAACACAAACTACTTTTTCAATGTTTCTCGATCAACACAGGGAGACACGTATAGGTCATACTTACCACATTCTACCGTGCAGAATTAAACTGGAGGTGTACATGGATTCCTCATCCACATAGAGTTCAAAAGGACCAACACAGAAATAGGAGGATGACAAAGTTTAAATCAGGCAGACTCTAACAGATCTTTGCACACATGTGGACAGAGAAGGTATCATCCTTGAGACATCTACAAAGAAACAGCATGTTATAAACCCTCATTGTATATCATAGCGTTATACATACTATGAGTGAGATGTAGGAAATCAGTATTCCTCAAACATTAAGTCTATTTATGAAGCAGTGACGCAAATATATTACGAGGTCATCTTGTCATCTTAATTCAGAGCCAATACCTAGTTCCAGTCAGTTTTTATTTAGGGATGCACGATATTGGTATTGGCAGATATTGGCTTTAAAATGTATTATGGGATATCGGCAAACATACCAAGATCTGCCAATATGACTAATGACTACAACAATAGCCTCAATAGGCAGCTACCTCCTTGACTTCTATGCTGGTGCCCTCTACAACATTTTTTTTATTTTTTATGTTTATTTATTTTGCCTCAATGAAGAAAATGCATATCTTCATCTGCTACGACATGAGTAGGCAAAATATTATGTTAATTTAATTACAGACTAGATGACCTCTGCAGTCAGCACTCCCAATATATCAGTATATTGGATACTGACAAAAAGTCAAAAATCGTGCATCCCTAAATGTATCATTATTCATCAGACTGATCCTTATTAGTATTCATAGTCATATGAAAAGTGATAGAGAAATATACTTTTTCCATTGCTATATTAAGAATTTTTCATATATATGAATGGTATAAAATCATTAACCAGGTTGAGATAGATCATTATAAAGTAAATGTGTACCAAATAATAGCCTCTTAGTGACTGAATATCTATGGTATATCTCCAAATGAACTGAGGCCTTACGCAACGCATTGTCTCAATTATACAGTATACACACAGGTACAATGGTCCTTACAAGGACAAACAGACTTTTATCCATTGAGGTTACTCTACTGCATAATTTAACTCCTCCTGTTAGTCCCAAGTTATAGCATTTATGTCTCTCTGTCACACTAGCAAGTTAAAAACCAAGCCCGTGTTGAAACCTACCAACCTTAGTTAATATAATATTTTTCTCGGTGTAAAATATGCACCGTATATAATATCCTGATATATTTTATTGTACATTGCTAAAAGGACATGAACCTCTGTGTATTGAGTCATTATGTCAAATGGATTATGTTGTAGATTTGATTGTTTGATACTGCATTTTGCTGAAATGAACATTTCACCCTGATTTAAATGTAGCGTGTTTGGTTGGAAAAGATGTTTGTAGTATTAGCAGGCAACATTAGAGCCATTTAATAAAACCAGTGGGGTTTCTGTTGAAGAGGAAGCTTCAGAAGGAACAAAAATTCTCCAGTTTGTAGCCGACTGCAGGAAACCTTCTGTATCACACGAGACTGTCCTCAGAGATTCCATTCCTTCTAATGGTTATAAATATATCTATTGTGAACTGAATTTACCAGACATGTTGTATGCTGTGCATATTTCATTAACATGCTTTTTCAAAAGGAGCCTGTGTTTTAGCTTAAACGAGAACGAGTGTTTGGTTTAAGTTGTTTGGCGTTTGTGTCAGAGTACAAGGCAAGCCCCCCATGTAAATGCTAATTGCATCTTTAGATGGGATGCGGCTTCCCTCTGATTTCCATGTCTTTGTCTCTTTGAGCATTAGAGGATAGGTGTGTTATCGTGAGTCACAGCAACACAAAGCCATTCTCTGTGGCTCCCTGTGCTCTGACAGCCTCAGTTATGTTTGCTGTGTTTGTGTACCTTTCTCATTATGGGGCCGTCCTTATGTAAGTTCAAAAGCAAACATTCGCCCAGGCAATGAATGTGATGCCCTTTAAGAAGTTTGTATTTGTGTTGATTGGGCAAACACCTGGTGCTCTCATTCAGCATTTGCTCTATCATCAGATCATGTGGTTAGAAAGTGACAAGTTAGTTTTCCAGAAACCACAATGTACTGCACTATACTAGTGTGTGAATCACATACATTTTGCACAGGAATATCATTTAAGCCCTCAAATGGTGAGAGATGTGATTGTTTTTTGGAGTAATAGATGAAATTGGTGGAATATTTACAGTTGCAGTGGTCACCACAGCATCTCCTGTGTGGGTGAAAAAAGGAAATCACACTCGAGGTGTGTGTGTGTGTGAATCATTCTACTCGTTCACACACAGGAATACCAGGTGGAGAAATATTGAGCAGCAAAAATACCACAAGATCCACTTAAAACATACAGAGACAGACAGGGTTAGAGAGGTTCAGCACTACACTGGCGACTGGCTGCAGTTACTGGAGTAAGTGCCCCATTTGAAATAAAACAGCCTCCATGCTATGCTCTCTGGATTTGAGCATGCCTCTGTACCCTGCCTTTGTATGGTGGGATCAGTGTACTGTTGATTTCAGGGCCTTAGAAGATGGCAAATGTAATTCACACAATCTGAGCTTAAAGCCAAACATGTGTTAAGATATCATGGCTGTTGAATAGCACACATTAAACCACCGGATCATCATATCGTGTGTTTGCCCCAAAGTAACCCAATGTCAATCCAGTTAAATTTGCCATGGGTAATAGGTGGTCTTCTGTGGATTGTCACCGAAATTACAAGTTGCATTTATGTACAGAGAAAAACAGTGCTACTGCTATCGATGACAGGGAGGAAAAAGAGTGGTTTGTTCCCTCCAAAGCAATTCTGCCTACCTATTTATCTCTCTCTATATACAGTATATATGTATTAAGACTCACTTTTCTGTGCTCAGTATTGATTACCTGTGTACTGCTCTGTTCTACCAGTGTACTGACTGTATTCTTGTGTAATCTATTGTTGTTGATCACTTTGCATTTTGTCTGCTACTGTTAGTTGTTTCAACATTTAAGTCTTGACATAAATGTAATTTTTTTTATGTGGGGTGGGGTTTAGTTTTTTTAATTAAAGAGGATTATTTCACACTTAGCTGAAGAATATGGTTAGACAGTAAATACATTTGAAGGTTGAAAGCTGTGAAATCAGTGGCCAGGATTCGTCCTAATGGGCAGTGAGTATGTGGCCATGGGATATTCAGTCAGTGTTTGACTCTGGTTGTAAAAGCCATAAGAAATTCAAGGAGAGAGTCTGATTCTTTGTAGAACAGTGATAAGAAAAGCAGAAACTTTTTATCTGTAACCATATATGATTAGATAAATAAAAAACAGGGATGCAATATATAAAGGATTAAGGGATGGACTGCTGAAACATGGTTTTCAAATGGGTGTGAAGATAGAGGGCGAATAAATCTTCTCAGGACCATCTCATTTTAAATTTCTAATATAAAGCAAAACATAATTCTTAAAAAAGTTTTCACAGCTATAAGACTTTATGTTTGATACTGGACCTCAGTGCAGATCACGGGCCTTTTGCTATTTGCAGTTCTAGAACTTTAATGTCAGTGAGAAAAGGGAGTGGCCCCTCACTGCCCAACACGCATCAATCTACATTCATCCAAATATGTAGTAGCAATTACAGTAACATCCTTAAGATGGTGGAGTTAAAAGCTCTCTGCTTTCACAATGTGCTACTACAAATGGCCACAGGACGAGAATGGAGCTTTTAACACTATTATAAGCAGTTTATCGACCACTGCTTTGAAGATGAGTTGGTTGGTCAACACCATAATATCTTTAAAAGGCCTCACAGCTAATGGAATGGCTTTGCATGGTACATTTAAGAGCTTCTCTGAGTTCAGGATAGGTGCACCCTAGTAGAAATTTAAGAAAATTATATTTAATTTGGCTCAATAAAAGATGAAGATTTAAACGCCGTGCTGCCTTCATTGTTATTGCTGTCTCTCATTTTACTGGAAACAATAATTTCAACAAAAAGACAAAATATTCATGTTGCTTCTGAAATCTTACAGCTTCTTTCTGAAAAGTTATGACAGGGACAAAGGAGTGACGGAATGAGTGTAGCTTATGTTATGAACTGTCATAATAGTGTATATTGTTTATATGGGTAGACCTGAGACAGAACACTATTAATGACAGTATACATTAGAGCAAAATCAAGCTTAAGCTTTCAAGCTTACTGCAAGATATAAAGGATAATAGTGAACAGGTTTTATTACCATCACATGACCGCAATAGATCAATATATATAATACTGTGCAAAAGTCTCAGGGCACCAAGAACTTAGTTGTTTTGATGTCTGTCTAATTCTGTAATGATTGGCTTTTGGATTGGAATGATGTGACTTATCGGCAAACTCTCAGTGTGTTGAATCTCATGGCACATGTGTATGTGATGTTCACGTTTTGAACAAACCTGGAATAAAAGACCTTTTTATGGCAGGTATTTCTCGACATGAGGTAGTAGGATAAACAGGTTTTACCAATAACATCATACTTGATGTTATTGGTAAACTCCAGTTTTAATCAAGGCCGTGATATTGTTGAAGTGTATGAGAAGGTCATACTAAATACTTGACACCTTAAACTGTAGCAGCTGCTTTTAGTCTCTGGAAAAGGTGGTATTTTAAAACTGCATACATTTTTTCCTTATTTTCTGGATGTGTTCCAATAAATGTTTGTGACATAATTATATTGTATGGTCATTATAGCGTTGCTAAAACAACAAATCCAATGGTGGTGTAAGACTTTTGCACAGTGCTGTATGTAAACTACAACTGTGTGCTCATGTAACATAGTGGTTAGCACAGATGACTCAACACCATCTAGTGGTAAAATGATGTAGTGTACTTTTGTATGTAAACTTTTATTTTGTGTGAATAATACCAGTTACTGGCAATAATTTAGAAATGTTAACTTTTTTTTCCCCCAGCAAGGTTTGGTTTTTTTTATATGTCTACATGACAAATCTAAATTTTCAATTTTCAAATAAATGGAAAACTTGGCACATCAAAATAAAGATAAATTTGCTCAGACTATTAAGGCAAGAATTTAAAAAAACCCTATAGTGATGAACTCTAACATTTAGTCATAGATATGTTTCATAGTGTGAGTCATTGGTAAACTCAACTCAGCAAAGCAGCAGTTCAATGCCACACCATGATATCAAAACCACTGCAAAATGAAAGAAGACAGGACCATTAGGATTCAAGGCTTTCTATTTTTAGCAGCACATTTTGAGGTATTCTCTGCTCTTAAACAGGTATGTTCGGTGGTTTAGCTATAGGTAAGTGGACTTGCTTATATTGGGTTGAATTCAAGGGTTGTTTATAGCTAACCACCTACAGATACTTAAAACCTGGATGACTAACAACCTTTACAGACATCTTACACAGATAATTATCATATACTGAATAGTCATATAGAAAATTATTCTGCAAAAACAAACATAAAGGAATATTCAGACAAACAATTGCTGATATCTGTGCATTCAAATGTGAAGACAAATACATGTGGACAAACACAGTAACACACACTGAAAAGCAGACATTGTTTCCAGGCTTAAAAAGGACAAGAACTGTGTAATCACAGAAGACAGACACGACTGGACTGGTAAAACAGCCTATTGCAGGAAGAGCGAGTGAGTCTACTCGCTCTTTACGAGTTGGAAGCTTTGTCCACATCCCAAGAAAGCACATCCCCGATATTCTCTCCCTTCTAGGTGAGGAGGCTGGAACGGCATGGAGAAGACAAGCGCTTACACTTGGAAGTCCTGGATAATGAGGAGCTCACAGCCAGAGACTCACTGCTTCCTTTGCGCTTTTGGTGATGACCATTGTAATCATAACCCACCACCTTCTGCTGAATTGCCTGGGACCTCACTCTCTGGTGGGGAGAGTGTTCCTTTATTGCAGGTGAAGGGGAACTCTTCTCCAAAAGTGACAAGTGTCTCTCTGTAGGCTGTAGTGGCAGAGGAGGACATGGCTTCTTTCTGTGTGAGAATGTAACGCTGACTGAGTTTTGTTTTTGTCCCTTC
The DNA here is from genome assembly GCA_016785285.1 of Brachirus orientalis. Classification (NCBI taxonomy): domain Eukaryota; kingdom Metazoa; phylum Chordata; class Actinopteri; order Pleuronectiformes; family Soleidae; genus Brachirus; species Brachirus orientalis. Next base: position 11,874,281 of record JAFBJR010000150.1, read on the forward strand.
TCGTGAAGAGGGGAATCCCTGATGTATCTGGAGGATTTCTCCTCACTGTTATGTGGAAGCCCGGTGGCTTTCTGTGCTGCACTTGCATCTTGCATAACAAGTACCTCCTCCTTCGGCTGAGCTTTGCTGGGCCGTCTGTTGCGACATCGACCATGCTTAAGGCTCAAAGAGGAGGTGGAAGAAGGTGGTTTGGTAGTCGGAGAGTTGTGCTGACTGTTTTTGTTTTCCATTTGCCCAAGTGAGGCAGACTCACACCTGAGGTAGCCAACGGACTGGAAGGGTCTTGCTGAGGTTCTGACAGTTGGCAGTGTGACATGACAAGACCTGAGACCTGATGAAGATTGAGGCATTTTCCTGAAAAGTAAGAAAAGGATGAATACATTCTTGTATTTGACATTTAAGAATTAAGGAGAAGAACACTTTTCTTAGTGTAGGTCTGGTGGATCAGCTGCAACCACATTATGTCATGAAGTAGCATTATGTTTCCCAGTGGCTTCACAAACACAAACACACATTTAAATGCAGCCCTATTCAATACACTTGAATGTGGCATTTTCCTAGAGTCTGTCTGATTTAGTGGTTTTTCATAATTTGGCAAGGCAATCGATCCTTTCAAATAATCAAGTCTTGCCATTCTTTCTACAGATAATTAAAACAATACTAACTTCCACAAGTGTGTGTTGAGATGGTGCTCCAACATAGTACTGAGGGCAAACCGTAGGTGATGCAAACGGCGGTCAAAGGTGAAGATGCTGCAACCCAGTGTACGGCATCCAAAAGTGCACAGCTGCAAAACAGAGACATTTTGTTAAATACACACAAACACTTCAGTGTATACTGGGGAGAAAATGAAATTAAATAAATAAATAAACAAATAAATCTCCACTCTTGACAACAACAGAATCAGCAAGGTGAAAGACAAAACTATTTTGTCCTCTTTTATTTGGCTAGTCCAAAGGCTGCTTTTGTGCTTCTGTATGCTTTGCTTCTTCACTCACTCCAAGAGGTTTAGGGTGCCAGGGTGAGACAGGCAGGTCTGTAGTTTCTTCTTGCTCATCATCTTCACTTGACAGCAGGCTCTGGTTGAAGGGATAGGGAGGCTGTATTTCCACTTCCACAGTGCTTTCACCTTCCTCCTCTGGAAAGTTTTCTGCAGGATCTCTGGACATGCTTTAAAGTAAAACAGAAAAAAATGAAAACGATGAACTTCCGCTCATGAGGTAAATAACATTAACTTTGTTATATATTTGCTCCTCGTCTTCCTCCTCCCTCTTTTCCTTTCTCACCCCCTTTCTGTCCCCCACCTCTCCCCATCCCCATTTTTCCTTTCATTCCAACCGGTGGAGGCAGATGACCATACATCTTTGAGTCTGATTGCGTCTGAGATTTATTCCTGTTAAAAGGGAGTTTTTTTTTCTCTCTACTGATGCCTAGTGTTTGTTCATTGTGTGAACTATTGGGTTTCTTTTCTCTCTGTAATATTGCAAAGTTTTTGGCTTTACTATGTACAGAGCCTAGAGATAATGTATGCTGTGATTTGATTTGGTGCTATACCAATAAATTGAATTGAATTGAATTTGTTAACATGGGGAAAAAAAAGTTCTTCTTACCCAATAATATGGCAGTCGTATCTAGTGTGGTGAGTTATTTTCTCTTCAAAAGCTTCAAAATGTTGCTCTCTCTCTTTTAACTTGACAAGGAGGTTCACATCTGGACCCATAGAGACTATTCTCTGCTCCACTGCCAAGTGATCAAGAGTCTTATTCCTCCCTAGCGTTTTCTGTTGCTGGTGGATGGAATCAGTCTGTTTAGAAAGAACACCCCAAATGATTAAACCTTTAATGTTGGTGCATCAAATCAAAAATATACACAAAATAATTATATCGCTGTTAAAACTAAGCAATAATGAAGATACTGGTAACAGTAGTAAAATAACTAAGAGTTTACATTGCATATGAGCCCTTGGCTGCTGGGCTTCTTCCTTTTTGGATTCAGAATTCTGCTGTGTTTATTCAGGTCACATTCTTTTTCTATGGGAAGAAAGCAAACACAGCAAGTAACAGGAGAGTCAGTCAACGTGATCCATGCTAGTGGAGAAGTAATAGACCTCTATAGACCTATTTTTCCCCAACAAAGGTAATGATTCTGCATGCAATCTACAGTGGTAACACATACTATAAAAATACTACTATGTATGACCAATACACTTTTTAAAATATTATGAGGGGAAAAATATAAACTAAAGACTTACTCTCTCTGTTTATGTGTGTTCGGCTGTAGGTTCTTGTTCCACGAGGAGGATTGTGAGATTCACTTGTCTGTCCAGCAGTAGACTTCTGCAAAGAGGGTCTCTCTGGTTGAGGAGTGGAGGAGGCACCAGGGGGTAGGAGTCCTGAGTACCATGGAGGAACTCTGGGGCAAGGCAAACTGCAGAGGTGGTTGAAGAAGCAGAACTGACATAAGAGACTCGTGCAGTAAGTAAAGAAATTCAGGTTCGTGACACCTTTTTTAACTTGGATGAGATTACACGGTATACTTCCTGAGTTCCAAAGGTGTTATATGCAATAATTGTATTATATTAAGACATGAAATGACAATGATCGTGTCATAATGTCATCGGAGACTAAGGAATCGTGTTAAAATGAAATATTGGCTGATAACAATGGTGCAGACAGTATATTAATGCAATCAATATTACATCGTGGGCCTCAAATTATGTTTTGGTCTTTTTGAATCACCCAACCAATACACAGATAGATAGATGCACTTTATTGATTCCAAAAAATATTGAACACAGTAATAATAATGCAATTTGTAGCAGTTAGACACACGGGATGCCAGCAGAGCTAGCAGCTGGTGCCATGTGTATGTGTAAGTGTATGAACAGTGTAACACCTGGTATGAGTGCATCTCTGTGTATCTGTAGTTTTCAAAATGTGTCAACCACACTGCTGTAATATTTTGAACTGGGATTGCAGTGACCAAATAAGATAAGTCTGATAAGAGACACCTTTAAGAGACTATTAACAGCAAGTGATTCCATTTAGTCGTGATGTAAAACTGTTTAACTTAGAAGAGATTACCAATCCACACATATCAGACATCAAATTGAGCTTATTAGTCAGCATACTTCACAGTCCCAGTGTTTCTGTGGGTTGAACAATCAAACAGTACCTCTGGGCCTTACTAGGCCTGTTCTGGTGGACAGACATTGGTGATGTGGATATAGCACCATCCTCATTATGTCTGCCATCTTTCTCTCTTTGTCTGGGGAGGGAAACATTTGAAGGAGGCTGTCCAGGACGGAGTCGCTGCTGAGGAGCCACAGTCGATGATTGGCTGCATATCTTTGTGAGCGGACCATGTCGCCGCTCACAGTGCTTCTCGAAGGCTTCTGGCTTCACTACCTGGCCACAGTAACTGCACACCACCAAATAAATATCATCCTGTGCAGGACAGTGGCCATATATGTGCATATCTGTGGAGAAAAACAGCAAATTTATTACTATTTAAGCTTTATGAATCTTAAGAAGAAAGAAGAATCTTAAGAAGAAAGAATAATGGAGAGTTCACCTTCTTTCCTGAGGGCCATGGTCTCACATCGGTTCTTCCCATACTTGCTGCCGTCTTCAGCATCAGAACCAGCTGCATGCAAGACAAAAACCCTCAGCATAAGATGTTAGGATGGGGCATTTTAGGATTACATACCTGGGGAGCTTTGCTAAAAAGTTATGTCCGCATTTTATTGTTTGTAGGATTTTAAACTTTAATGAATTCATTTACACCAATTTCTTGTGCTCAAGCTTGTGTTTGCTTATACAGTAAGTTTGCAAACATAGGGCTGCTTCACAAAATTAGAATTAGAAAATCCAGGATTACCATGAAAGAAAGACAACCTGTTGAGATCAGTCCATCCTGGCTTTCTATTTCACACAGGCCAAGCCCAGATTATGAGGTGAAACTTGTTCAAGTCACATTAAAGCAATTCAGACACAATTTTTAATATAGTATATTCCTTGATCATCAAGTAGTTACTGTCATTTGCTCACATTACAGCAGATAATGTGTATTTAGTGATTGGCCTCTTTCTCTAATATTTTCTAATCAATACAAATTATTTTGGAGATGAGGAAAATAAATTTGAGCATGTAGAATGTTATTATCTTTATTTTAAATTTATGGCTATAATTTAGGTTTAAAATACATAATGACGTGGAAAAACACACATTGATTAAATGATCTGTAGCAGAACAACTACACAGAATAAATATACATCTGGGCAATTTACGTTCAAAACTGAGTCTGGGCTTAGATCAGCCAGGACAAGTGGAAAAATCCAGGTTTGTTAGTTAGTCTACTTTGTAGGTTTTGTGAAACAGTCACGTGAACAAGTCCTCCCTCAGCAAAGTATTGTTTTAGTGGGACAGAAGATGATTGGCTAACGCTAAAGAGGAATTCACCTGAACACATGTGAGGCGTCACTGACGTATTTACTAGTCAGTGTTTTTCCACAACATCAAAAGAAAAAAGAAAAAAAGAAAAGAAAGAAAGAAACAATAACTTAAAACGTGTGTTAACTTAACTTTAGTGACAGTGCGGATAGTTAGACTAACAATCCTGCGCTAGGACCCAGCGGGTCTTTTGTTTGGGTTACGCTTTAAATCGCTCTCGGTGTCTGTCTAACGACAAATAATCCACGGGACACAGACATACAGCCGTGATGTCCGCTCCGCCAGTGGAAGGGAGTGAGACTCACCGTCAGGTGGTACAATGTTCACCCTCTCAACCCAACAACTCCAGTTTAATCCGACAAAATCGTCGAGCCTGGGATTTCGCCGATTCCAAGCGGCCATTGCTGCTCTCCCGCGTTCACGAGACGAGACGTTCACGCGCAGCACTGCTGTATGTCAGGAAGCTCACGGCCGCGTGGTGGCGGTGTTCTCACATTAACGACACACCGTGGACCAGCGGCCAAGTAGGCTACACACAAAGTACTATACCATACGTAATGTATAGAATAAAATAAACTTGACGGGGACAGTCGTCACTTCAGTGATTATATCAATCTTACTGTGGTGGTAGGCACTGTCTCCTACTGTCACTGTATATATTATAGTCAATCATATTTGCATGTTATTGTCTATTGACTTTAAAGCATATAATCAATTTGTAGATTTGCATATACAGGTGTGTACAGATGTAAGTTTATTTTTTCAGTTTAATTCAATTTACTTGCATTTGTATAGCGCCAAATCACAACATACATTATCTCAAGGCACTGTACATAGAAAGGCGGAAACCTTTACAACATCATAAATCAACTGCTGAGTATTAGAACTTCATCTCAGTTTACACAAATTTTAAGAAAATTAATAAAACACACAAAACCTTTTGTGTGTATCTTCATTTCTTTTCCTATACAATTGCACATGTTCCCTTTGTTATTTGTAATTTTAAATAAGTTATGAATAAATGCATTAAGACAAAGAGCATTATACTCTGTAGACATGTATACATTTTAATCAGCTTATAATGTCCTAGTGGAGTTTTCACAGTCGTGGATGTGATGTAGGCATGAGTTATTAATTAGTAAAATGACGGCATATTCAGAACAAGGTCAATTGATTATTTGTGTCAAGATGCAAACAGAGTTGCTATATTTGCACACATGATATGATTGAGGCTATTTTATAGATGATGCAAATACATAAATAGATAAAACAGATCAACATCTCAAAAGGAAAGATGGTTCACAGTTTCGCAGCTAATACCAAGCAGAGGTGCAGTGGGTGACATCTCAAGTCCAACAGCGTTGCATTTGACCTACAGTTTATCAGTTGTTCAGTGTGAAAAACAAAAAGTATGTAAAATCCAATTTGTAAATCTTTAGCACAGTGAGTATATAGTGTGTGTGTGCTACAAGTGAAACAATCGGGGGAAAAACAAAACCAGACACATAGCAACAACTAATCCAGTTCTTCCTTTTAATAAGACACTGCATTAAATGTTCACACAGTAGATTCACAGATTTTGATACAAACCTCAAGAAAGTTTTGCTATTTATTTTTTTTTTTAATAATAGCAAAAAACTATGCAACCAGCACGGATATAACAAAGACAAAAAACACACACACACACAAAAGTGACAATTAACAAAAAAAGCAGCAGCCAGGAAAATACAAGATAAAGAAAAGAAAATAGGCAGTTAATAAAAGGCTAGAATCAGTCAGCGTTTGTGAAATCTTTCAGTGGTACCAACTTATTAAGGGAAAGCTACATGTAAGTAGCATTACTTTTGAATTTTTGAAGAAGGTAACAAATTGTACCAAGTAAGTGTAAAAGAAAGAAGAGTAAACATGCTCAAAGGTGTATGCACGACAATCAACTTAAGCATTCAGCTGTTCAAACTAATCTCACAATGTAATGACTTAAGAACATTTTTGTACCTTGACCCATTATAAATAATCTCTTATCAGCAACAGAATTTATATTTCAATATAAAAATATAATTTGCAACTTAATTTTTTGTATGCTTATTTTATATTTCAAGGATTAGACTGAAGTTATTGGGTCTCCATGCCGTTTTAGTATTAAGAATAACCTCACTTACATTATTTGACCTTCATCAGATTATTATTGCTATTATTCTGACACTCAATACACCTGAGGTTTGTTTTTAAAGAAAGACGTTACAGAAATGTGATGCTACACATCATTCAAACCAATTTGCATTACCATTTGAAATAAGGAGCATTTGTTTTAAAAGATTCAAAACCATGTCCACATAATATACTAAAAGGTTCTTTGGCCATTTCAGACTGAACGACTCAACTCGAAGTTAGAACAGCTGTAAATATGACACAATACTTAATACAAAAATGAGCAGTTAATTTTTAGAAACATGTACCCTGTATTATACAGTTTTCAATTATTAATAACAATTAGTACCAAAATGACTCATTCGAAAAAAAAAACTCCTTTTGACCATTTTGAAATGAAGATACTCAGCAGTTATGTTGGCCTAACAACTCCCTCCACATCTGCAGGTTGGCTGGCCGATTTGTGGAAAGGTGTTTCCTTATAAATGAACCAGCAGTTGCCTCCCCACAGGATGAGGTTAAGAAATCCAAAAATCTGCCAAAGAACAAATGTGTCAAAAACCGGCTTTGGTCTTATGCACAACTTAAAGTTCATTTGGAAATAAGACAGGGAATAAAACTCACCACTGACGCATTGAGTCTGCCCATATGAGGCATAGCACCCGGAGTGCACTTGTTGTTGGTATCCTTGCAAACATCAAGAATGGTTACAATGGTTGAAGGACTGGTGGCATACTTCACATCAGTCAAGCCTTTGGCCCAAGCAGAGGATGATGCCAGCCACAGGAAGGCAAAGGCTGCAGTCACCAGCAGATCCTGATAAAGCAGCATAAAGAAATATCAGGCTTTTTGAAACCACAGAGCCAACAGGGGATCTTATCTCAAGGAGTGTTCTCAGACAGAGACTATGTAGTGACCACACCATTTCATTTACACATCTCTGCTGAATGCACTTTCCCTGACCTCCTGTTGCAATCCAGCATGACGTGGAATCCTTGAAATCCAGCAGCTCATGCCAGATTTTTACACACATGGGACAGAGTATAGACATAGCCTGCTTTGATAAAACTAGATCCATCAATGGAGAAAACACTTTCCTGCAAGAACTAACACCTTGTCAAACACACAACTATTTCCATAAGCACAAACATTTCACCAAAACAACTGAGAGGAAAAAGTTGAAATCAGAAGATCATACCACGAGAGGACCGCGACTTGATTCTCTGTACAAATGGTTGTAGCCCAAGTAGAGAATCAGAGTGGCAATGCTGTAAAGAAAGGCCAACACTCCAATGCAGACAAAAAACTGTGCCGAGGAAGTGTGGTCTCCTGTCAGGTAGGTCACAGTGGTGGTCGTCTGATTGATTTTACAGTCTGGAACATTGAAGGGATGCTGCATCAACCTGTGTACACACAAATGTTATCTATTTAAAAAATGAATAGTTTACAGTAAGTCAGTCCCTCCCCTTTGCAAGGTCTGATCACACACTGACCTGAAAGGGTAGTTAAATTCTGCATGTATTTCTTGACTGGTGCTCCCATGGCACTGGATGTTGATGCTGGTAGTGCCACTGTAACCTCCAGTTGTAGCAAAGGCAAAAATGGAGAACAGCTAAAAGAAAAAAAAAAATAGAGTACATCTGGCACTTGAGCGTAAGAGGATGTTCTGGACAGAAAGCTATTAGTCACATACACACACTTCCTTTCATTTGAATTCTTCCTTTCAACACTCATTTGTTTGTTGATTCAAAGGATGCCATCATCAGTAAATCCTGTGCAAAGTTAACAGCAGAGCATGTTGTCACATTAAATAGGGAAATCAGAATTTAAACATTAATTGAGCAGCTGACAACTTTCTCTGTTGTCCTTGTTGGTTATTGTAGTAAAGATGCAGTAAAAGCAAGATAATAGTTAGTTAAAAGTTAATATACCCAAATACTTACACTATCTGCTAACAAGTGACTTGCAGTCTTGTCTCTTCTGCATCATTTTTTTTTTTTACTAGAACTTGTGACTCTGTATTCATTTTCGCTGTGTCCATTTTCACTAGGCTTTGCAACACCCACAGACTTAATACACTGGCTACGTGTTGCTGACAATGTGAGCACACTGGGAAGGTGTGTCTGATCCTGGTCTAAGATCCTGCTCCAAGATCCTGGTAAGAGTGTGACATCTGTTGGCAGTGAACACCACACATAACCTTTAAAATCACACAGAAGGCTGCATGACTGCGGTTTACTGTAGGCACAGGTGTAAATAATCAAGTCAGTGATGGCTGACCTCCATTGGCCTGCTCGTGGAGTTTACGGGTGTTTGCTGACCCTCTGTCACACTGTCCAGACTTAAGTGAACTTATCCAAGCCTTGGTGAATGTTACTGTAGTGATAAAACATGTGTGAATGCACCTGGAAAAGATATTCTGTGGGATACACGAAATGACTAAACATATACAAGATGGATCTCAAGCATCACTCAGGTGCCTTGACTGTGCATTTTTTATCTTCTACTTGCATCATAGTGTGCTTCACTTTACATTAACCTAGTCATGCGTTACATTTTATCTTGTATTTGTTTATTTTTCTATTATTATCTGCTTGTTATTTCATCTATTATTCTTCTGCTGCTGTAACTCAAGTCATTTCTAACTTGGAGGATTAACAGTGATATTCTATACTTATTATTATGAACAGTATTATTATTATTAGTAGTAGTAGTAGTAGTAGTAGCTTATTTGGTATTTAGTTTGTTATTTATTATATTTGTGATGTAAAGTACTTGTTAAAATTGTGTCACGTGCAACCTTTAAACATCTTTCTGATCATATAAACCTCGTGCTTATCTAATATGAACAGATCGGGTACAAACAAGGTAAAATCCCTGTGAAAAAATGTGATGCTCTGCCTAACTCTCCTCCCTGGACGTGCAGTCGATCACAAGACCAACAACATAATTAATTTGTCAAGTGATTTTTTCCGCCACCACCAGGAATGGAGCGCTCGCGTAAAACACACACCCTATCACAGGCCACATGGTCAGAGGAGATTAGGCAAAAACACAGTTCTGCTAAAATCTTACCCATTCTAACAAGCGGATAAATGCTAACGGTTCTTTCAGCGGTCCAAAGTCCAGGGTGAATCCGGAAGTCAGCACTTTCTGATGGGAGATAAAAGAGATCGAGTGAGAAACGCAGGCATCGTTCTCTGATCAAGTCGTCTCGAACATCATTCACAACATCATTGCAACATCATCCGATCTTCACTATTGCCGTCTGCGCCGTTACCTGGGCGACAGATTCCATCGTTTCTTTGGAGATAAAGGCCGTTAGTCTGGATACACGTTAGACCGTTATGTTTCCGTCTTGTCCTCAATCTTGTGCAGTTCCGCTGAGTCTCCTCGGGCTTGTCAAACTTTCACCAACTTCAACGAATCGCAGTCGGAAACACGTGATCATGTACGTTAAGGCACCGAAGGGGGCGCTTTTTAACAGCGTGTAGACAAAAGGAAGGAAGGAATGGAATAAAGACAGACAGATTCTGATTGACCATGTTTTATTGTTGTTTATTGCTGTTGATGTTTATTAACGAGTATTCACAGTCTGCCTTTACACTTCATTTACATGTCCTTTTTGTCAGGGGAAACGGACAATATCATCAAAAAATGTGAAAATTTTGTGTGTGTGTGTGTGTGTGTGTGTGTGTGCATAGGTTTTTCTGTAACTTATTATTAATTCCAGCGTTGATTATACTACCACACAATTTTGCTCTGTGCCACAGACATATACATCTATACCTGTATAAAACTGTTGCCCAGCATTTGCCCACACATACATGTCATTCAGATCCTTATTCTTATACACTGTATGAATAAGCTGGGATGGTGCAATGATCCGTACAGCCTCTATAGCACACATTTGATTGTACTAGGCAAACTATACAACAATGAAATACCAAATGAGCAAAGAAGAAAAGTGCATCAGGGCCACAAGAACCAAAAGCCCCAGATTCACTGTGTTGTACATAACTGCAAATTTGTTACTCAACTGTTAGGGACCTGTCCTCCTGTCAGCCTTTCTTTTTAAAGAATTTGGGATTAGGCACCAGCAACCCTCATGTGTGATCGATAAAGTGGTAGAAGATGAGTGGGGTCAAGGTGTGGTTAGAAGACTTAAGTTAAAACAAAACTTTTTACAAATATTTATGCAAAAACCAAAAAGGACAATACATGTCAAACTAATTAAAAAAATATACATTATGCATCATATAATACTCACTCTCACTCATTTTCTACCGCTTTATACACTAAGGGTCGCGGGGGGCGCTGGTGCCTATCTCCAGCTAGCATAGGGCGAGAGGCAGGGTACGCCCTGGACAGGTCGCCAGTCCATCACAGGGCCATCATATAATACATTTTATCTAAATAAAAAAAGGCATGCTCACCATCACACTCACAAGGCCCGGCATCACAGCAGCATAGCCCACTCAACACTTTAGATGTGACGGCACATCCCGACTTTTACAAAATCCAGAAGACATTTCCACAGCTTTTCAAACTCTCCGTCTGTAACTTCCCAGTTTGGGATTAATAAAGTCTGTCTGTCTATCTGTCTTCCTTCTCTCCTGGTTGTATACGTCAATCTTTCCAGTATGATTCAAGAAGTCATCTCCTTCATCCATGTGTGGATGACTGACAGTACCCCCATTTTTCTCTAGGACAGTTCTGTCATCCTCCTGGCCTGCAGGAGTCCAAAGTCTATCAAGGTCATCTGTTCTGAGTTAAGAACAAGGATATATGGATATACAATATACACAGTACACCTAGTTTATCTTGGTGGGACACAGTCATTCCAATAATATCTTATATATCTTATAGTTTGAGTGTTTTATTCCAATACTTTACCGACATTTCCACACACAGCGTTAAAAGAGAACCCTTCTCTTCCAAACATACAACACAAGTGTCAGGAATATCAGGGGAGCAACCAACCAAACTCCAATAAGAAAGGCCCTGAGTCAGACCAGTTTCAGAAAAATTGAAACTAATTGGTTGATTATAGAACATACATAGATTAAAAGTGGAAGTGCATCTATTTAGAGCAACAGTGGTTAATTACCAAATGATGAGAGGAGATGACAAGGTGATAATAGTGAATTATCCACTGACATTTTTCTTTTTCTTCTCTGTTTAGTGAGGGGTAGTGAGGCTTTTAGTTTGAGTATCCTTCCATGTTAGTTTTGATTCTACCAGCACCATTGTTATCACTGAAGCCATTGTTTTACTTTAATACTGTTTGCTGCCTCAATGTCTGATGACACATCATGATTATTTCATATCTTAATCTAATACATTTCTTACATATAGTACATTTAATGTCAGCAAAGGTTGAATGGATGAATGATGAAGTGTAAATCTAAATCACTAATTCAACTAAAATGAATTATAAGATACATCATAGGCCTATGTTTGTATGAACAACATGATTGGAGTTCATTGTAGGAATAATTATTTTTCACTAGAGGTCACTATTTCTACAGAAACTAATTGGGCTTCATGAAACTGATAGACAGTATGCAACCAAAGAGAGCCATGCCAGACCCATGACTCCCATCAACATTTGCTGAACTAATTAGCACTCAGACTGTCCACAAAGGTCTTTCAGTTTTTAGTTGTTTAGTTATTAAGTTTTCTTAAATAAAAATATCTTTTTGGCTCTATAGGCAGGGAAATTTAAGTGAACTTGGTTCCATCTTTTAATGTATCTAACTTTCCTCAGAACACTGTTCAGCTAATAATTATTTTGGTGTTTGTGGAGCAGTTCTCATCTTCAGAGGAATAAAAGTGGCCTTGTTCTCCTCCTTTTTTAATCATTGACTGGACTGCTGTGTGGGGGAGGGGCTGTAGCTCAGCTGTACAGTCCCTTTGTGATGGATTGTTGCTCTGCAGATCAGATTGTTCGGCTTTCTGAATGAATCTGGAAATCAAGAAATACTAAAGCAACACACACACATAAAGAATATACTCAAAGTCATGTGAAGGGTGCATTCAGTTACAAGAATTAGGTTTGTTGAAACTAGAGAAACTTGGTCAACCGGTTCTCATTTTTGGCTGTCATGAGATGACACCTTATTTATTGTTGAACCCTTGCAAGCCTGTCAGACAGGTTTAGCTCCACCGAAGGCTAAACAAGAGAGGAATAAAACAGTTTCTGTGACTTTCTGATCTCTCATCTTTTACCAACACTTTCAACTGGCCTATTGAAATCACAGCAATGATGTCACCCAACTGCTCAACAGGAGATTCTGAGAGAAATCTAAAGCTACATGTTCTAAAAATTGCATTCACAGTTTGTGTTATTTAGTTGAATCCAGTTTTGTCAGACCTGTAGCAGCACTGGGTCCAGGATTTTTTTTTTCTCAAAGTAGTCATGGGTTTGTTATTACATCATATAATGGATGTGATTCACTGCAACAAAACAAATAAAATTATTTTAAGAATGCAGTGCACAAAAACATTCACTGTAATTAACTTAGAAAAATTTTTTTTAAATAGAAAATCACATGACAAAGAGGGTCATTTCCTGTTTGACCCCTTTTCCTCTGGTGAATGGAATTATTAACTCACAAAGCTAATGTCTTGTATATTTGCCAGTCAGGAGGAACACATATACCAGTTATTCCTACAGACTGGATTAGGACCCATACATGGGCTATGGAGGAAATTCTGTGGGTTGTAAATAATAAAAGCCTTTCCTTAATGATTTGTTAAATAATACATGCATAAAATAAAGTTGTGTTTCTTTTGACAAAAAGATATCGCTTGGAAATATCTGGTTTACCTATTCAAAACAATAATAAATGGAAGCAATAACTATCAGAAACAGTTCACTATGCACCAATGTGCTTTGGTCACTATTCAAAAATTGTAAAATAGGTCATTATTGTTTGTCATCTTTAAATATATACATGGGTGTACAAAAATGTTAAAACCCCAGTGTTCATAGGGGAAAATAAGAGTATTACTCAACCTATCCTGACAGGTACTGACAGCTAATTATGCAGGTCCCTCTGTTTTGGTCCCGCCCTTTCAGTGTTGAGCCAATCAGAAAAGCTGATAGGGGGACCACAATTGAGGACAGCCAATCACAGCGCCCTCTGTCTGTGTGGGACATTACAGATCTGCAGACAATTTGAGTGATCGTTAGAATATATCATGTTGGCGACGGAGTTAGTGTGCGATTCATCGGAATGAAACACCTCGGTTAATTTGCTGAATTTTCTTTTCACCATTTGGATATTTTCCGCACCTGCGCGCGGGGACAGTGAGAGCCGTGAAGGCAGGAACAGTCGGTGTCAGGAAGGACTACGCTGTTTTGTTGATGTCATTCGCGGCAGAGCTGTAGCCTCCTTCAATTTCTAGGCAAAAGCCATTCAAATAAAGACTCTGTTTTTTTTCCTTGCTTTGTTTCCTTTGCAGGTAACACTAGCAACGAGGATGGGACTTTTGCTGCACTGTGTCCTTCTGCTTTTCTCGGTGTCCACTTTTACAGCCGGTTTAGATTTTCAGTCGGGATCCAAAGCCTTCGGACTGGCGGCTTTCGTGAGACGTTCAAATACCGGGGAGCAGGCTGCGAAAATCGTCAAGAGGTCTCTGCTCGAGTGGCTGCCGCCTTCTGGTGTATCATGGGAGCATAAGATCAGACGAAGAAGCACAGAGGCGGGCGACTCCTGTAAGGCTCTCCAAGGACATGACACCAAGTTGGCAGCCAACACCCACCGTGTAAGTTACCGGCACCAGGTCCTGTTACACTTAGCACGGCTGACAGTTAAACGAGCCATGCGAAGATTATGCGCAGGTGTGAACCAGGTGAACAAATACTGTAGGCCCCATCAGGGGCCAGACGACTGACGGACGGGTTTCCATTCAACTGTAAGCCTCAGGGTAACTGCCCCAAGATCACTCCTATAGAGACAATAGGAGTTCAAATGTTGATATTTAATGTGCGTGAAAGTGAAGGAAGTGAAATACTTCCTTCTCTTTCACATTTGAAAACACTGGCTCCATGTTAAAAGTTTGGGAAAGGATTCATACCGAATTTTTCTTAAGTAGGCTTTGAAACTCCCTCTGAAAAGAATTTCACACATTTTAGGTCAACATTCATATAACATTTTTTTTTAAAATTGTTCCTAAGGTTTGTTAGCACAAAGCTTAATATACAGCAAACCTTTGTTATATCGAAGAAAATCTTATTGCAGTACATTTTCTACTCTTTTTCCTAAACTCAAATCTACTCATGTCTTTCTCTGGGTCATATTAGATGCAATAACAAATCCTACAGTGTAATGAAACTGTACAACTGTTTTCCTCAGTTAAGGACCAGTTAGGGCTCTTCTGGAGGACCCAGTCACTCCCTAACATCTCATTTAACTTTGACCTGTGTTTCATTCTTGACCGACATGCACATTTCACCTTTCCCAGCTTGACAGAATGAATCTGCCTGAGTGTTTACAGGAAAATTGGCTCAGGGGAATCCATGTGACTGGCTGCGTGTTAGTTATTTTGTAATTTAGAGCCATGTTTGCATGGCTTGGAAGGCAGTTCCATTCTCATTTCATCTATTATGAAATAAGCCTGCTGTATTTTGTTTTTATTTGCACTTTAATCCCGAAGAGAGGTCTAAATTTGATGTGATGGAGGGGTGTGATCACAGCTCGTAACATAACCAGGAAGAGAAAGCAATGATGCACTGCTCACCTTTAAACCAACAGATGGCTGGCAGAGTCCTATGCTGTTAATTTGCCTAGCTCCTTGCTACCATGTGATCAACTTTGCATTGCAGTCTTAGGAGACCTGATGTAAACAGTTTGCTAATTTCCACGTAGTTGAAGGGGAGAAGGCCACTGGATTGGGAATCAGGAGGAGTCCAGTTGTTTTATTTCAGGCAGCAGGACTTTACAAAGGTGGTTTTGTTAGAGCTACAGTGATAAATCAAGTTGATATGCACATTTGTTTTTGCCAGAATGAAAATTATTTAGTTTCATCATGGTGATCAGCAGTTGTGTCCAGAAGTTCCATTATGTGGTGCTTCAGTTTTATCACTTTACAATCTATCAATGTGTAGTCAGTTGGTTTATTTTTCCCCATTTTTTCCCCAGCTGTGCAACGTATTATTCACATTCCTCAGTTAGTGTTGTGGTAATTAAAATGTTCATTTTCAACATCTGTCGTAGACATGAACATGATTTCCTGTTTCCACAGTATACTTTCAATGACCTCAGTGGTTCAGTGTCACTGGCGTGGGTTGGAGATGGCACAGGGGTGAGTGTTGTTCCTCTGTGATATTAGTGGGACAAACGGGTGAGTTATTACTCACTGAACTTGATGATATTGAGTAGTTTCATGTACCCAATACATAATTGAACCTCTTTTTTCAAGCTGATCTTTCTTTCTTTCCAGGTCATTCTGGCACTGACAACCTTTCAGGTGCCCTTGTTCATGTTGAAATTTGGGCAGTCCAAACTCTATCGAAGGTAAGTCATATGACTTCATCTGTTTTTTTTTTTATTTTCTTTTTTTTTTTAAAGCATATAGGATGTATTTAATGAGTGTTTATTTGCATTTCGTTTGCTTGCAACCATTACTCTGCCAGTGAGAACTATGGGAAGTCATTCCAGGATGTCACTAAGCTCATCAACAACACCTTCATCACAGCAGAGTTTGGAATTGCTATCGGCCCTGAGAACTCAGGCAAAGTGAGTCACGTCCTGACCAAGTCCTCAGACACAATGTCATTAGAGTTTTCACAAATTTGGTGATGTGATACTGTCTGCCTGCTGTGAAGAATCTTTAATATTCTATCTTCCATGTTACATGGCTTCATCAGTCTGTATTCTCTTTTTAAAGGTGATCCTGATGGCCGAAGCATCTGGAAGTCTTAAGTTTGATATCTTTGTCTCTGATGACTTTGGAAAAAGTTTCACCCGTAAAGATCTGCCCTTTATACCTGAAATGCAGATCATGTACAACCCTGAAAATTCCAACCTGCTGCTGGCCCTCAGCAACAACGTAAGTGGTGAATGATGTAAGCACTGTGTGTCATTTTTCAGGTGTCGTGATATCAGTTAACTTCGGAGAAAGAGTAGCATTAGTTGTGGTTTTTAATTTAATAGAAAAAGTGACCAGTTTCATGGCCAGTTGTAAAAACCCTGGTGCAAAGGCCAACAGCTCACTTTCCTGTAGCAAAAGGCCTACTGCTGCTCAGTCATTCTTTGTATCTGTTTACACATCGTACACTTATTAACATGGCTGTGGTGTTTATGACTAGGTAGAGTATATCAAGATCTGACATACCTGTGTAAACAATGTCACTGCAGGTGAACTGTGCATCTATCATTTAAGACACGTTTCTTTCATCCTTAGAATGAATTGTGGCTGTCGGAAGATTTTGGCAGCCACTGGAAAAAGATTCATGACATGGTGTGTCTGGTGAAATGGTAAGAAACAAGACAAACAGATGATATAAGCACTTTAATCACCCCAGTCCATAAAGAATAAACACTGTTGTTATTCATTATTCCCCAAGAGTGTGTGTCTCAGGGAAGTATCTGTTTACTGAGAAGAGAAAGTAGTAGAGAAGTCACTTGGGTTTGGCAACAGATAGTTCACTATACTGATAGGCTATCTATTAAATTAAAATAAAACCTGCATTAGGTTCAGTGCACCCTGACATTTCATCTACAAATCTCATGATGTCACCACTGGAGGGATGGACATAGTTCTTCCCAAAGATATTTTTATATATGAAGGATTTTAACATAGAGTTTGTCTCCTCTCTACTGCTTTGTTTAGTTAGTATATTTTGATTTATACGGTTGTTTTACTTCCAACCATTTTATTCTCACCACACCTCTGCAAAAATGAAATATTATAAAACGGCTATAAAACCGTATTGCACTCAATGACTGTTTGAATAGCCAAGCCCTCATAGCACTCCTGTATTTTTGTTTGGTGGCACTTCCTTGTGTTTATTGGCCGCTGACCTTGAGAGCTCAAAATATCTTATTGGTTTCAGTTTTAAAGCTAAACTTCTAAGGTCACGTGTCATGTTTGAAAAGTCTATGCACAAAACAGACTTCCTGAAATGTCGCCTTTTACTGCTATCTCACATGAGGCTAATCTGAAGAGACCTTGAAAAAATGTGTCATCAAATAGGGCAGGAGTTTTCTGACTCACAACACAACTCTCAGAAGAAAGCACACAGTGGAGAAAGACATGTTTGCATGGTGATTAAATTTAATAACTCATGCTGTGTGGTTCTTACTTTAATAACAAAGCAACACCCATTATGGGAATGGATGAAGAATGTGTGATGTACAGTACATGTATATCCTTTATGAGACCGGATTTCATCCCTGATTCAGGAATGTTCCTCGGTATTTCCCAGCCAGGCTTTGTTGTTTATTACCTTGAGAACTGTCACTTTCTCACCAACAAAGCAGTATACACTTGCTTGTATATTTTTGATTCTGTGGACTCAAATGTTCACCTGCTTTCTGCTCTGATTGTAGGGGAAGCAAAAATACCATATTTTTTACAGCCAGCCATAATGGATCCTGCTGTAAGTTATCCCCTCTTAAAGAAAATCTGTAATTACAAAAATGACCATCAGGCATTTCAACCTAGACCTTAATTACTAAAGTTTGCATTTTATTTTGTCAGACGAATTAGGAATGCTGGAACTTAAAAGGACAACCGACTATGGCAAAACCATCAAGACTATTGCCAATAAGGTCTACTCTTTTGGCCTGGGTGGACGCTTCCTCTTTGCATCTGTGATGACAGGGAAGGTCAGTATAAAGTCTGTCCCAAACCACTGTAAACACAAGTTCATGCGTTCAAAAGCAAAAATATAATAGTCAGAACAGAAGGGGAAATGGTTATAGGAAATATTTGTATTCATATTTCTCCTTCAAAGTTACCATATGTACTGAAATTCATATAAATGATTTGTTAAATGTGTTATTTCAGCCAGTATACAATATTTTCATTATGTACACTGCCACCTTTTGGTTCAAAGTTCTGAATCCAATAAATTATCTGAAATTCCACATTTATGATGCACTGGGTTAAAAAATATCAGTGCCCTCAACGGATCAGTGACTGTTTTATCATGTTGCCCTGTGTAAATATTGGTCCTGTTTTTTTTTCTTTGTCTGATTTAATGAATTTTAATTGAATTTATTTGCATCAATTAATATTACAGTTTTTCGAATCCCTGGTGTCTGTCCTCCTCTTTCTCCCTCTTTTTTTTTAAATTCACCATCTCTGTCTCCAGGGCTCGCTAAGGATGATCCATGTATCAGTGGACCAGGGTGAGACTTGGAACATGGCCCAGCTGCCCCCTGTCGGTCATGAGCAATTCTACTCCATTCTGGCAGCAAACGATGAAATGGTTTTCATGCATGTTGCAGAGCCAGGAGGTCAGTTCACAGTTTTGGTCCAAATGTACAACTTATTAAACATATTTTTCAATAAAAGACCCCAATTCTCATAAACCCTCAAGAGATAATTTGTCTCATCATAGTACATTAAACACTAGTGTTAATAATAGTTAAGATAAATCATGAATGTGTGACACTGCAGAAGCATGCACTTTACCAGGGCTGTGAATCTGTGTAATGTAAAATATTTTTATCAAGAATTAATGGTTTGAGAATAACCCAGTCCACACACACACACACACACACACAGACACATGCACTTTTTGACAAGGCCACTCATTACCAGTAAAGAACTAGGGCAGTGACTCTGTTGTCCAACATTCATGGCCCACCTCACTAACTTTAGCTGAGGGGGAGTCTTATCCCTGCAGGCTACAGCAGTGGAGACTTGACAGCAAAATACTGATGTTCACGATTTTGGAATGACATTCATACATCATGTGTACTTTATTTGCATGTGCACATACGTTTGGCTACTTAAACTAAATAGACTGAAATTCCTGAACGTACATTTTGGATGAATCTTTTATTTGATTAATGTTTTTTTTACATATCTGTGTACAGAAACAGGCTTTGGTACCATCTATGCATCCGATGACAGGGGCACCGTGTACTCCAAGTCACTGGAGCGGCACCTTTATACCCCCAAAGGGGGTGATACAGACTTCAGCAACATCACCTCACTGCGAGGAGTTTTCATCACCAGTGTCTTGGCTGAAGGTATCTTATGCGTGTGCTTAGATAAAGGAATAGCAGCACATGTATGTACTCTGATTTCCCTAGAAACACACACAGATATGACTTCTCCTTTACCCACTGGAGAGACAACGTCTGGTAAATATTTAATTAGCTGTTCAGTGTTAGATGTGCTGAACGTTTGAAGCAGCTGGATGACACTTGAGCAGAAATATCTCAAGCGACCTGCTAAATCTTAATACTATCATGTTTACTTTACTCTGTAATTCCTGTTAATAATACATAATGTTCTCATTTCCACTCTTCTACATGGTCATACATGATTTTTCTTGGGATAGTTTGGGTTTGATTCTTGTTTTGGTTACTGAAATTTGAATTGCTGATACTGGATAGCAGCGTCAGCTGAGCAATCACAACTATCTGTTAACTATTTCAGTGTGCCTGTCTTGTTGTTCCAGATAACTCTGTGCAGTCTGTGATTTCCTTTGATCAGGGAGGGGAATGGGTTCCCTTGAGGAAACCTGCCAACAGCAAGTGCAATGCTACTACCACAGATCCGGAGAAGGTAACATTAAAAAAAAAAAGAGAGAGGAAACCTGCATTTTGTACAAAAAAGTGAAAGTGGTAACCAAACTGTGCCGTCTCCTCTGTTTTTATTGGTTTTCTGCTTGTTGAAGATGAATTCTTCCCTGCTTCGAAAAGCAAAGAGTTGTGCAGGAGGGTGACTTCTCCTGCAGATAACGTTATTGTTGATGTGTCAGCACACAGGATGTGACAGTAGCCTGCTGCTGGAAATCTTTGTAGAAGAAGAGGGGAAGGTGACATAAGGGGAGGGGGAATGATCGTGATTGGGAAGCCATAAGATCTTGATGTGGACACCAGAGGTGTAATTGCATGTGGTGAAGTGCTATCCGATCACAGAAAACGTATTCTAATGCCAGGTGTAAAGGGGATGGAAATGTTCCATTGTTTCTGTTCACAAATTTTAAACGGGTAGAACAACAAAAATCACTAAATGTTATGCACTGCAGCTTTAATCACTGTAAAAGATGTTGATACTAAAAGCACACAGATAACAAATGCGGATTGTGTTGTATACTTACAGTGCAGTCTCCACATCCATGCAGCCTACAGTACTGCAATGAAGCTGAGGGTCCCCATGCTGCCCCTGAGTGAACCGAATGCTGTTGGTCTTATCTTGGCTCATGGTAAATTTTCAGTTCACAGCTTTCATACCCAAGTTTTGTTTCACATTTTGCATGCAATATTCTGGAATTCTTTTATATTTATAAACACTTTTCATCAGGGAGTGTTGGTGATGCCACCTCGGTGATTAACCTTGATGTGTACGTGTCTGATGATGGTGGGTACACCTGGATGAAGGCCCTCGATGGACCTCATCACTATGCCATTTTGGACTCTGGAGGGCTATTGGTGGCTGTAGAGCACAATCCCCAGCAACCTGTCAACAAGATCAAGTGAGTTGATCAAGTCTGTATTAAACATATAATATGTAGCATTTATGCAGAGGCAGTTATATATCTTTGAGTAGTGTACCTACATTAGTCAAAATCTTTCCATCACTCCAATTCATTGAAAAAGAATCCATAGAAATCGGTATTACTTTTGGATCGGATGGCTTTTGCTTTGAAACAGATACAGGGTGTGCTGTGTTTGACAAATAATTGGCGTTGGCGATCTGTTCAGAGGAGCTGAGAGCCATTGCTGCAGCAGCAGTAACAGCTGACGTGAAGTATGGTTAGGAAGACGGAGAAAGAGAGAGAGAAGTCAGTCATTTCAAAAACAAAGGTGTTGTAGGCAGCAATAAAAAAGCAAAAATGCAAAGCAAGAGAGGATCAGTCATTTAATCCGGAATCAATTCCAAACTTCATGATCCCATGCTGTTCTCTGACTATCAAACTAGGTCATTTTTTATTGTTTTGACAGAAAGAGTGAGGCAAATAAACCACACATTTAGAGCACATGTGTTAATTACAGTGTTCTATTTGCATATATACTGTATCTCACTCGATGTGACAGTGTGGCAGCATGCACAGCATCAGTCCTCTCAGACTGCTGTTGGTTAATGGTTGTCAGCCATTGTTAATGTTCACATTCTTGCTTTGCCTACTGTAACATTTTAAATGAAACAAAAACAACAAAGAAATGGAGACTTTCTCAAGTACTGTTAAATAGTGTTTTTAAGGTTTTCTGGGGGAAAAGCCCACCACATTAGGACAAACTTTCTGCAATCTTTGCATCAAAGGGGGACTAGTCATCAGAGACCAGGGACTTTCCAATCCATGATACACACACTGGGCCACTGGCTCAATGAGAAATAAAACCTCAAAATGACAAGTCTATCTTTTTAAAAATAGTTCATTTATTAGAATTTTGCCGCACTTTACAAGCCAATGAGGGCATTAGTGATGCTGTGTCTCCAGATGAATCTGAGTGTGGGTGGCCAGTCAAAAGTCAAAAGGCCTGAGCTGGTATTTATTTCCACTGCATCCCCTGCCACACTTTGTATTACTTTTCAATAACAGTGTAGCTCTTTTTTGCAAAGAAATCAGACAAACCTGAAAAGAAAAACCTGAATCCTCCATATTTGTTTAGAATAAGGGTTTAAATAAAAGAAAATCCCATGGAGATAATGGTTTATTCCCAGTGCTGATGTCTGTACATCGTCTTGACAGGTTTTCTACTGATGAAGGACAGTGCTGGGGTGTGTACACCTTCACAGATGACCCCATTTACTTTACTGGACTGGCATCAGAACCAGGAGCTCGTTCTATGAATGTCAGTATCTGGGGCTACAGAGACACCTTCCTCAGTCAGTACTGGATTTCCATCACCATTGACTTCAGGGATCTTCTCACCAGAGACTGTGAGTGTCATGATTAATAAAAACAACAAAACAGAGATATAGTTTTTTTTTTTTCTTTTTTTTAAAAATTCTGATGTTTTTAGGTACAGACAAGGACTATGTGCCGTGGTTGGCTCACTCAGACGACATCAGCAGCCCCAACAATGGTTGCATGCTGGGATACAAAGAGAAGTTCTTGCGACTCAGAAAGGACTCCGTTTGTTGGAATGGACGAGATTATGTGGTCAACACCCAGCCAACCCCGTGTCCGTGCACTTTGGATGACTTCCTTTGGTAAGGCTTTGAGCTGCACTAGAATTGCAAGTTGCTAGTAAGTACAGAATAACTGAACACATTATTTAGTCAAAATATGTTAGTGGGTGAGGTGGACACAATAAGAAACATGAAACACAGTTAGCTGTGGAAGAGTCCTAATTTAAGAGTGGATTATTCCTTAGATTATCCACTCTTTGTGTGGCTTCAAATATAAGTTGAAGTACATGAGTAAATGGCCATTTTATTTTTGCTCACTACATTTGCTCACAGTGACTTTGGATACTACCGTGAGGAGAACAGCTCAGAGTGTGTGGAGCAGCCGGACCTGAGAGGAATGGTGCTTGAGTTCTGTCTGCATGGCAAAGAAGAGCAACTGCTGACTAGTGGGTAAGGCTCCAGCTTCAGCTCCTATTGTTCAGTAGATCTTTGTGTGTTACTTTTACTGGTTTATTGTTGGTTATCAAATAACACCACCCAATAGCAGTGAGTGCGTTGACACACGACTTGTTTGAACTCCTCTGTAATTTAAAGTTTGTTTGATAATTATCTCTAACTCATGAATTTGTATTTAAGGTTCCCATGGGTCATAAAAAAAAAAATCCAAGACCCTTGAAAGTTTTTGAAAATCGCCCTAAATAGACATGGGTCATTAAAAGTGCTTCAATTTTGTGCAAGAAAGTTGATATTTAGGTGAATATCTCCCACCGCCATGTGCCCTTTGCCCTGCATACTTAATGTACGTAGGCCAGGCCTACACAGACAAATGAAGAGTTGAGCGATCTGAGATTCCAGGCAGAACAATGAGCGAGTCACGTTAAGCAAGAGCGAGCACTTGATGCCTGGGAAATGCAAATTCCAAGCAGGGCTCCAGACTTAGCCTTTTGACAAGGAGCACAGTGGCCCCTAACTGAAAATTTTAGGAGTGCAAGCAGAAAATGTAGGGGGTGCACACCATAAATTGACTTTGCAAAGCAAATATTCACATATCTTCACTTTATTACAGGTAAATACTTTAATAATCGCAGAAAAAAAGCTGGCTCACTGGGCTTCTTCTTTGAGAAGTCAGAAATGAATCAAGCATAACAGTCAACCACTAAAACATTTTTTTCCTGTTTTTTGAAAAATCAAGGATAACAAAAAAATTATATTTTAGCATTAAGAACTTCTAAATACTGGTGTACTAACCATGACAGAAACATAAAAATTATTTTGATAAATAATTTTGTTAATTTAGGGCAGTGGCACAAACCTTACATTGGGTGATGGTCTAATACATTTGTTAAGCACTGTACATTAAGAAATCATAAATATAAGGCTATGTTAATGGCCATGAAATGAAATATGATGTGGCTTTGACACAGGGGCATTTATTTTGAAATAAACCAGACACTTAATGTTATATTGGTGTTTGACTTCAAGTCCCACTCATGTCCAACACACGTGTATTTTCTGTGGAGGCATCGGACTAACAGAACGAGGACGGGCGAAAGTGCAAATGAAACTTATGTAAACAAACTGTAAATCTAAACGTGGCCTAATAAAAATGCTGTTTTGGGTCAGAAAAAGAACGCATCAGTATTTTTGGGAACACCTGTGCTATTGTTAGCTATGTTTTTTTTTTTTTTTTTTTTTTTAAAAACAAAAGAAAAACAAACCACAGCCAACAAAACTAACCTTTCCTGTATACATTATGTTCAGAATCTGAATTTGTTAAGTAAATGTACGGTATCATGAATGCTTGACTGAGCAGTATTAATTTGACCATTGAGCTCTTGGTCCTCAGCTACAGGAAGATCCCTGGAGACAAGTGTGAGGGAGGAAAGATGCCCGAGCGAAAAGAGATTGACCTCAGTAAGAGGTGTGTGAGTGACCTGTTCGGCCCTGAACTTCTGGTCAGTTCCCCTGCTTGTTGATTTTTCTGATTTATTAATGTTATCTGTTAACATACGGTATAGTTATTGGTATTATTTTATTTTACAAACGTTTGCCTGCTTTTGTTTTTACAGGTAGAGAGTCAGCCCTCCAAGTCTGTACCCATTGTGATAACAGTTGTCATCGTCCTTCTGCTGAGCATTGCAGCAGGAGTCGTGTTTATTAAGAAATATGTCTGTGGTGGCAGGTGAGTGCATCTTTCTGTCAAAGTGTTAGTCCAGCTTTTAACCAAAACCCAAATTTAACATCGCACTTTCCTGACCCTGACCTTCGTTGTGTTTTGTGTATTGCTTGTGACCTGAATGTGTTTGCAATGTGCATTTCAGGTTCTTGGTTCACAGATACTCTGTGCTGCAGCAACATGCCGAGGACAATGGTGCTGTGGAGATAGATGAGCCACTTGAGACCAACCACATTCAAAATGGCAAGATAGAGTTTCACGATGACTCAGATGAGGTAAAGTGCATTTTTTTTCTTTCTCTGACAGACATTGGTTCAAGGTTTAGACACATTGCATAATAGTGACATTGTTTTTAAATGACCTGTAACTTGGCATGTTCTGCCAGCTGGCTTATAAGCTAATACCTGAATTGGGGATTTTAGATACAGTGTCCAGCATTGACATGAAATGCCTCAGAACTGGGTCACTTAAGTTAGGTGTGTGCAAACATGGCAATAAGGGTTTTTGTTTGCTCACCTGTTTTGTTTCTGACTTCATTGGTATGTTGTTTCCTCTCTTTGCACAGGACCTGCTTGAATAGCTGGCACAACCTGTCCTGTTCCTAAGCGTCAGGTTTTCAATCCACCTTGTGGCTGGCTGCTGTTCTTATCTCTCTTTCTCCAGCTACTTCTTCCTTTTAGCTTTTAGTATGGTCATTGACCTCAGCTACCAGACAGAAGTCTTTGACACACGTCTGTGAAGTATAATGAACGTACAGAGGCATCGTGGGACTAATGCTCAGTTAAGAACTAAGGAGACCTTGTAGTGTTGTGCTTTGGCTTTAATTCTATTGTTTGAGTTTGAGTCTACAGGATAAATGAAGAAGCGATGCAGTAATCCGAACTGCCGACAGTTTTGAAACACAGTTGTAGAAATCCACCACAGTTGCATTATGGGTAGTGCCTCCTCATCACCTTGGAGTGCTCCCTGGAAATTATACTTTTCACTACTTACTTTAAAGACCTGTATCCTTTTTTTTTTCCATGCACCTGTATATGAACCTTTTTTTTTTTGCCATTTTTGATGAGGTAACAACTTAAAGGTGTTAAAAGAAGTTTGCTGGTGAAAGAAGGTAAATAATAATAATAACAATAATAATGATAATGTCTTGACTCCCTCTTAAGACATTATTCCTACTTTTGATAAATTATTTGTTAGTCAAAGTGTGCCCTGGACTGCTTATAGTATATACTTTGTTGGCAATAATTTGTAAAATCTCTTGGTTGTAGTCTGTACTTGGAATACAAACCTGAATACTTTTGGTAATGTAACACTGAGACCCAGTGGTAATAAGGCAAGAGGGAATTTTCTTTCGCATTATATTTGCTAGCAATAACACGTTAAGGTCCAGCATACTCTTTGTGCACATTAATTAACCCTATTGGTACAATATCTCTAAAGGTTTCCAGTGGCTTCATTAAATGAATGGAGCCATTTTTGCATCAGTGTATAGAGTGGTAATCTGTGTCTGTTTCAAGACAGGATTTAAAAATAATAATAATAAAAAAATAATAATGCTGTTCTAGCTGTCCAAAGCACAAGGTCCTTTATATGCTAAGAGTAGTTGGACATTTTTTCTTAAATGTGACCGGACTGTAATTATAATATGTTTATAATCATCCAGCAGTTTTTGTACTAACTTTTGAATTTACTTGGCAAAAGGCAAAGATGTTGAAACAATGAAGGAAATAATTATAGTTTGATAGTAAATGTTAACATATTTTTACGACACATTCGGATGATGCAACACATGATAATAATTTGGTGACAAACAGTAGCAACACTGTAGTGAGTGTGAAGGGGAGTCAGTTATATACATGGTAGAGCATTAAAAAAAAAACACTAGTGTATTCATTAATGGACAAAGCTGCATCACCACAATAGGCTGGTTTCTTTTATTTTTGCATCTAATGTGAGTGACCTCTCAAATCTAACAGGTATATTGGAAGATTCTTTAAGATCTGTTTTCTTTGTAATCAGCATGACATTGTTTTTGATGCTTAACATGGTTGACCAGATAGACTTGTCTAGTCATGTCACATCTTTCCGGATAATTGTTTTCTTGCACAATCGTTTGTCTTGTTCTTAATGTATTGTTTAAGCTGATTTTATTTATTTGTGACTGGCAAATTGAGAATGCAGTAACATGGATGTGGTTCTGCAAGTGCCTGGTGTGAGGATATGATGTGAGGGCCTTCCCAATAGGTGGCCAGCATCTGTTTACTGACAAATATTTAATTTGACTAATGGGTAACAATTGAATCCACTCCAGTATGTTAGCGTCAACCCTGAACTGCACTTAGTTTTCCAAGATGAATCCTGGTGTTTTCCTTTGTGCCCCCATTGAAGTGCATGTTAATTCTCAATATTATTTATATTTCCAGAGCTCTGTAAAAGAAAGTAGCCCACAGTAACCTGGATATTCTCCTACTTCTCTTGGTGTGAGACAATATTCTGACTGTGAAGCTTTGATACTTTTGCGTCAATCTAAATAAAACAGAATGAAGTTATTATTCAGCAGCTATACACTGGAAGAGACTTACTGAGTTCTTTAACTAGAGTTGATTGCATTATGGATTTTTTTTTTATTACAATAGGAACGACTGTTAAGTAAGTCATTTTAATGTTTCTGTAAATATAAGACATTGCATCTTTGTACATGCTATGTTTCTCTCTTTATATTTGAAGCAATTGTGTTTGGGTTTGCCATTAAATTCATATGTTGCTCTCTTTGTAGGCTCATTCATGTTTACTGCTGACAGCAGTGCAGAAATAAGAAGTGTAGAAAAGGACACATGAACAGTTTTTTAACTGCCTCCCTGTGGCTGACAGTTGACGCAGTGGTTTTAGTCTATGGTCATTTGACATACTTATAAGGTTTACAAAAGAATCGGCAACTAAAACATGCTGTTTCGTAAAATGGTTGCAGCTACTAGTCCTTGGGTACAAACACAAAAAATAAGTTAATTTTTAAGTCACAACTTTCTTAGAGGTTTTGTCAGTAATTATGCAAATAAATGAATATGAAATAAATGGAGATTAGGTGAAAAAACAGTTAAGTATACAGTAGGTCACCCTTGCTGAGGATTACAGACAGAATACTGCACCATATTAAGTCCTTTGAGGCAAATTTTGATTTGTGAATAAAAATACATTTTGACTGATAGCTGAAAAAATAAATAATAAAATAGAACATTCTTACTTGTTACACTTTATTATGCCTGTGTGTGTAATATTAATAAATATTATGTAATATAAAATAATGCAAACCAAAGAATCCCATGTAGCTAGTGCAAAAGTTCCCAATTGTTTCTCAGCCAAAGACCCTTACAAGATAAATAAATTCCCCATGTATTTCCCTTGATTTATTTACTAAGCAGACAGGTTAGATTCGATACATGAAGTTTCCCTCTGTATCAAAGAACTCACTTCCAACTTGTACCACAGGGGCAGGTTTCTCTATTTCCATATACCCTTCAAGTTCTTCTTCAGTGAACACCTGTCCATCCCACTCCTCCTCATCATCATCAGGGTAGTCCTCTGGATTTGTTTTGGTAGGACAATTTTCTTCCGTTGACCATGTCACTGCTGCTTCTTTACTAATGCCAGTGGTGAAATGTGTGGGCAGAACAGTAACGGGGGCCGGACTCTTGTCCAGGGACCCTGAGGGTTCTCGTGGGATCATCAGAGCCCGGTCAGCTGCAGAGATTAAACCGACTTCTGTCCTTCCAGGTAGCAGTGTGGCTGCTGTGTTGTTCCCCGGGAGCTTCAGTTTATCCTGCCTGGCTCCGACACCTGAAAGCAGCACTTGTTGACTCAGTCCAGCTATTACTTTGGCATCCTGCTTGGCTTTTCTTTGGGGAGCTGAGACAAACTTGCTTCTGAGGACCCTCAGGATGACATCAGGGGAGACAGAGAAACCCTCAGCCAGGCGCTCTACTGTCCATTCCTCTGGTTGCTCTTGCTTCAGATACCTAAAAAACCCCACACATTTTCATCACTGAAACTAACTTCCTAAAATTCATTGTAAGAGTTTACTGGACACCATCCAGATTTTACAGAGTGGGTTCGGTTGGCGGCGCAGGGTGCTGGAAGTGTCATGACAGACATATATTCTCTGGAGCTGCCTAAAACTTTAGGGGTTTTCTATACATAGCAGTGTATGCTATGCTTGACCTAAATATATACCCTTCAGTCTCAGCTTGTTTATTTTGGGTGATCCCTCTGTACTAAAGTACTGACTGGACCAACAGTGTTCTTATGCTGGGCTGAAAACTATTATGAAAAGAACAGACCAGCCTTGTCATGATTGGCTTTGTCTCTCTGGCACACCTACCTGGGCCAGCTAGCTGTGCTTGAACAATTATCATCAACAATTATTATCAGAGGCTGCTTAACAAGGTGAAGGAAAATCAAATGTAATGGGCGGAGAAAAATTCTTATTTTGAAGATGTTTTGCAGATCTACTCAATTAATTTTAAAAGTTTGTGGGAGTACTATTCACTTACACACTCATATTTATAAATATAGAACCCAGGTTGAAAAAGCCCAGGATGTCCATTTAATGGGATTTCCACCTCATAAAATTACAGTAAATAATAATGTAAAGCATGAATGATACTTAATAGACCACTTTCTTATTTCTGTCCCATGTAAGTCATATGTCAAATTATCACTATTAAGTGCGTAAGAAATAGGAACGTCTAATGGTGAGACTGCAGATTCTAACAAAGGACTTCCCTTTCCCGTGCACATTAGAGAACTACTGTGGCCTTTGCGTAACAGAAACAAAGTAGTTCTTTGTTGTTTGTGTAGAATGCTTCAGCTTCAAAACACAAAATAAATGCTCTGTTTGGTTTCTCTGTTTGGGCTGCTGATGATACATGGTACCCTTGCCTTCAATTCATAAAATGCTTATTCTAAAGCTATGAAAACCAATCCATTTTTTTATTATTTATTTATTTTAAAACAATTACATTCTTATACAAACATAATAATGGGTATTATGTCTGCCAATACACTCTCCTAAATGTTACAAACCAGGCCTGTGAGTAAATGTGACTCCCTGATTAAGTGGCTGGAGTGACTCAACAGAGCTCCTCACCTGATCTGCTCAATAGCATCCCAGGTCAGCTTCCTCTGTGGAGCTCCTGATGGAGTCATCTTCCTCCTAAGTATGTGATATTTTACAGTCCTCCACTTCTTCCTGTCTTCACTGAAAAACACAGAGAATGCTGTTTCACAAAGTATACAGATGCAAGACACAATACATTAGGTTGTAAATTAAGTTGCTATTATTATTATTATTATTATTATTATTATTATTATTATTATTATTATTATTATTATTAAATACATGATCACCTTTTTTTAAAATCAATGTATGAAATACATTAATTCAAGTAAGGGTGATGTTCCTGAGTGGCTGGTCTATACTAATTAAACTCTTCAATCTGCAGATAAATATATACAATGGCAGCAGACAGGAGTTATATTTATAAAAAAGAGGGTTACATTTATTTCAAGTTCAAACAGAAAAGAAAATAAAAAAAATACAATTTACCACAATTAGCTAATTGTGCCTAGGCCTAGGTCTTTAAAAAAAGGTTATAGGAGTAATAGCAGCAATCAGAACAGCTTTGGAAAGATCTTGCAGTCATTTACACTCGTATGTCTTTGGCCTCAGTCCAAAGGTCTGAATGGAAGTATGGCAGTGTCAGACATAAATTCAAAGTTAGAGATCTGAACAGCAACGGAAGGTCCAATCTGCGACGTCCGCCACAATCCCAGAAAGTCTGTGGCTCAAACCAATGCAGTTAGGCTCCTTCAGGGAAATCCTCTCCATCGGCTGTCTTAGTGCATTGTTTGTGAGTGTGAGCCCTAACAGCCCTGAGATCCCAATGTCCCTGCATGTTATCTGAGCAAGACAAGCAGGAAGCAACTTCTATCCTTGTGGGACTAACTGTGAACCTCGAGTTGAGCAATGTGTTGGTGGTACCTTAACTCTGGAAGATTTCCTCCTTTCATGATCCTTTATGATGTAGTGCCTTTCATCTCGTAGACATCATTGACAGAATAGAGTATGCATTCACATTAAAGTAAAAGTTACAATTATACAAATAAAGAAAGAAAAGCGTCTATCCATCACAATACGTACCCAACTGTAATTCTCAAATGTATTACTGGTGTTTATGTACACGTGTATGTGGAACACCTACATTTTACAACTTCTCAGGTCTGGGCGATTACTTAGTAATATAGTGTGAAATGATGAAGGTTAAATATTAATGTCTATGAACACTTTGCCATTAAATATTTTTACCTTATATGTGTGAAGTGTTGATATTTTTTGCAAGTGTTTGTTGTTTTCTGTCCACACAGAAGTTTCAAACTACAATTAACTGGTTTCTTCTACTTTCACTAAGAAGCAAAATATAATTGCTGGACATTTTATCATCAAATTGCAATAACATGTTTGGCCATATCACCCAGCCCTACACATTTACTTTGATCTCAATATATTACATATTACTGTAGTTTTTAATTTCCAATCGGTACAGTGCAGGGATACACTAAAATTTTATATTGATGTAGAGGCTTCGAATAAGTCCAATGGACTTTCTGCTTCTCCCTATACTTTTTTCCCCCTTATTTTTGTGTATTATATTGTGCAAATCAAAACTATTGTTGACACTTACTCAACCAAGGCCTGGAGCTTTTCTTCTACATCCTCCACGTCCTCCGGACATCCTTCAGGGTCCTCATCACCCATGTCGTCGCTGTGTCCTAATCTGTCTCTGCCTCCCTGCACACGGCTATGTCCCATCCACGATCTGCCGTCTCTGCTTACAAACCGACAGATGTTTGTGGGAGTAAATGGCAGGGCACCGTGTCTGGAGAACAGGAGGGACAAGGCCCGCAGAGGTCGGGACATGCTCACAGACGGCGTGTCCTGCTTTCTGGAGTCAGTCAAGTCGTTGCTCTAAGAAGTTAAGCTAAAGAGCAGAATTACCAACCACTAAGCGAACTGTCCATTACAGTCCTGGTTTGGACCGAGTAACAATTGACTACAGTCACATAAATGTCGATGTTAATAAACAAAATAGTTCGGACCTTTGTCAATCCCACAGACTACGTCAGTAAAACGCGTGCAGTCACTTCAGCAAACACGAGAACTGTTTTGTGACCAAGGCGCAACACTGCCAGCTACCGGCGCGGAGGTAAAAGTTCGAGCTTATTGCACTAAATTCACATTTTCAGCTTAAAGTTGGGTTAAACAAATACACAGCAAACAAACCACGTGCTCCACGATTCATTACTACATTGTAAGGTAAATGTTTTATTTGGGAACAAATTAAGTTACATAATATGATACGTTTATAAGTATAAACATTGGTCAAGGGCTCTTTCCCATTTGTGTGTTAATCGTCAAACAATTACATCTGGTGGTCGGCATGGGCACTGCATCCAGCTCTGCTGTCTCTCCCTCCTCCCTCCTCCCTCCTCTCTCTCTCTCCCCTCTCTCTCTCGCCCGTGCTCATGTGTCACGCAGTTGCGCACCTCCTCCTCCCTCGGCGCCGTTGTTTCATTTGCGCCATTTTGTCCGCTCACTTTGTTGATTGGGCTTTAGCGAGCTGTACTGGAGCCAATCAGAGGGAAACCGGACAGTGAAGACACGGTAAGGGAAACCCGATTGAAGGCATTGGTAGTTGTCAGCACGGATTGGTTTGTCATGGACCAACCAAATGAGTAACCCTGCTAAATGCAAAAAGGACGAGAAGCGTAATGGTAGCTTGATTTCGACCGCGGCGTCTCGGGCTGTAAATAACCCATTGTCCCCGGTGTTTGTCGGTCGCTGTGAGGAAACATGATGCGTGTTGGTCCGCAAGCCTCGGCTAACATTAGCCTGTTAGCTTAACCTCAAACAAAGAGGGGTTGATAATGTCGGTGGACACCCAGCAGTAAAGCGCACTATCTTAAACAACAACTCACTTGAGGGTGTAATATTAGCGCTTAACCTCTTCACTACCCCTCATTCAGTACTCTACAGTGCCGTCCCTTCTAACACGTTTTTACGCAGCTAATTGGCGCTAGCCGTGTTTCTCGTGTATATATCATGTGAAAATAACAATAACTATCCTTGTCTCAATGTATGATTCATTGTATTTATGTCTTTAAGACACTAAGTCACTCGGTTTAATTATGTAGACTGCCGATGTGCTGGCATTGAAATACTAGAGTTACACTCACCCGCCACTTTATTAGGTACAAAATACATCATTTGAAGGCACAGTTCTTCTTATCCTTCATACACATACAGTCATGGAAAACATTAGACCACACTTGTTTTCTTCAATTTCTTGTTCATTTTAATGCCTGGTACCACTAAAGGTATGTTACCTGAAGAATACAATGAACATGACAAAAGCATTTTGTTTGAAGCCAATGAGTTTTGACAGAGATATGCTTTTTTTTTTTTTTTACAGATTTGCTCATTACAATAGATATTGATTTCTTGAAAATGTGAAAACATTTTGCGATGTCATCAGTGGGTATTTTCTTACCAAAATTTTGTGTGAACATACTTAGTCGATCACATACCTATCACAAAATATTAAGATTTATTTGTCAAAAACAGTAGTCCTTTGTAGGAAGTTGCCTACATAAGGACAAACTTACAAAACATAACTTCTTTGTGGTAATAATTTCACATGTTTATGAATTGACTTTGCATAAATGAAATACTTAAGGACTGGAAAAATAATTATAGTTGGTCATCAGTGAAAAACATAGATTGAAGTTCTGCATGTAAAAGTTGTGTGTTTTTGTCTCAAGGGAAGAGGATTGTGACAATAATAAGCTATGGAGCAGTACACCACTGCCACCACTACCACTGGGGAACAGATAGTTGTGCAGACTGCCAATGGACAGATCCAGCAGCAGGTGAGCTAAGTCTAAAAATCTAATAAATGACAAAGGCTTATGACATAAAGTTTTCTTGCTCATCAACCGTAGAGAGTAGGTACAAAGTATCTGTACTGGTCTGTTACAGATCAGAATCCAAAAAAAAAATGTTCAAGCCAATAATATATGCTCTGAAGAGACATGGAGCAATGATCACATCAGCTGTGTGAAGCCCCTTTCAAGATTAAAGAGGAAAAAAGCAAATCAGCAGAGTGCAATTGCCAGGTGTTAATGGGGAAAAATAATAGAAAGCTGCAGCATTTAATACTATATTAGTTCCTTTTATGGTAGCAGAATATTAGCTACAAAGTGGAATATTGTGTTTTTGAAATGACTGGCTATGACTAGGTCATTAATGTGTTAGCACTGATGTCTGACTGACACCTGAAGTTTTAATAGATGTAAAATTACTATTGGATTAGTATCTGTAGCTGCTCAAGGCAGCAGCTACTGATACTACTGGATTGGGAAAAAGTGGAATCAAGTCATCCCTAATGAACAAATCACAGGTACCAGAAGCACTGTGTCGCAGTGGGTTTCAGGTCCCATCACATTTCCTAATAATCACTTGTCTGAGATTGTAATGTCCTGCCTTGTCTGCAGACACAGGGCACAGTGACTGCTGTGCAGCTGCAAACAGAGGCGCCAGTGGTGACGGCCTCGGGCCAGCAGGTGCATACACTCCAGGTAGTGGTGTCACCGCCGCCCTGTGTCAGTGTCATGACCATGTTGCAGCCCACCAGTCTGCATGCTACAATTAGGGCTGACTCATCTTTGTGCTTTTTAGTTCATCCTCCTTTTCCGTCCCAGCATGTCCTACAGCTGCCTGAACTGCATGTACCTCAGCACAGTGTGTTGTGTGTCAGCCTCAGGTTTTTGCTTACCGTGTCAATGTTAATAAACAAAAAAATAAAGTTGCTGTTTGTCTGAATTGTGTTTATTTTTTTGTAAAATTAACAAGTCATTTTTCCCAAAACATTTACTTAAAGCAGTGACAAGTATCTGTTTGCACTTAGCAGGACAACTTTTTAATGTTTGGCATTGTCACATTATCACAGACTGTGATAATGTTCTAATTGAATGGCCAGTGGTTTCTTTTCTCCAGCATTTTCTGTGACACAAATGCTACAAGCTTTTAGTTGTTTATTGTGGTCACTCCTTTATTTATGGATGTTAGTTGAGCCATCAGTGCTTGTGCTCAAGTTGTGCAAATGAATGCAAATTAATGTGATAGTAGCATTCACTAAGTCTTGTGGTTTTAATCATTGATAGGCTGAAATTAACTCAGTGTAACCACTTTATTCAGTAGCAATACTACAGTTAATACAAAACCACTGAACATAGAGGTTTTGTCTGATGTTGTAACTGGTCCTCCACTGTACATACAGTAGGCTGCAATTTAGGTCCACTATCGAGTTGGATTGATTAATGTTAACATATCACTTCAAACTTTTTGTCCATGGTGTGGTATCCTGGATGTTTATGAGTTAACATTGCTTGCTTGCAGTCCTATAAGTCACAAATAGAAACAAAGTCAGTGCTGCTGTATAATTGTCTTGCATATCTCCCTGCAGGTCCAGGGGCAGCCTCTCATGGTCCAGGTGAGCGGTGGGCAGCTCATCACATCATCAGGGCAACCCATCATGGTACAGGCCATGTCAGGGGGTCAGGGGCAAACTATAATGCAGGTCCCAGTATCTGGAGCTCAAGGCCTACAGCAGGTAAGGGATAAGGCTTGGTTTAGTTTATACATTAAAATCTGTTTTCAAGATTCACCATATTAGTCTGTGCAGGAAAACAATTTTCTTTGTAATATAACACTGGTAAATAGGGCAGGAATTAACAATTACTTTCATAATAGATTAATCTGTTGATATTTTTCTTGATTAATTGAGTACTTGTTTGGTCCAGAAACAGGGGGAAAATATTCAATGGTCTTTATTCAAGACCATTGAACACCTTGAAATGATGTTCTTGAATGTGTTTTTGTCCATGTTTTGTCCAAGTTTATGATTTCTTTATTATATTGCGCAAACAGTAGAAAGTTTTCACATTTGAGAAGCTGAAAATTCAGAAAACCTGTTTTAACTCTTTAAAAAACGCTCAAACCATTAATTATCAAAATAGTTGAGGATTAATTTAGTATCTAATTTAATTTGTAATAATAATTTAATAATAAAATCAAATCGTTGTTGCAGCTCTACTAGTAAATTTGAATGATGGGGCAGTGTTACAGTCACAAAAGACTAGGGTTCACATCTTTGGATCTTATTGTGCATGTGTGCAGATCCAGCTAGTCCAGCCAGGTCAGATCCAATTGCAAGGCGGCCAGACTCTCCAACTTCAGGGCCAGCAAGGTCAGCCTCAGCAGATCATCATCCAGCAGCCACAGACAGCGATCACTGCTGGACAGAACCAGGTGCTGAATTCTGATGAGAAGAATGACAAATCCAAATAATTAAATTATTAAAAACATTACTGACTATATTTCTTACTTGTGGCTCCACAGGGGCAGCAGATCAGTGTGCAGGGCCAGCAGGTGGCGCAGACGGCCGATGGGCAGACCATTGTCTACCAGCCTGTCAATGCAGAGGGTACTGTCCTTCAGCAGGGTAATTGGTTTTCTCCTTTCTCTTGTGTTTGCCGTGTGATACTTTATTAACAGGTACACTGCTGAGTCCATTTGAGCATGAAGTGAGATGATGTTCTCCTCACAGGTATGATCACAATTCCAGCTGCCAGCTTGGCAGGTGCCCAGATTGTTCAGGCAGGGGGTGCCAACACCAACACCACTAACAGCAGCCAAGGCACTGTGACCGTCACCCTGCCCGTTTCTGGCAACATGGTCAATGCAGGTGGAATGGTCATGGTAAGACCCTGTGCAGAGGTACTCAACATCTTATTTCCTTTTTTATATTTAAAAATCTAGACTCACAAGAGGATGTGCGGTGTGGTGAAATTCACAGAACTTTTTACTGTCTTGAAATTTAGCTACTACTGTCTGTTTATATTTTTACTAATCATAACTGCCATTTCCTGCATAATATGAAATTGTAAAATGGATGGAATGAAAATTTAATTAATTATCTCTTGACAGAATCAAAGTAAATTATTATTGCACTGATATGGGAATTAACTAATTCCCATATCAGTGCAATAAAATAAATGGTAGTTAAATGCAGTAGATATCGCCATTTCTATATTTATTTTAAATCCTTAGTATTACTAATAATATTACAGTATTAAGGATAATAATACTTTTGTCCGAGTAGACCTCGCCAGCCAAATTCAATTCAATCGAATTTTATTTGTGTCGCGCCAAATCACAACATACATTATCTCAAGGCACTGTACATATTAAGGCCAAAACCTTTACAATATTACAGAGAGAAAAGAAACTCAACAGTTTACACAATGAGCAAGCACTAGGCATCAGTGGAGAGAAAAACATTTTAACAGGAAGAAATCTCTGACAGAATCATACTCAAAGATGTGTAGTCATCTGCCTCGACCGGTTGGGGTCACACGAACAGACTGTTTAATACAGTCAGTCTGTAATTATCTGAAATCCATCACAATAACTATCAATATTGTTTGTTCTGAACTTTTGTTTCATCTTTCTTATCACCTATCATCTTTTTTGGCTCTGTAAGATCTCCCTTTCCTATTTACAATTGATTGTACCTATAAAATTGTGAATTCTTTTAACATTTGTTGGCCTTTTATCCTCAACCTAGTGAAGAAGCCTATTTAGCCAGAATAAAAAAAGAAAGGAAAAAAAACACCCTCATGTTGGTTACAAGGCCTCTAAGATAAGTCTATAAATGTGCTATAGCACTGTACTATACATCAGCTTGGAATAAAGGTCTTATGATTGAAGTAATGTTTATTTTATCATTTGCACAGTAAGTGTCCTGTTATATATTCCAGTAGTTATATATGCCAGTAGTTCTAATCATCCTGTGCCTGTTTACTTCCACTCAGATGGTCCCTGGAGGTGGTGGAGTTCCCACAATGCAACGTATCCCCTTGCCAGGGGCTGAGATGCTTGAGGAGGAGCCTCTCTATGTCAACGCCAAACAGTACCATCGAATCCTGAAACGACGACAGGCCCGGGCCAAGCTGGAGGCTGAGGGCAAGATCCCCAAAGAGAGGAGGGTAAAGCTTTTTGATCATTTTTGTAAGCTGCATTAACATGGGCACATTTTGAAGCTCACTTTCTCTCCACCCACTAAATGCAAGGTCACATATTTACCTTTTTATCAACTGCTGGCTTATTTTCTCTGAATACCAATTCATGGTGGGCTTTCTCTATACATCTTTTGGGGTCAGAAATTTCATCTACTGGTTTACATGAGAGTTAAAACGAGCTGAAATCTGTGTTGAGGTGCAGACTTGTATGTTAGTGTGATTGGTAGTACTGTGATACACTATTTTATCTAATAAACAATTTATTTAATTTAATGTTGACGTTAAAAATTACCCTAATACCTGTTAAATGTATATGAATGGCTAGAATCAATACGTGAAGTGATGTTTGTTTCAGCTAGTGCTGGTGTAGAGGAAGCTAAATGAGCATGTGATATTAAACTAGCTATGATGCTATTTCTTGGACAGAAATACCTGCATGAGTCACGCCACCGCCATGCCATGCAACGTAAGCGAGGAGATGGAGGACGTTTCTACTCCCCTAAGGAAAAGGAGGAAATGGCATTGGCCCTGGCACAGGTGTGACAAGATGCTGTGTAATCACTCAGTAATGAAAAAAAATACACAAAGCCTTTTTGTTTTGTAAATGATCACAGTAGCACTTTAAACTTCATTTTCACTGATTCTTTGCTCCTCTTTTGCAGCAACAGCAGGAAGCAGCCCAGGCAGCAGCAGATGAGACTGTGGCTCAGATGATTCGAGTCTCATAGCACAAACATCTTCTGCCTGTGCACTTTACTCTTTTGGAGAATCTTCATCCCAGCTAAACCATCTGCTACACCACCTCCTCCCAATTTTTACTCTTCTTGCCCTGTTATAATGAATCAGCTCCTCCTCTGGTTTCTTCTGTTTTTTCTCTGCACCTCTTCACTGGTCTTCCAGGGAGCTGACTGGAGCTGCTGAGCCTCTGACTGGTCTTCTTTTCTGAAATGGAAGATGCTTCTTTGCTCAGCTTTACTGGTCAAGCACTTGTGACCAGATTTTTATTTTAATTTTCTTAATTAATTTGTTTGGACAGTAATGAAACATTAAGTCATGGATAACCAGTGTCTGTCATACAGAAGAAAAGGAAAACTGTAATGCCATACTCTGTTGGACTCTGGTCTGTTAGGTATATTAGTATTTGTGTTAAGTACATATTTGTTTAAATATTTTTTTATTTTTTGTAAATGGTACAGATTTTAGTGTCCTTCAACTTTGTGATGCCTAATAATTTTGAGTTTTTTTTTCTCCAACCCATGTTCTGTCGGGTATGGACTCGGCATCTTAATGGGACCCTGCATCTGCTGAGCAAAAACTGAAATGTGATACTAATGTAAAAATTTATGTACAGGAATTCCCTTCTTCCAAAGTGTGTTTTGGACGTACTTACTAATTTGCCCAATTATGTGGATGCATTTTATATAATGAGTTGTTGGGGAAAAAATGGTTTGTTGCATCCCATTACATATACCCATATGTTAGTCCTTCATTGGTAAGTCCACCAGTGTTTTTTTTTCATTATAGATAATAGACTTTTTTACCCATCAGAGCAGTCTTGCAATTTTTTATAAAATAAAAAAAGAAAGGACACACAATTCATGAAACATATGTCAATTAAATTGAATCACTTACCTCTATTTCTGGTTGTTTTTGCTTATAGCTTTGGTCAATACAGACTCTTTTTTAAAACTTAAAAAATTACAATATTTTAGTGGCAGTCAAGTAATTTCATTCATATCATTTGTAAACATTCAGACTATGAGACTGTCAATCATGAGACATCATGGTTGGATGTATTGTGCTTTCTGAGATGGTGTTCTGGCCATTCTTTTCTCTTCTATGGGATCAACATAGACATCAACATGTTTGCATAGAGAACTGCCTCTCTGTATATTTTTGCTTTTTCTGACCACTCTCTGTAAAGCCCAGAAATGGTTGTACATGAAAAACCAGGAGATTAGCTGTGTCAGTGGTCTGACTAAAGTCTACACTATACACTTTCTTTCACATTCTGATGACATACAGTACATGCCTAAAAAGGGTTAATTAACTTTATGTAAACAAGCAGCAAAGAGGTGTCCCCCAAAAAGTGGTCTGCAAAAATATAGAGGCAGTCAATTAAAATCCCCACAGGTCCATATTGAGAAAATTTCTTCAAGCCAAGGTCCTGGACTCCATAATGTCCAATACGTGTAGTTGGTGCATCATTCCAATCCATCAGACAAAAACAAAGCTGCAAACTACTGTGTATGTTTTTTTTAATTCTATATGTTCTGTATGTTGTTTTTTATATAATAAATTAACTTCTTTCAGCTCTAGGACAAAATGGAGCCTTTGCTTTGAACAGGAGACCCCCCTTCTCACCCCCCACCACCCACAGATTTAATATTGTCCCAGGAAGCTCCACCAATCACACTCTGCAGATTCTGACGTTCGTACGAAGATCAGCCAATCACAGCGAAGGAGGCGGGAATTAAACTCAGCCTCAGACAGGAGGTTACTATGAACCCTGTCAGCAGAACAGTTAAAACGGCAGGTACAAGTTATACCCTCTGACAAAAGAGTAAGAACGCAATTATTACAGTTCATATAATTAGTTCACAGCATATTTCTTTCAAGTCTGTTTTCTTTAACACCACCGGCTCTGAGTGGATGATCACTGCCCACCCCTGCCCGCTTTTCAGGTGACAGCGTCAAGTGATCGCTCCTCCTCTCGTAGATGATGCTGGCTGTGGATGACAGAAGAGCCGGAGCATCGGAACAAGTGTTCGAAGTGCTCTTCAGACAGTGAGGAGCAGGACACCCCACACTATCTCTATCTCTGTGGAGAACGGCCAGTTTTGTCCCCCTTAAATCTAGATCGAGCGGAAGTGCCGTAGCGTTGCTTTAAGCCACAAAGGTGAAGGGAACAAGCTAGTGTGAAGTCCACTCGCAAGCGGCAGCTCATCACCTGGATGCAATGACCGACTCGGTTTTGGACGGCAAGACGGAGGTTAAACAAGCCACTAAATATGTCAAAGAGACAGAAAACGTCGCGGAGAAATATTCAGCGTTGACAGTGAGCAAAAATAGCAGCGACGTAAACATGAACGTTGGGGAAATGCCTTCCGCAGCGTTTACCGCAGTGCCCACTCTGAAAACCGTTAAGAAGGTAAGAACCGTGACGATATCAGCCATCACTCTGCCACTGTGTGTGTGTGTGTGTGTGTGTGTGTGTGTGTGCGCGTGCGTGCGTGTGTGTACACACTCATGCATGTTGCCTCTTCGGGACCCTTTCCCATTGTAAACACTAAACATCAGGACTAGTAGTCCTCATTGGGCGAAAACCTTCTAATAACGTTGAACCTACTGTAATTCTGAGGTCCCGGTTAATGTTAGTGGTAACATGTGAAGTATGGTTAGATTACGTTTAAGGTCAGATAACATTAACTGTTTTTTTTCCAGGGTTAGACTGTCCTAATGAATGGAAGTCAGTGCAGAGTCCTAACAAGGATAGTTGTGCAAACCTTTGTGTGTGTGTGTGTGTGTACGTGTTCTTAATAGATTTTGGCGCAAGAATTTGGTTGAAAATACATAATTGTAAGTTTGTTTTTAATTTGTGGGGACATTTTAGGAAGTCCTCACAACTAAAAAGAACTTTATGAGGGTCAGGACATAGTTATAAGGTTGGAGGTGGTTATAGTTAGACTGTTGAGTTAGGCTTTATAGCCCCTTACTTGTTGGACATTCATTCTCTATCCACTAGGGGACACATTGTGTAGAGCAGTGTGTATGTGTGTGTGCGCGTGTGTACTGTAGGCAGCCACATGTGATGAGGACAAATCCATACTGGTATGCAGTGTTCAGTAATCACATATTCATGAGGACCTATTTGTTTCATCCAGTCCAAGGTTAAGCAGGAACATACTTGAATGAAGCAGTAGTGCACTGTAGTGTGATGAGATGCTGCAGTGTCTCTAATATCACAGCCATTCTCCTATGGGTTCACTCCATCCCATACCAAGCTGCTAAGTGGAAAACTATGTGTCAGTTAAAGAGTCTGTGGAGTTAGAACACAAATAAAAGCTTTGCAACACTGTCTCACACAATGTGGTATTACATCAGCAGCCAAATAAGGCATCATTCATCAGCCATGGGTGGCTTTGTTCCTTCCTGTTAAGTCACACTGCATAGTACACACTACATGCTAGAGGATTACAGATATCCGTTTATCTATGGCCAATTCTGATCTTTGAAATCAAGGCTGTCTATGGCTGATGTATGATGCCAATTCATATTTGGCCAGTTTTTTTAATAGCAACAGATGATACACAGAATTGCCTAACCTAAAAAAACATTTATTGAATAGCCCCGGACCACATGGTTGGTGTAGTGTTTACGCTTTTGCCTTTGCACCAAAGAAACGGGTTTGCAACCTGCTCGGAACAAGGGCCTTTCTTGTTTGCATTTTCTTCCTGTGTGTGCGTAGGTTTTCTCCGGGTTCTCTGGTTTCCTCCTGCAGTCCAAAAACATGCATATTTGGGGATTAGTCAAATTGACCATGAGTGTAAGAGTGAATGGTTGTTTGTTTCTATGTGACCCTTCAATGAACTGGCGACCTGTCCAGGCCGTGCCCCATCTTTCACCCTATTTCAGCTGGGATTGGCGCCAGAGTGCAGAGGTCGAAGGAAGACACTGAATGCATGCTAAACAACACTAATGGTTTGTCTCTCCGATTTGCATTTTGTATATACACTGCTGTTCACTTATATATATTTTATATAGAAATATTAAATACATGAAACATTCCATCAAAAACGTTGTCAAATAAAAAAAAATTAAAGAAAATAGTCTTTGTGCAAGTAAAAGCCTTTATCGTTTCCAAAATGTGTAAATACATTTAAATTGCCAATTAATTGGATAACTATCAGCTAATTTGATAATTAAAAATGGCAAAAATTGGCCCAATTAGTCAGTTGTCTACATACTTCATACCATCACTCTGTAGGCAAGTCTCAACAGAAAGCTGTGGATCAAGATCTCTGCAAAGCGGAGACATTAATGGGCTCACAACCCTGAGCTGAGGGAGCGGGCCTGCACACTAAGTATTTAATTATGTTTGCCTTGTGCAGAATTTCAATTTCTGTCAAACCTAAAAAATTAATCTGTAACAATTAACCATGCCAGTAGCAAGTGGTCTTATGGTTGTTTTCATGTTGTCACTCATTAATCAAAAGGAGTGTGTGTGTGGGTGCATCATTATTGTTTTGGCAGCTCAAGGTGCACCTGGAGTAGAAATGGCCTCAAATTTCTTGGCTGTTAAACAACAGCGGAGCTCTATCATCAAACTGAAAAACTCCCTTGAGATGGCTGCTCATATCATTACAGCTCCAACACTGTGTGTAACAGCTGGGAACACGCCGTAGATAAACATAGAACTGACAGTTAGTCGAAGGTTTCTTTATTCTGCCCAGAACTAATGTGCTCAGGTGTTGAAGGGAAGGTCTTTTTTAATTCTTTTTTTGTTCTGCCTCATCTGATTTAGTTTTTTAGCTCATGAAGACCATTACAGAGGTGATGATTTTTAACTTCTATATATAAGTAATGGTAACTCTTTGGTGACAAATTTTTGTATCCCTCAAGGTGACCCTTTGACTTGTGACACCTTGTATGTCTTCAAGATGTACTTTGTCTGCGTTCACCACATGTAGACATGATTTTTAGAACTAGAACCTGATCCATACAGCATTCCAACACATTACACAATAAGTAAATTAATGTATTAGTCACAAGATATATAAATTAATGCATACATATTTATAAGCAGTATTTTTGTGAATATACCTTATTTTGTTACATAGGTCTAGTGTCTAACATTTATGAGGGTTTATTGGTAGAAGTATGTTTGTATAAGTGTGTAATCACTTAAATTGTAGCCTTAGAATAAACCTTTTATATGTACTTTCACCAAGGGGTTTATGAAGGCCTCCATCTTGCACTGCCATGTTTCTACAGCAGCGTGTGCATTGTGGAGTAAAAGCTTGGTACGCAAAAGAAAAAGAAAGACTCTGTCCACATGAACTCAAATGCATAAAACAATAAAGAAGAAGGAGGCGGTACTGTATCAGAGAGAGTGGTGAGAACTGTGAAAGAGTAGTTACATGACCTTTTTTGTTATACGAGGGCCACCATAGTTTCATAAAGTGCTTATGAAAGGGAGGGGTCAGCAGAGGAGTCCTCTGTGTGTTACACTCTGCAGTTTCACCATTATATATCACTATTTCTTATAAACTTGATCTTCAATATGTTGTATTGTGTATTATATACATCAATATGTGTATTAAAATGATAGATATTTTATTATATTTACTACTGACACAGC
The DNA here is from genome assembly GCA_016785285.1 of Brachirus orientalis. Taxonomy (NCBI): domain Eukaryota; kingdom Metazoa; phylum Chordata; class Actinopteri; order Pleuronectiformes; family Soleidae; genus Brachirus; species Brachirus orientalis. The sequence continues at coordinate 11,918,880 of JAFBJR010000150.1, forward strand.
CCCACTATTTCAGAATCAGTTGGGCTCCACAGTTTATGCTGCATTAAGTATACTTATGCATTTTTGGTCACTTATAGACCCGCTTTTCTGGCCCGACAGCTGATTTTAGTAAGATTTCAAAAATATTGTCCACGTTTAATGGTCCTCTTTGTTTGATGCGCTATAGACGTTCTAATGTTCTGTTACTTCTATGATAGCTGACAGCTGTAATCGTCACACCTCTGTTACATAAGGACACAGCTATCAACTATGAATTGCAAAAGTCATATGAAGTTGTGGTCAAAAGCACTGCAGAAGTGGAAAAATCTCAGAGTTTGTGAAACATTGGAAAAATTGCACTTGCAAATGAAGGTAATGAATCATCAGCACTCAGCACACTGTTTTTGTGGCTGATGAATAATACAACTGCAGGGGCTGAAAATGTGCTTCAGTGAGAGGCCCATCTTTATAGCTGGTCTAACTGTAGCAACTTTTTTTATTTAACAAAGTAACAGACAATTAAATATAACAGGTTGGAATAAACACATACTCAACATAATCTAGGAAATATCAGCATGATCCAAGTGGCATTTACTTGTGGGCTAATATTTTCACATGTTGACAGTGTCTCCTTTAGTCTTGTAACATCTTTGTAGCCAGGTAGCCAGCTTTGTGATTTTATTGCTGCAAAGTTTTTTGTTTTTTTTTAAAGACAAAAGTATGTCCATACAAGCCAGACAGAATATTGAGGATAATAAAAATATTTATTTTCCCAGCAGCAGGGCTCACAGTCTTGAGAACATTATCTCAGACCCCCTGACTGCAAAGGCAATAATGTGTGGACTGTGAGCACCCTCAGGGAGCCTGATTGAAAACGTATTGGATGGGAGGATTGTGCACTGTGCTTATGAAAACAAAGCAGTATGTTATGAATAAATGTGAGAGCTTGGTGTCAAGCTGGGCCACCTGTTTGCATGAGGAACATTAATGAGTAAAACAAAAATACTGCAAATGACTAGAAAATTTAATTAAACCGTCCATACGTGACAATGAAGAGCTGGACGACTGTTGAAGTCAGGGGGACACTGCATTGTCACATAATCAGTGAAGAGGTGCAGGGAGCAAAAGCAATCAATGCAACAAAATGAAATATGAATATTAAATGTGCGTGTGGGCGGGTGAGTCGGAGAACACGACTACCAAGCCTCCTCTCTCTTTGAACCCATCCAGCGGTTACACAACACGCCCCCCCGGGAATCAGACTCACACAGCAAAGTGTCCGTGCATCGCTTAAACTCTGCAAATGTCAAATGTAAAGTCATTGTTTGTGTAGGGTATGAGGATGTGTGACCTTGGTAGAAGGAGAAACTGAGATTGAATGAGCTGGAAACTTCACACCTTTCAGCTCATTCCAAAACGTGACCAAGAAGATTATCTCATTTCCCCCAGTAATCAAGATACAGTAATAATTTAAATGTGTAAAAAATAACTGTGATGCAGTTTTTAATTTTCTATTTCTTTATAAAATTATAACCTTGAACATAGTTTACATACAATTGGAGTACTGTGTTTGCCACACAGTATGACCCACATTAACTTAGGGGTAAAGTCACCATAGACTGTGAAATATGACACATCCACACTGACTGGTTTTATCATTTTTCAGCTGTTTTCTCAGTTGTGCCAATGTGGTATTCAGAAGGAATGAGTGTAGTATGAATATAGCGTTTCTTATCCGCATTCTCCACCTCCTTAATATTTAACTTGCAAGGTCATATAACTGCGTGTTTTGTTCTATCAGGTATGGTTTTGCTTTGTGATAATGTGTAGAATTCATATATTCTGGTACAGTAGCTCTGGAGGATGGATTAACACCTAAAGCTTTCACGTTTGTGTTGATCCTACAAGTGGCTTCTGCAATCGAAGGAAGTACAATGATAATAGAGTGGGAACCGATGTATCACATCAGCCTTTTGACCCTTTTTATTACTGAAATTGTACCGAAATATATTTCAGATAATTGTTCCGGTCTTTGACTTGTTCAGTGTGGCCAATATCAATATGAAACCAATATGTTGTGTACAAGGTGGTGCTGTTGAGCTCCAGTGGTTTCTGGCTAAGTAATTACTGTTGTCCTGTTGCCAGGTCCTCTTTGAGCCCTTTACACTGCCAGCTGACCAACAGTCCCACAGCTTAAGTCTGTGACCTGGCCGGCTAACTGAGAGAGAAAGGATATTTTTAGCAGTAAGATGGGACTTGATGGCTGCTTATTGATGCAGCAGGAGACTAATGGATACAGGGTTTATTTCCTCCTGTCACTTCCCTTTTAGTTATTAGTCCAAATCAGGAGCACAGACTAAAGGAGAAGCTGCAGCAAATGCATTTTGTGTGTATGTCTCTATTTATTTCTTCTTTTAGGGTTATGCTATAGCAGCTGGTTGTCAAGGGCAGAATCAGAGAGAGGGAGAGAGTGTGAACAAGGGAGAGTGAGTGAGTGAGTGAGAGAGAGAGAGAGAGAGAGAGAGAGAGAGAGAGAAAGAGGGCTATGTGTGCATGTTTGTGTGTGGGGGGAAAGAGAGAGAGGGAGAGAGATTCTCTCTGTATTGGTGTCTTTCACTCACTCACTCTCTCTCTCTCCAGCCCAGCCATTACAAACCTAGATAATAGGTGGGAGTGTTTTGGGATAATAGCATCAGAGACACCTAGTACCATCACACAGAGGACACAAGCACAGGGAAGTAGGCTGGAAAACTGGAGAGACCAGGCAGCTATGGCACACAAACATGGGCACGGGAGAGACAGGGTGAGTCGCCTCTCATCTAATGCACCACTGGGAGCTCATCCAGCACACTAATTCTTAAAAAAATACCTGCTGCATATCCCACACACTGCGTGTGTTGGCGTTACCTTTGGTATATATCACAAGTTTCTTTTATATCACAAGTTGTTTTTTTTGTTGATCTTAAATAAACACGTGTTTATTTGCGTTAGAACAAAACAGATCGACTGAAATTCACATTGTAAAGATCTCACATGGTCAAGCTCACCTGACTGTGATAGTTTATAGTGTAAAAGTAGCAGAAACCGAATGCAGTCTGAAGTGACACTGAGCTATTCATCAATAACTGGATAAATCTTTTTCTTACCTTGAGAAAATTCTCTGGTGTTAGTGTCCATGAACTGAGGGAAAAAAAACAATGCAGAAAGGGCTGTGCCAAACTTCTGCTGAATCCTCTGGAGTCCAAACTAATGCAAAGTAAACATAAAAGTGCAATTTTGCACATGCATGAGATAGAGGACACTGCACATTGTGAAAACAGAGACATGCAGAGATCTTCTCAGTTCACACTACCTCACAAGCTTCTTGAGTTTCCTTTTACTGACACAGTAGATTGTTGAAGCCCAGGTGTCACTGCTCAGAGAGGGAATCAGGGTCCACATACTGAATAATAGTGAACAAAGTTAATATGGTCGTGGCATTGCAGCTGACTTCACCTTCAACCTAATGTTGCATTAGTGACTATGACTAATACAAATAAGTAGAAGTACAATTGTGTTAAAGCATTTTTGTAGAGATCATTTCTGTGCTGGGTGTATGAACTCCACCAAATCTGTTTCAGCTACTGCAGTCACGTGTTTGATGAATGCCAGGTAACTAAATTATGCGTTGCTGTGACCCTGCACCCAGAATATCATCCTCTAAGTGTATTTGGCTATGGAAATCATTTCTATAAATTTAATATGTGTCATTACTCTTTAGCATTATAATCATTTGGCTTACATCTGCACTGACAGTGCATATACAATTACACTCTAAAACTGACAATCATGTTTTCCCCAGGTTTATCATCTGTGTGTTGTGTCAACTCTGCTGTCCTGCACCTTAGTTATTACTGCAAACACATCATATGGACAACTAAAATATGAGAATGAGGAAATCCCATTTCAATGTCACAGTGAATGAAGACATTTGAAAGGGTGTCAGTGTTTCACTTTGAATATTTAAATATAACACTGTTGAAATTTAAGGATAACACACTTCCTTACGCCTGAGAGTTGTATATGCGACACTAAGTAAATATAATTTTTTAGAATTGCAAAATCTAAACATCAGTAAAAGTCCATTTAAAAATAACATCACATAGTGGCTGTGATGAGGAGTAAAAGGACTGATGTAGACAGGAACATGGGTCAAGTTCTTCCCACATTAACTAGAAGCACTTTGAAAGTTCACCGCTCGCACTTATGTGACTTACACTGTTGTGACATTACACACTGTTGTAAGAAAGAGACACAATATCAAATTGACTGTGTGTTTGATCCAACTTATTTGCCACTAAGTCACCAAGACCCACATGTTTTAATGGATGAGAGAGAGAGAGAGAGAGAGAGAGAGAGAGAGAGGGAGAGAGAGACTTCTGTTCAACATCACATTAAGCCTTTTTTTTCCACAACATCAAGGTTCAACATTAAACTTAATGGGGGTCATGTATTTCAAAAATTTCAGTAAAGGCACTTTCTCATGGTCGTGGGTTTTCACATGGGCAGGTGTAAACAAAATAGCTTGAAATCCTGACCCTTGCAGGCTTCCAAGTATGCAAGGTTACTGTAAATAATTTTGCATTCAGACTGTAGACCTGAACATCTGTCTACTGTGTTAAACTATGCTCAGTGGATGTGTCAGATGATCCCAAGTTTTTCTGGCTTTTATTCAGCATCTGAATAATGCAACTCTTGTTTGTGACATCAGTCACTAGACAGTTACTGAGAATTAACTTTTGAGGTTAGTTAGTATGTGGTTATTAAGGAGTGTTTATAATTTGTTACATTTTACATCCATCCTGGATTGCAGTCCCTTTGTCTTTTTCATCTAATTTGTCCTGAAAATAGTCAAGCTGTGTTTCCTTTTTTTCCTTGGGCTCTTTGAAGTGTTAGGGTTGACATGATGAACCACACCACCAGTCCACCATCACCTCAAGCCTGTGTATTCACACAAAGCAGTCATCTAAAAATAGCTAAACCACTTGTGATTTACTGTAACTGACTCAGATACTCACTCACTCATTTTCTACCACTTTAGCCTCCACGGTGGGTTGCAGGGGGCGAGAGGCGAGAGGCGAGAGGCGAGAGGCGAGAGGTACACCCTAGACAGGTCGCCAGTCCATCACAGGGCCACATAGCGATAGACAATCATTCACTCTCACATTCGCACCTACATATAAGTTGATCTGCCTTGATAGTCATGTGTTATCAATAATAGAGAACAAAATGGCTTACATCAAATTGTCAAAACACTTTTTAATCAAATTTTGTGATGGACTCTTAAATGTGGCAGCCATGATTTGAACGATTTGGGGAAAATATCTGTGAGATTTGTCTGACAATTGCAAGTGAGATTTAATTTGCCGTTTCATTTTGCTTAGTCAAGGTACAGTTCAATATTTTCTGTGTAACGGATTTAGAGTGTGATGGACCATTAACACAGGTCAGTGTGATGATTGGTTTAAAGGATGAGTATGGACCAAAGTAGGAGAGGAAGCCAGGTTCGGTTTAAGAAGAAAAAACAGTGTCTTTATTCACAAAAAACTAAATCCAAATTATACTCAGCCAAAGAAGAATGAACTAAAGGCGAGGAGACTGACTGGTTGGCTGGGCAGAGGTCCCAGAGGAAAACTGGAAGGGAAAAAAACGGAGCATTAAAAGCGAGCAGGCAAAAACACGACATGAGGTGTGAGCAGAGATAAACGCAGGTCTGACTAGTGCAGTTACCACTCTAGGAGTGAGACGCGCCGACACCTGCAGCAGCAAGGGCCAAGGTATAAGAGGGCAGGAGAGGTGATCAGGCAACGAGCTGCAGGTGCGGGGGGAGGAGACTCCGCCTGGCCGCACAGTCAAGTCTCCTGAAAAAACCAAACACAAAAACCACCTCCACAGGAAATACCAATCTAAACAAAATAAAAGACAGGAAGCAATGTGAACCCGGATCCTGACAGGTCACCATCATAACATTGACCACTGTGTATTCTATTAACTGTTGTAACTGTTTCCAACATGAGTTACATTATTTAAAATTTGCATAGAAGAGTTAAAAATAAAATAACTTTCAGCCTTTGCTACACCCTATGGACAAAGGGTGTCCATAGGGTGTCCATAGTCAGACACCTGACCCTTACACAAACAGAGACTGTAATGACATATTCAAATACATATACAGTACTTTGATATGAAGTTGGTCCTCCTTTTGCAGCTGTAACAGTGTCCACTCTTCTTGGAAGGCTTTCCTCAAGATTTGGAAGTGTTTCTGTGGGAATTTGTGCCCATTGTAGAAAATTTATGAGGTGAGGCACTGATGTTGGGCGAGAAGGCCTGCCTCACAAGCTGTTCCAGTTCATCCCAAAGGTTCTTGATGGGGTTTAGGTCAGGGCTCTGTGCCCAAGCTCGTGAAACCATGTCTTTATCGTCCTGTCTTTGTGCACTGGGGCACAGTCATGTTAGAACAGGGCCTTCCATAAACGGTTAAAAGCATAGCATTGTCCAAAATGTCTTGGTATGCTGAAGGGTTAAGATTGCCCTTCATTGGAGATAAGGGGCTGAGCCCAAAGCCTGATTGAAACACCTGAAAGCTGTGGCCAAATACTTTTGTCATTTATACTGTATAAACAATTTGCACAGTTTCAAATTGGCGTTTTTGATTTGAAAATTAATTGTTCCTCATGAGTGGCAACCATAGCAGAGAATTTCACCTGCCTGTGTGTGTTTTCTGCAGTTTTGCACAATTGTTTTTTTGTCATTGTTACTCAAGCTGTCATAACACACAATTCCTGGTTGAACCAGATGTTTTGATGTAGGATTTGCCGTTTAAAGCCACCACTACCAACCACTAACCTTTGATCTATTCAAGTAACCATGGCAACCAGGGTGGGTAATCCCATCTGCCTTGGATCTGGTGTACGCACAATAAAGGGAGCAACATGAATGCTCAGTGTCTACATGAGAGAACTGCTACAGAACAAGTAGGAAACTCAAAGAAAGATTAAGAGGAAAAAGACAGTAATGCAAAACAATAAAATGCTCAAAATATAATTACAAATCAACTGAAAAGCTCTGTTTTTTAGTAGGTTTAAAACAAAGGTTGTATCAATAGTGAATTTTGTTCTTTGGTTGTCTTCACCCCCAATTATATTATATAATATTGTGTACTACTTTTCTTCTGTTTGTCTCTAGATTCAGTTCGCAAATGCAGAGGACAAACAGGAATTCAGCAAGTACCCTACCAAGGCAGGCCGCCGCTCACTCTCTCGGTCCATGTCACAGTCCTCCACAGACAGCTATAGCTCAGGTACTGCACACCTCGAAAGTACCAAATAACTCATACATTGTGTGAAAGCATGCATACAGGAACCGCACACAGAAGGCTTACCTTTCAAAATGATTTTGAAGTATAATGATTTCATAATTAACTATTTTGTATGCTTCTCCACCATAGTGACCTTTTGTGTCCTCCCTTCCACAGCTGCATCATACACTGACAGCTCGGACGATGAAATCTCCCCCCGGGACAAAGCCCAGGTCAACACTCTTGGCAGCAGCGACTTCTGTGTGAAGAACATTAAGCAGGCTGAATTTGGCCGCCGAGAAATAGAGATAGCAGAACAAGGTATATCTGAACTCTGTGGTAGTCTCAGATATTGCAAAGCATTTTCCATTTCTAAATAGAAATGTAATCGAGCAATTGATGATCGCAGTGGGTTTTTATTGGACCCAAGTGTAGTTGCTTAGGGAGTCACTTTCTCTATACAGAGAGGCAACAATTGTATGCAGTCAGAGCTTTGTGCGATCAGCATTGACTTTGTCCCTAGATATGTATCGCATTGCATCTATTTTGCTGTTTAGACACTATTTGATAGAAGGTCTTAATGTCCTTATTTTATAGCAGTTTGTGACCCTATGCTGGAACAGTATTATTTGGGAAACATGATCAGAGTTCTTCCTCTCACCTCTATTCATCCCTTGTTTCTAATTTACTCCTCTTAATTTATCATCTTCCCTCCTATGTGTTTTGGTTTTTTTTGTGCACTCCCTCCTCTGTCTTGTCTCTCTCTTTCTGTGTGTTTACATTGCCCATGTGAGTGAGAAGTAGGCGAGAGTGCTTGTCAAGTGTTGTTCAGGCTTAAAGAAACAGCTGTTGCTGGCATTGTTCATTCTGAACCACGGCAGTCTAAATTTTAGAACCATTTACTGTACACCCACCCTGTACAAAGTTTTTATTTTGTTTTTAGAGTTCATCCCTCACTCTGTTCTCTCTCTACCAAAACAAATGCTGACCTTTATGTTCTTTCAACTTCCACTAACTTGTGCTTAAATGTTTTCCTCCTCAGATATGTCTGCCCTGGTCTCCTTGAGGAAGCGAGCCCAGGGGGAGAAGCCACTAGCTGGTGCCAAGATAGTAGGCTGTACCCATATCACTGCTCAGACAGCAGTACGTCCTCTTATCCTGTTCTCTTCAGACCACTGTGACTGCTAAGTTCTTCTCCTCTTTATCAATGGTACCTGTTCATGTAACTGTATATTCTGTGATTTCCTTTTAGGTCCTGATTGAAACCCTGGTGGCCCTCGGGGCCCAGTGTCGCTGGACTGCCTGTAACATCTACTCCACACAGAATGAGGTGGCTGCTGCTCTCGCGGAAACTGGTAAGATCTCTATTATGAGGTTGAAATTTCCCTGTGTTTTTTTTTTTTTTTTGAAGAAGAAGCTCGACTGTTTTTGTCTGATAAGCTGAAAGAACCACTGTAGTGTACGTTTTGCTGTCAACTTAAGTCTCTAATCTAAAAAATAAACATTTTCATATTCGATAGATCCGCTATAATGAATGTCTACAAAAACATCTATTTTTGATTTTTGGAACCTAATATAACTGAGGCTAAACAGTAACCAATTTGCACATGTGCTTTCCCTGTGCCAGACCTTCTCTCTGCTGTCCATCTTTGCCATTAGGTATGTGTTTTGTGTCTCACAGGAGTACCTGTGTTTGCATGGAAAGGTGAGTCAGAGGACGACTTCTGGTGGTGCATCGATCGTTGTGTCAACACTGAGGGCTGGCAGGCCAATATGGTATCAGTCTGATAATATCACAATTTGCCAATCTCTGTCTTGGTCTTTCTCTTCTGTTCCTCACAGAGCAGGTGTTCAGTTGCAAATGTTATATTTTAGGCTGTTAACTGATGTTAATTTGTCTCATGTAGATCCTGGACGATGGCGGAGATTTAACCCACTGGGTGTACAAGAAGTACCCCAGTGTCTTCAAGAAAGTGCGGGGCATAGTAGAGGAGAGTGTCACTGGGGTGCATAGGTGAGATGGAGCTTAAATTTGTCTTAGGGTATTGAAGGAGGGAAGGAAGGATTTTTGGCCATTTGTCCTCTTTGATTTTATTTGATTGATTTGGTTAGCACTCTTGCCTTTGCAGCAAGAGGTCCCGGGTTCATGACCTGGTCAGAACAAGGGTCCTTCTGGAGTTTGCATCTTCTCCCCTTGTGCTTCCTCCCACAGTCCAAAACATGTAGATTTAGGGATTAGGAGTGTTAAATTGGACCCTCTCTATGTGGCCCTGTGATGGACTGGTGACCTGTCCAGGGTGTACCCTGCCTCTCGCCCTATGTCAGCTGGAGTTAGGCACCAGTGCCCCCCGCGACCTTCAGTGGAGGATAAAGTGGTAGAAAATGAGTGAGACACTCAATAATGGACATCATAATAATATAGATTCTTCTTTTATTTTTATCATCAATAAAAGTTAGTAAAGATATAGTATCAACTGTATTAAAATATACCCTTGAAAACATTAAGTAAGCTGCTTTCAAAATGCTTTTGAACTTTTTGAGCTTTTTTGAACTGCTTTTGTTTACATTTTTTTCTCCCCTAACACAGTTCCCAATGAAATCACTTTCTAAAGAAGAATAAATACCAATGATTTTGAAGTGTTTGCATTATTTTGTCCTCTGAGTAGACTTGAGCAACATACAACACAGTTTCCAAAGAAAGCAGTTTCTAATGAAAAATAAACACTGTGTTAGCACAAACTGTATCAAAGGCAGTTGTGTGAATCAAATTAGTATTAATACACACACTGACTCTACTATTAAAAAGGTAACTGGCCTGATTTGGCTGGACCACAGCTCACATCAGCAGTGCATGTCCAACTCTCAGTGGAATCAATTAACCAGACACTCTGGAAAGTATAAGATCACACACGATAACAGCTCAGTCTGTGTGTGGATGTCTGGGTGTTGTGTGTGCACATCTGCCTGAACAGGTTTCCCTGTGTGTCCTCTCAGGTTGTACCAATTGTCAAAGGCAGGAAAGCTCTGTGTCCCTGCCATGAATGTGAATGACTCAGTCACCAAGCAGAAATTTGACAACCTTTACTGCTGCCGCGAATCCATCCTGGATGGGTGAGCAAAGAGCGAGCCGTTTGGCCTGATAGATGCTGTTGTTTATGTTTACAAATACTTATTGTATTTGATTTGTATTTTATTGAAGAGTTAATTTGCTTGTATCCGTCAGCTTGAAGAGGACCACAGATATAATGTTTGGAGGCAAGCAAGTTGTTGTTTGTGGTTATGGAGAGGTGAATAATTGTTTTATTTACATTTTTTTAAATCATACTTGAAATGAATTGACTGTATTGTGAGTGCTGCAGCAGATCTCTTTTCATGTCGTGCAATTGTGTTTGGTGTAGGTGGGGAAGGGCTGCTGCACTGCTCTTAAAGCCCTTGGAGCCATTGTGTGCATCACTGAAATTGACCCCATCTGTGCCCTCCAGGGCTGGTGAGTCACTGACACTACTCCATCACTGAGCATACACTCATATCTGTTGGTCTGTCAGTCTGTTGTGCGTCAGAGTAGCTGTGATGTGTGTGACAAATTCATTTGCATTTAAGCTGCTGTGTTTGTGCTGCTGCAACTAAAAAAAGAATTATCTTTTTGTGTATCCAAACAGCATGGACGGTTTCAGAGTGGTCAAGCTTAGTGAGGTCATTCGGCAGATGGACGTGGTGATAACTTGCACTGGTACTCTGCACCATGCAGTGGCTGCTATTACTTCTGCTTTGATGATCACAATTTTTCCAGCATTCATATGCACATCTCATTTAAGCTTCCCATTTAAGCACTCACGCTCACGATTGAACTTTTCATCCAAATGCTAATATGCCTTTAAAACGTTGTAAATTCATTGTTAAGCAGACATGATTTTAATGCTTTGAATTTCTCCTTCTTCAGTGACTCAGTGTTTTTGTTTTTTTTTTAATACAGGCAACAAGAATGTTGTTACCAGAGAACAACTTGACCGAATGAAGAACGGCTGCATTGTCTGCAATATGGGACATTCCAATACTGAGATTGACGTGGTAATGAATCTATGTAACCGTATATGTGTGAGCATTTTAAAATCTCCAGCTGTGTACACACAGAGGTCCTGACCAAAAAAAGTAAAGAATCATAAAGCCTTTAATTTCATATATTCCTCATTTAACCTTCTGTTAAATAAGTAGTTCAGAAACAACAAAAAACTAGTACAATATTCAGTGCATTTATGTGTGAGGGAATAGATAGGATGATTCCTTTATTCAAGTTAATATACTAAAATCTGCTACTACTGTATAGCTCGAGAGAGTCACATCGTTCATCTTAATATCACTATGCTTTAGTCATTGTTTTTAAATTTGGCATGTTATTAAGTATATGATCACCTCTGTTGAACAAAGTTAGTCTTCTCACATTTCAATTATAGGGCTGACTATTTTTTGTCTCTAGGCGAGTCTGCGCAGCCCTGAACTGACCTGGGAGAGGGTTCGCTCTCAGGTTGACCACATCATCTGGCCTGATGGAAAGAGGGTTGTCCTGTTGGCAGAGGTAATGTCCCTCTACTCCCTGTATCCCTTAAAATCTTTCATAGCCGATGGCTTTTACCAAATAACACTTGTGTGAAACTTATTAACAAATGTTATTTATATTCAAACCATCGTCACGTGAGTTCACACAGTTCTGATTAACTCTTTCAAAAAATAGTTTTAGATCTGTCGCCCGGTGACATTCCCATGCTGCACACAGGATATTATTTGTAGAAGCCATTTTGATTATTAATGCTGATAATCATGTCATTGTATTTGTTTGAGTGTTTGTTATGGTGATGGCATGTGGGAGTAGCTGAGTCTCTATAAGTGTAGTGTTCACTGATCACCTATGGGTGACGCAGAGGTTTTAACCACTGTAAAAGGCATGTTGACAAAGTATCCGCATTGCCAGTTTCTGATGAAGTTCTCCTGGACATCCATTCATTAAAGTGCATTAAAACAGGTCTTCACCCACACACAGCAGAGTGGCTAAACTTGGACTGATTAGTCACTACATTACTCATTTTATGTCAAGAAAGACAGACAGAAGCAACAGTGAAGTATTAGAGTTAGCTAGCTGTAAACTGTTTGGAACATAACTGAAAACACTAGGAAGTACCCACTAAATGAAAATAAGTGAATTCTACACCTATAAAACAACCTTAAAGCAGCTTCTTACTCTCGCCCACCCCTGCACTGCTGGTGTATACACACAAACACTCCCTCAATCAGGTCCCTGATATTATCAGTTTACATTCAAGTATTAAAAGGCCCAGTGGTGTCTCATGCAACAGTGATTGTACACCCTGTGGTGCATTAGTTTTCCATAATCTTAAACGTTAATGTTGTACAGCGTATTTTATGCTTTACTTCTTTTTTTCACCTCAGGGTCGACTTTTAAATTTGAGCTGCTCCACAGTGCCTACGTTTGTGTTGTCCATCACTGCTACAACTCAGGTCAGTAGTTATGTGATCACTGCAGAGCCCCTCACTGACCCTGCTTTAGTGGTAGTTCAAGAACAGTTTTCCATCAGTTCTGAGGTAACATGTAGTTTTATTACGGCGTCATATTCAGGTGTTACAGTGTGTGGGTCTGTGTTATCTGTAGGCTCTGGCCCTGATTGAGTTATTCAATGCTCCAGAGGGTCGTTACAAACAGGATGTGTATCTCCTGCCCAAGAAGATGGGTAAGATCTGATTGATATTAATACATTCAAAATGAGCAGTGTTTTGTGTGTGTGTGTGTTACAATTGAAGGCAAGTCTTCACCTGCATTATGCTCATTGTGGCCACCTTGTGACTTGACCTTAGAATTACATGATTCAGCAGAGCAAAAATCTGGGGTAAATATCCATCTATGAAAATAAAGATCTCAATCTTTCTCTCTCTCTCTGTCAGATGAATATGTGGCAAGTTTGCACCTACCAAACTTTGATGCCCACCTGACAGAGCTGACTGACGAGCAGGCCAAGTACATGGGCCTCAATAAAAACGGCCCCTTCAAACCTAATTATTACAGGTAGGTCTCAAACTGGTTGTGTATCTTTTACTGTCACTTATGATCCATCAACATTTGTTTCAGTGTGATAAAACCACGTGTCTACAATAACACTGTGTTTTGTTCACAGGTATTAATGAACGTGTCTGCTGATACGATCCTCATCCTCAAAACACAGTTGCCCTGGGATAAACAGAGATATCTATTTTATTTTCTAAATTGCTACCAAATGGAGGAATTATTTTACTTATGCTGAATGTAACTTATTAGCACCTCAGTCATAATGTTAAATATAAAAAATAAGAGTAACACGTACAGGAAACTTAATATATAACCAACTAACATTTTAAATCACTTGTCACGTGCTGATAAACAAAGTCTGCTTGCATGTTTTCATGTATATGTACTTAATTGCTACTGTTAATGTCAAAATTGGCTGTAAGAATGGACCATGAGATAACATTTATAATTTGTCTGTCTAGCTTTGAGAGTTTATCAGTTCATGTCTTTGACTAGCATTTAGGCTGAGCCATAACAAACTATTACAATGTACTTTGGAAATATTTTGTTTGCAATTAACTGGTATCTGCATACATGCCATAAACGATAACATCCAGACATCCTTATTACAACAAAGCACAGAGATGAAATACAGTGTAATACATGTTATATAAATAATACAATCCAGTGTTGTTTATTCTGAGAAATTATAATAGCCTGTGAATGGCTGGAGCCCATTTCAGATTCTTGACTTGGTATAAAACATCCAGAGCTTCTTCTAAACAAACACAAAGCAAAGAAATGTTTACGGTGCTGATAACAAATTAAGATAAATGTTAAAAGTAAAATGTTATATATGAATTCCTTAAAAGGAAGTAAGACGATGTTGAGGAGAAGTGGTCCAACAAAACACTTTCTTCTCTAGGATACTCCTATGACTTCCCTCGCTGAGTTTCCATTTGTTCACTCAAATTCTTGCTGAGTGTTTTTACTGGATAGTCCTTTTAAGGACATGGCATGAATGTGCCTTTTAAGTCATCAACAAAAACAAAACATCATGACATTAATAATTCAATGTACCTTCCTCTTTTGTATAAACGTGCTCCTCGTACATTTTTAAGTCTTCCTTCCACAGCTTCGGGTACCAAATGAATCACTGCTGAATGAGATGTATGTTTAGACGTCATGTTTGCTACTCAACTGTCACTGTCTTAATTTGAAACATTTTATGTGATCCACAAAAGTTTATTCTGTGTATGTAAAGGCATGCATTCAATCAGCAATAAAGCAAGTCCTTTTACCAGAGATGATTGACTTTCAACATGTGAAGCAGTATTCATACCATGGGGAATTAAAACAGAAGGCAAAGGAGGGGAATGGTGATTATTTTAGGGATAAGTCTTACAGGATTGTTCACCCTTTGACACCCCTCCCTGTATGTGCCTTACAGCTTCATCCTTAACAGTGTGTTCTCCTTGCCATCAGCTCTGGCTGAACATCAAAACTTCTGTCCCACTCTAGAATATTCACCAGTTCTCTTGCAGCAGGCCAGCTGCGTTAGTTCCTATTATTAACATTTGAGTCACTCAGCCTGGAGGAGCAGTGTTTTTTTTTTTTTTTTTTTTTTTTTGGGGGGGGGTTGCTGGGTTTTTTTGGAATTTTTTTTTTAATTTATAAAACAGTGATTATTTTAGGGATAAGTCTTACAGGATTGTTCACCCTTTGACACCCCTCCCTGTATGTGCCTTACAGCTTCATCCTTAACAGTGTGTTCTCCTTGCCATCAGCTCTGGCTGAACATCAAAACTTCTGTCCCACTCTGGAATATTCACCAGTTCTCTTGCAGCAGGCCAGCTGCGTTAGTTCCTATTATTAACATTTGAGTCACTCAGCCTGGGGGGGGGTGGGGGGGGGGGGGGGTTGCTGGCTTATTCTGGAATCTTGTTGTAACTATATAAGCCATGGGCCTGCATCAGTTCAGGCATGAGTTTCAGAAGAAACTACACTGAGGCGAAAGCTGACGCAAAGGAAACCACATGATCTCTGCTGAGATAATTCAACCATCACTGAGCAACAGAGCACCTATCACTAAAAGTAAGTAGCAAGTGATTATCAGATAATAGATTTATCTTGTAAAAGGTTTCAAATGGAAATAATAGTACAGACTTCTGAATGTTACAGTGATGTTTGGTGAATAATACATCCTCCGGTTTTCACCTAATACTGGTCCCTTCAATTTTACATTAATTTTCATTAATGCATCAGTTCTGTTATAGATAGTAAACTTCAATATATTATAGAAACACTCAGATTTGTGTGTTTTATATTTGACTAGAAGGTAGTATTAAGTTTTTCCTGTCAGAATTTTCTTAATTTTAACTATTTTGGCACTAAAACATTTTATTAGTAATATCAATAATTAAGTGCTTATCTGTGTATCACTTAGAAAAATAATCTCTCCCCATTTTTTTTGAAAAACTTTAAAGGACAAGGCAAGATGTCTTCAGCAAATATCCATTGGCATCGATCTGGGAACCACCTATTCTTGTGATGGCGTTTTCCAACATGGCAGAGTGGAAATAATCGCCAATGACCAAGGCAACATGAGCACTCCCAGCTATGTAGCATTTACTGACACAGAGTGGCTTATTGGAGATGCTGCTAAGAACCAAGTCGCTATGAACCCCACCAACGCAATATTTGATGCCAAACGATTAATTGGGAGAAAGTTTAACGATCCTGTTGTCCAGTCCGACATGAAACTCTTCAAATTTCAAAGTAATTTGTGATAATGGAAAACCCAAGGTTCAGGTTGAGTATAAAGGTAAGACCTTCTTCTCAGAGGAAATATCATCGATGGTCTTGGTTCAAATGAAAGAAATTGCTGAGGTCTATCTGGGACAAAGTGTGTCAAATGCAGTCATTACAGTGTCAGCTTATTTCAAAGACTCTCAGAGGCAAGCCACTAAGGATGAAGGCGTGATCTCTGGACTGAATGTCCTGAGGATCATCAATGAGCCCACAGCAGCAGCTATTGCCTATGGCCTGGATAAAGGTAAAAGCGGTGAACGCAATGTGCTGGTCTTTGACCTTGGTGGAGGCACCTTTGACGTGTCCATCCTGACCACTGAGGATGGAATCTTTGAGGTGAAAGCCACTGCAGGAGATACACACCTTGGTGGGGAGGATTTTGATGGTGAGAACCAGATGGTCAACCACTTTCTAGAGGAATTTAAAAGAAAACACAAGAAGGACATCAGCCAAAATAAGAGAGCAGTAAGGAGACTGCGTACAGCTTGTGAGAGAGCAAAGAGGTCATCAAGCAGCCAGGCTAGCATTGAGATTGACTCTCTGTTTGGCATCGACTTTTACACCTCCATTACAAGGGCACGATTTGAAGAGCTCAACTCTGAGCTCTTCAGGGGAACGCTGGAGCCAGTTGAGAAAGCCCTGCAAGATGCCAAGATGGATAAGTCCAAAATCCATGAAATTGTCCTTGTTGGTGGCTCTACAAGAATTCCCAAAATCCAGAAGGTATAATGGTAGAGAACTGAATAAGAGCATCAACCCAGATGAAGCTGTGGCATATGGTGCAGCAGTTCAAGCTGCTATCCTCATGGGTGACACCTCGGAGAACGCCCAAGATCTGTTGCTGCTGGATGTGGCTCCCCTGTCTCTAGGCATTGAGACTACCTCTAATCAAACGCAACACCACCATTCCTACCAAGCAAACGCAGATCTTCTCCACACATTCAGGTAACCAGCGTGGTGTGCTAATTCAGGTATATGAGGGTGAGAGAGCCATGATGAAGGACAACAACCTCCTGGGCAAGTTTGAGCTGACAGGTATCCCTCCTGATCCCCGCGGTGTACCACAGGTGGAGGTGACTTTCGACATTGAATGTGTCTGCTGTCGACAAAAGCACTGGCAAGGAAAACAAAATTACCATCACCAATGATAAGGGCCGCCTTAGCAAAGAGGAGATTGACCGTATTGTACAGGATGCAATGAAGTATAAGGCTGAGGATGAACTGCAGAGGGACAAGATTGCATCATTGCAAGAACTCACTGGAGACCTATGCTTACCACATGAAGAGCAGTTTTGAGGATGAGAGTATGGAAGGAAACATCAGGGAAGAGGATAAACAGATGGTGCAACTAGACCCTGTCATGGCTCAAGAACAACCAACGGGTGGAGAAAAATGAGTATGAGTATCAGCAGACAGAACTCGAGAAAGTGTGCAAGCCAATTGTAACAAAGTTGTACCAGGGAGCAGCGACAGGAAGCTCCAGTGGCCAGACGGGAGGCAGCTCTCAGGGACCCACTATTGAGGAAGTGGACTAACAACCATGACTGGCAAAATCTTATTTACAGAAAAATGGTACAGATATTTTTGTTTGGTACCACAAATGCTGCAGTTTCACTGTTCTTGACTTGTCTTAATAAAAAAAAGATCCATATTCAAATATGTGGCAATTTCAATATGTCAAAATAGAAACCAGTGATTGCAGTCACATTATACCTGTGATGCTCTAATAATTGGATTTAAAAATGGATATAGTGGATAGTGGGCTTAACTGGCTGATGGGTAATGTATTAGTGAAGCAGTGACACTTTAATTACTGTCAGAGGAAAATATCATTATGCAGTATCTAATTACTTTATAATCATCTCGCTGGTGAAGATCACACTCTATATATAAATTCTCACATGAGTAATGTGGATGTTCCTGTGCAGATTGTTTGAGCTTAAACCAAGTCAGCCACACTCTAAAAACTGCAAGAAGAAAATCAGAGATATTTTGTTTAAAACCTTTGTGTGATAAAAAATATTTTAAATAAATAAGAAATATTAATTTACATAGTACATGGGATCACAATCTAACAAACCATAACTGAAGACATTTCCCTTACAAAATAAGCGATAATGAAATAGACATATTTTCAGGTAATTTCTTATCTGATGTAAATCTAAGAAACAAAGGAAGGAAAAAATATGGCACCTAGAGATCCAGACCTGAAGACAAATTAAGGAAGATATTTTTAGTACGAGGCTCTGCAGTCACATGACTTCTGTGATGTACTTGCCCTGCATTATTTGAGTGGTGAGCAGAGGATAAAATACAACCCAGAAGTTGAAGGATTTTACGACAAGCATGAGGCTGGCCTGTTAAAAAAAAAGCAACAGTGAATAAAATAAAGAGTGAAAATTTGTCTGCATCAGCTGTGCACATGATGGACAGAATTGGTGTCCTGTTGCAAACTTTGTCCAAAATGCTGTTATTCTCTTGGTTTCCTGATAAAATCAAGATTTGGATCAAATGAAGAACAAAAAAAGGAAAGGTCTTCAAAAAGTTGAACCCAATCTAACCCAGACCTTTGCCAATGTATCATTCAAAGTATTGTTTCCTGTTGTTCCTTCTTGCTTCTTTCTTTAGTCTTTTTTTTAATATTTATGTAAAAATACAGTGACATTGTCTCCCAAGTTGAAACTGACATAGATTCATGCAGTTTTTACATCGATCCCAGCGCAGTATCTGACCTATTTTAATTTACTCATATTATGGTATACTATAAAGACATGTCTTTTTTGTCTTTAACAAGATGACAGAAAAGGAGATGGGTTGACAAGATATGGGAATGATAGTTCAGCCTGTGACTCAGAATTATGACTCAGCCTCTTGATGATATTACTAACAGAGACAGAGATGAAAACACACCTCACACTTTGTCCAGGTTGTCCAATTCATAAAACTGCAATTCTTATAAAACTACACACTACCTCTTGTGGCCCAAGTCAACACTTTTTTCGGATAATTTTCAGGAATTTCAGACTACCTTCCTGGTCACAACACTGGTGACAGGTCACAGAGGGCACACGGGCACAGGTATGCAACTTCCTAGGGCAGGATATTCTATAAATAAATGCATGAACTGTATGCCTTTTTAAGTTTTGAATGCATCAGTTGCAGATGTTAATGGACTAATTGAATTTCTAATTAAAAAAAACATGGATTTTCATGCTATGACAATTCATATGATCTCTTCACTGAGACTTTGCTTGGCAACAGATTGTGAATTCACGACATGATGAACTAAATCGTATTATTTTAACGGCGATTCCTGCTGAACAGCAGTTAAAACATGTTGTTCACTGAGAAATCCGCTAGGGTGCAACATTAAGCCATGTGAGTGACACCAGAGGTTTGAGCTACCTGTTGGATCACCCTTACTGTTGGTCAATAATAATACTAATACTACTACTACTAATAATATCAAACACACATAAAATCACGACTGTATCATTTAGTTGACCTGAGCTTTATGGCGATTTTGTGTGTGGTTTATTATGAGGTTTAATGTTGTATGTCTCTGGCTACAATAATGGTAATCCATCAGGACCCACAGTAACCACGTTAGGACGCTGTATTACAACATTTACATACTGTTTGTGTAGTAGATTGGTTTATAACACGGCTCGTTCAGTTTGAATGTTATTTTAAACAATTTTAAGGGATTCCAAGCCAGTTACTCTCCGTGATAATTCAGACCGAGACTAATATAGAGGAAAAAAAAAATAATAATAATAAAAAAAAAAGGTTGGTCTGATTATGCTCAGCTGTCACACAAACGCATATGGACTCTCTCCATCCTCTCGGTCTAATCTGAGGGAGTGGTTCAGTGATGCTCAACCACCTCCAGCAGCCAAAGAGTTAACGTGGTGAGGCTGTTGTTGAACGAACCATCCAACTGGGCTGTGTCGCTAAGGGAAGACAGGAGGATACTTAGAGATGAGCAACAGATCCCCAGCTGGCAAACAACCTCACATCTGGCACGCGAGCTCGGCGTTTTAATCAGGACGAACCTTGGTGCGATATTTTATTACAGTGCGTAATTGAAGCGCGGTCACGTTCTCCGGCTCCTGTGTCCTGCGTGGAGAGGAGGGAAAAAGTTGTCAGGAATAGTTGGGGGTTTCTGCGTAGCACAATTGGGATAATATTTATCTGAGAGCAGTGGCATAAGTGACACGTTACACTATACGGGTCAGAGTTGACGCCGTGCACGCCCGTACTACCGTGCGTAATTGGCCAATTACCATCATCCATCCTGTTTCTTCGCAGCATCTTTGCGTTCGTGTGCGGGAAATCGATTGAGTCCAACATCTGGAGGCACCAGGTTAAGTCACTCTGTCCAATTTGTTCGTCAGCATTTAGAACAAGTGCTCTGCGATTTGTGGCGGCACCAGACTTAGTTTTGTAACAGGTGGTTTTTTATTGAGCGCCTGGCTTGAGCGCTGTCTAGACCAATACCGGCTCTTTCTGTTGATAAATGAGCCACAGAGGCCGTTGTAAGGACCGGGCTGAGAAATGAAGGCCCACGTTGCCTTCACTGTTTGATTTTTGTGTGGACAACAGTTTGTAACGGAGGAAGACATCTGCTTCTCAATGATAAGCTCCGTGTGTGTTTCGTCTTACCGAGGGCGCAAGTCAGGCAACAAACCTCCGTCTAAATCATGTCTGAAGGAGGAGATGGCCAGAGGGGAAGACTCGGACAAAATCATCATCAACGTGGGTGGAACTCGACATGAAACCTACAAGAGCACCCTGAGGACGCTGCCGGGGACCCGCCTGGCCTGGCTGGCTGACCCAGACCCGCAGCTCAGCTCCGACTCGGACGCTGCTCCCTCGAGCGCCGCCGAGTTCTTCTTCGACAGACACCCGGGCATCTTCGCCTACGTGCTCAACTATTACCGGACCGGGAAGCTGCACTGCCCGGCGGACGTGTGCGGGCCACTCTTCGAGGAAGAGCTGGCGTTTTGGGGGATAGACGAGACCGACGTGGAGCCGTGCTGCTGGATGACTTACCGGCAACACCGGGACGCGGAGGAGGCCCTGGATATATTTGAACCGCCGGACCCGGAGGACGCCGACGACGACAGAGAGATGCCAAGACGGTTCGGCATCGAGGACTGTCCAGACCGGTCGAGGAGCTGCTGTCAAGTTTGGCAGCCGAAGATGTGGGCCCTGTTTGACGACCCGTACTCCTCCAGAGCAGCCCGGGTGAGTTCACTTGTCTGGTGTGGAGGCTTCCGTGGCCACATGTCAGTCTGAACCACGACCAAACTGCAAGTGAAGAGTCATTTAGGACAAAGACACATGTAACACATGACACACGTGCCTCTAACAGCCACAGGTAGTTTGTAGCTTCATAGTCAGTGAGCTGTGGTCTGACTTATTTTACTTTTAGCATTTACCTCTTACTATATCTGAATTTCCAACTTTAGGTTTTAGTCTGATGTCTAACTTTAATGTGAATTCTGTTACTTTTTGTAACCAATAAGTCACTCAGTAGGTTGCTTGGTCCCTATAAGACCTATTAAAACACACATTGATCCATAGTATGACCTGATGTATATCATGTGGAATCCTCATCCTGATTTGTTTATTATTAGTATATATTTTTTATTTATTTATTTTTTACTTTATTTATGTATTAGTTTAGCTATTTCAGTTTTATGTGTTTTGTGTGGAAGAATATGTCTCTTTTCTGGCCACAGTTCATGTCTTCATGTTTGTTTCAGTGTTTCCAGGACTGTCAAAGAGTGGCCCACACACCATGAAACATTTCAGAAAGCAAACCTTATGAACGCGTGTTCACAAAGTAACATCTTACCAAACTTTGTACCACACAAAACTATTATGATTATTTGCTTTGGCTGCTCAGTGTTAATAAACCAGGTAGCCAGTCACTTTCTTTCTGGTAAAGCTATTAAACCAAAATAACTGAAGAGTGTTAAAGTAAACTCGTATTGCACCTACTTTGCCTCACTATTATATCCCTTGTTTTAGATTAAAGCATTGGAAATATAAGAAATAAAACACAAACTCAGTGTATGTTCCACCGGGTTCTGTTTTCAACATGACATGACAATTATTTTTCCCCATCTCTGTATGGAAGAACTGGTCTGCACAGAGCCCTGACATATAACCCAAGCCAACACCTCTGGAATGACTTGTGAAGCACATCTACAGTACATCATACTACACATTATTATCCAGGTCTCATTGTCCACAATCAGAGCCTGAAGGCATTCATGTCTTTGTGTATAAATGGAGCAGATCAGCACAGTCAAGTTCCAGAATGCTGTGTAAAGCCTTCCAGTAAGAATGCAGTCTGTTGACGCCTATAGATGATCCATAGGGGAATCATTTCCAGTTGTCCACATGCTTGTTTTTATTGACATTGGCTTACCACTTTATCATTTGGAATCTCTCATTGAATATGTATTTTTTTTTCTTTTCTCTCTTATCTGAATGCATTAAAACCACACTGTGAAATGCAATGACTTTAATGGACATGACTATGAAACATTGTTTTCTAAATAGGAGTGACATTTACTGGAGCTATGCACAGCTAAATAAAGCAAGTTACCTTTTAATTAGGTATGCATGTAGATAAATGTAAAACCCTCCGGTATGGTAGCTTTACAGTACCATTATGTTATAATGTATTCCTGTTGGAACAGGTGTAGAGAGATGTTGATTCAGTGGTCACTTTGCAGGGTCTACCTTGTGGTTCTGTTGAGCTGTTTCAGCTTGCAATTATTGGTATTTCAATTACTCAGTACATTATAAATGAAGTGAACAAAATGGTTGAAAAACTGTGTGACATATTTATTCTCACATTGCAGAGGCTAGAACCAGATAATCCAATATTGTTTGACAACTGATTATTGGAATTTGTATTTTTTTGTATATCAGTGAAGTTAATGCTCCATTGACAGTGGTTTGAATGTAACAGACATTTGCTTATATTTAGAAGTTACACACTACAGCTTTACTCTCAATTCGACTATTTCAGGCCAAACTTGATTCATTTTTCTTTAACAAACATGTCACGAGGGCTTAATCGTGTTCATAGGCAATTTCCTTCATAAACTGAGTATGATAGTATGTAAATTATATTGGCCTGTGGTCTTCAGGATCCAGCTTGAACCCATTCCATCACTTCACACATCTGATGACACGTTTATCTTTTTTAGCTCCACAGGAAACCACAATGTTTCCCCCCCCCCTTACAATGCATGTTAGAGCGCCTCTCTCCAGACAACAGTTCTATAATCTGATCAGCTTTTTTTCCTAGTCTCAGTTGAAATCTATGTTGAAATCTATGAAATTGTGACAAAATACTGAAAATAGAGAAATAGCTGTTTCATGACAGGAATACAGAGCTGATGAAGTGTTCCCACACAACCTGAGTGTTTGAAAGGCTGCAGGAGTCTACGTCAATCATCAGAGCAACAGGGTCTAAATGCACATGAAGGCAAGAGAAACATACACTAATCATCATTTAAGTAGAAATGTATTTCCAGTTTTGAGTGTTAAGACCCCTGCTGCTTCTCATTTATGAGTTTTAGACAGAGCGCTCTACATTACGTCAGAGTGTTTGTTTTTTTTTGGAACATGGTGATGAACAAGATACACTTGCATTTGTTTTAGACATAAAATAAATATTGCTGTGCCATAAATTTAAATCAATTTGCTCTCATTGCTTTCACAGGGATACGATCCTGCTGTAAGCATTTGAAAGGATGCTGTGCCCGGTGGCTCAGAAACAAAGGCAGAGTACTTAGTGAAGTAAATGTAAAAGCAAGTATTGAGCGTCACTATTGCAAGCATTGTCAGGCAAAGGGCTCTGACCTTTCATCTGGCAAGAAGTAAAATACATTTAGTTCAGACAGAGAGGGACTGATGCTCACTCTAATTTCTATTTGCCTGCACATGATGCTGAATGGTCTATTCAGAGTCTCTCGCTGTGCTGCATGTATAATGTTCTTTTGCACGCCAGCTCTGTACACACAGTGTTTATTTTAGCCTCTTGTCCAGGTGGCATTTGCAGGCTGTCACAGTGGAACAGCTGACATCTCTGAGTCACAGCTGCCACTGACCTGCTCCGCGCCTGCCAGTTAATCACGTCTGTCTCTCACCACTGAACATTTGCAAAAGATTTGGTTCAAATCTGCAGCGTTCTCCACTGTTGTTGACGTGAGTCTTTCTGAGAGAATGTGGTAAGAATGAGTGCAGGCGGGTCCATATTGACCC
This sequence comes from Brachirus orientalis, assembly GCA_016785285.1. Lineage (NCBI taxonomy): Eukaryota > Metazoa > Chordata > Actinopteri > Pleuronectiformes > Soleidae > Brachirus > Brachirus orientalis. Next base: position 11,943,350 of record JAFBJR010000150.1, read on the forward strand.
AGTCCTAATGTTCTTTGTCCATTTCCTCTCCAGCCCTTTCATGTCTGTATGTTTGCTGTATGTTTCGAAAGTATGTAGAGAGCATTTTGTGGGACTCGTGTTACCTTGATGGCCTTTAGGTTTTTAAAGAGCCTGAGCTCATTTTAGGTAATGTGATTTTTGAAAGCTGGAGGAAAGTTAATCTGTCCATCATTGAAGCCACATCCTCTTGACAAACAGCGCAGGCTGGAGGTGCAGCGCTGTACAAGTCAGCACAGGAAACTTCTATTATGACTGATGGTACACCTCAAAAGTCACAGCCAGTGCTCACAGTGAGTGCAACGGCTTTAACATAGGCTGCAGTCAAACGGTTTGAATGGCGTTGTGCTCCATCACACTGGATTAGATGTGGACCACATAGTCTGACTCTAAAGTGCTGAGTCTAAATACACATCAGATTAACTCTATGAAATATACTGTATATGATTTCAATAATTTAAAGCAATGTTGGTCTAGATTCAAAACTGAATTGAAGATGAGTCTTAATTTTCTTCAACAGTATGTGGCAGTTAGAGCTGACATTAGCTTTGTGATTTAACCAGATAACACTGTTCAGTCTTCCCTCGTGCCATATTTCATTAATTCAGCTGCTGTCTGTAATTATTCACTGCTGTGGTAACTGGCTGCAACTTGTTATCAGTGGTGAGCAATTAAAGTGAGCTTTCCCACAGAAAAGACATGCATTTCTTTCTCCCACGTAGAGGAACAAATCAATTTGAGACCAAAGGATTGACTCATATTACGTCTTGTGGAGTATAAATCTCTTTTGTAATATAACATTTTCTATGAATGGTGTTTAGATCTGACTTACACTGTGTATTCTTATTGACTTGTATTTACAGTCAAGATGATTACTTTGCAAATGGCATGTTTTTTTTTTAGCCATGTAGCTTGTTTGTCCTTAATCAGAGGAGATCTCAAATATTTATGTCTTTTTAATAGCCATTTATATGAATCATATTCATGTCTTATTAATAAAGATTTGATCTCCTCAAAATCTTCCTGCCGTTTGTAGGACATACTGTTCAACAAGCCGTCACATTTAACATTACCTGTCAGGGAGTCTGATATTTTTGCTCCATATTAAAGACATTCTCACACCTCACGTTATTCTTTGGGCCCTGCTGTCACAACGTCATCACCTCGCTTCTTTCTCTGCTTCTCTGTGTATAGATCAGGGGATTCGATTTTTCACACATCATCAAAGCAGCACGGCCGTGTTCAGGAGGTTGTTATTACACTCAGTGAAAGTAATCCTGTGCGAGTAAGTTGGCTGTTAATTCTTCTCACTTCTGAGAGGTTTGCTTGAAATAGATTGGCTGTGTTGGTGCGTCGCAAAGGACTTTCAGAGTTTTTAGTAAGCAGACAAAAAAAAATCAATAAATACACATTAGTGCAAATATCATCGTTCTTCCACACAACCTAAAGAGCAACTATCTCTGATGTAGATTGCTGGTATTTGAGTTTGTCAATTTAATTTTCCCTGGTAAAAAGGCATTTGAGATGTTTCCGCGATAAAATGTAGAAATTAAAACAGAAACATTGAAGTGGTATCAAATGCTGAAGTAATATAGTGTTTATGGAGATGATTGGTTCAGTGTGGGTTAGATTACCTCCATACCTTGGCAGGATTTCAGAAACTACATTTTCATTCAAAGGGAATAAAAGACAAAGCGCTCATGTTCTCCCTATTATACCCGTCACTTTAGAGTCAGTGTTTTTGCTGACTACTATTTGAGGACTTTTGAAGGAGAATGACTGAGAGACAGTGTCAGGCATTAAATAACTTGTCTAAAGAGACAAAATGCTCCACTGAAGGAGACACCAGCAGATGTTTAAAGAAGCATTGTTCGTGGATCTGCTGTGTACAATCAAATATACTTTATTATCCCCAAAGGCATTTTTTGTCTTGGGCCAAAATGATAGAAACAAAAACAGCTAACAGGACATATTGTATTATTCACAGAACATATGTAACAGAATAACAAAAATTAATATTGCATCTGCCTGAAAAAACACATGAACACATAAAGAATATAAAAACGTTGACATGACCAGCTATAAAATACTAAAACACAAAACACTGTTGAAAAACTGCTGTCTTTCTGTCAGTCTCTCTAATTATCCAGCAGTTCAGTTGTTTTCCTGTTTATACGAATGACGTTGAACACATGTACCAACGTTACTGTCTTTTTTTCCACCCTAACCATTCATAAAGTTTTTGTACTATAAATGACATCTTGTAATAAGTAGCTCTTACGGTGCTCACTCTTAAATAACAGAAAAATATAATGTCCCATGACTTATCCCTTATAATTTGTTTACTTTCTTGCTTGTTCTATTGCAAGAGCCCTGCCTGTTGATGCAGCCCTTTTTTAAATTCATTTTACTGTTATATTGTACTGTATATTCAATTACTGTTCAAATGTTAACCATACATTGAAACAGTGACCTTATTCTTAACTGCAAAAGGGCTCACTAAATAACTTTGGGTGTAGAGTCACTTAATGAAATCCCACTGGGATATTTCTGGTCCACAGTGATGTATCAGTGTCTGTACGTGTCCTAAAGATTCTCATTATCTTTCTCAGTATCTTTCTCTCTCTCCATCCTCCTCTTTACCGACAAAGTGTTTGGTCTGTGTATGAGGGTTCTGATTTTTTTTGTTGTAAACTGTGGTTTTTGGATTCGTCCTATTCCTCCTTTGAGTAATTAATCAATGGTGCTTGATTAATGCAGAATGTGAGTCTGCCCCCCCCTAAAAGTTAAAAGTTAAAACAGAGTCATGGTGGTTCTTTCTTATTTTGTATTTTATATGTTTTGGTGTCATCTACATACTGATACGCAGGAGAAATTCAGCAGACAGCCACAGTAGTGGACATCAGTTCTCCTCTGTTCGCTGTTGCTGATTCATGAATTGGCAATGACATAAACTGTAAGACAACCAGCAGAAGCTGTTCTTGTTGACTTTGCAGCTGCTGACTGCTCAGGTGGCTTGTTGTTTGCGTATATACAGAAGCGCGTCTGTGTTAGCAACAGGATGTGATGCTGAGCAGCTGGAGGTGAGCTGCTGTACAATGATGCACAGTCTGCTGCCAGTCATCTGTCCTGTCACACTCCATTCTGCTCCTAATTCCGCAGCTAGGACCAGGTGTCCGTCCCCATTGGGGATCTCAGCTCTGTCTGTTCACTGACACCAGACGACCGTCAATACATGTAGAGTAACAGACCATCAAAGGCTGCACTGCTGTAAGTACAGTGATCTGTAGATATGTATAAATCACCAAGCATTTCAGTGTTTAAATGTACGTTGCAATGTGTTAAAATCCTTAGTCAGCTTTTGGGATGAAAACTGTATATTTGGCTACAGCACTTTTTTTTCAGTCAGTTAGTAATTAGCTGCAAAATCTGCAAGTATTTTAATGTTCAGTTAATCAGGTTGAGTTGTTGGATGGGTTAGTTGGATGTTCATTGAAACAAGTGCTCTTCACAGGATGAAACAAAGGCAAATAACAAAGTTTTATATGAATATTTTGTAGTCCTTCAGCAAGAAACCATATTTACATGTTCGGAAATGGAAAATATACAGTTCTGCACTGACATTCATTTGGCTTCCTTATGATTCTTGCTTGTGTAACATCTAGTCTGTCATAGTCATTGGTACAATCGCGCCAACACTGTCTGCATTTAAAGTTTCCACTACTGAGCTGTAAACTTGATATTATGGTCTCTTTTGGTGTCAGGCCTTAATTAAAGTGCACAAATGCATTTTAATGCTACATAATTTGTTAAACAAGTCAGAGAGTTATAGACATGGGAGCAGGTAAATAATGACAGTACAAACAGCCAGAGAGAGACAAACACTTTACTGCAAAATAACAATATAAAACAAGTGGCAGACTACACAGACACAGACGTGCAGGTGTGAGGTCAGGCTGTTTCATGTTATTGTTAGACTTTCAGGATTGAGCCTTTTATGAGCAGAGCAAATTGTGTTCATGTGTGACCACCAGCATCTTCCCTGCAGAGGTGACCATGGCTGCAGATACCCAGCTCTGTTTATTTCTGAGATAAACTATTTGGCATTTGAGTAAACTCAAGGCTGTCAGAATGTTTCAGGCTCATCACAGGCATTTGAACGGTCGCAGGACTCTCAGGTTTTATTTGGTGGCTGCTGGCTTGTTGTTTTATCGAACCAGCACTCAGAAGAGGAGCCTCATCAGTACGATGTGTTTTTGTCTCAGTCAGAAGAATGTTCAACAGGAATGCAATGTTTGTTTATACTAAATGACTAATGTCACTTAAACATTATGAAAAGGCTTATGAGGCAAATACAGAGATGTGATTGAAGTCAAATCTATGATAACACATGTTCAGTTTAAATACACAAGAAGAACCTGTGCATTAAATTAAAGCAAGAATAGACGTGTAGTTGTTAGAACCCACAATCTTTTTAGGATTTTTAGTAAATCTATTTATACATCCGTCCTATATAACTAACTTATGTACATATGTAATTTAAACTTTGATACTCGATATTTATTAATTTGTTTACTTATTAAGAGTTCATTTTCAGATTTATTTTTGTAGAATATCTATATATTTGCAAAAAGTTTTTCAAGCGATTATCAATGCATTGGACAAATATTAAAATTGGACTCACTGTGGCTTGATGTGATCTCATTGTCTTCAATTTGGTTTGCGTTGGTTCATTTTACTCCATATTTCTAGTCTGTGTTCCTTTTATTTGGAAAACATTTTGTGCCTACGCTTGAAAATTGTAAACATTATCATTATTGTTATTGTTATTATATTATTATTTTGGGTCATGACTGCCAACTTATCTGAAGCACTGATCAATACTGAATCTGAAACATTTCAGATAACAGATAGATGATGGTATCACAGTATAGCAAAGGAGGTCTTCTTTAGTTACATTTTTTACAGTAATGCACAGAATGTAATATTTCTGATTATATTTCTGACTTTTCATACAGCACTGTTTTTGTAATTACTGGTGGTGCACAGAAGACTTGAGTGCGATCATAAAAAAAAAAAGATGGAATGAAGTGACTGGTGACATCACTGAAAGATGGTCCATTTAGGTCTACATTCTCTCCAACAGAGCCTGTAGTGAAAATTCCTATCTCTGCAATGTACTTTAAGTAAGACAACATAATACAATGATACAGTTGAGATTAGCTTTTAAATAAAAAATGGTTATATTTAAACACTGTAAAATGAGTACATACTATGCTGATTAAGCCTTTCCGCTTCACATGAGTCACAGTGGTGTTTTGTCACCCGATAACATTACCTGTCAGGACTGATAGTTTTGCTTGACAGTGTCTGTTTTCAGAGGAAGGATGCAGCACACAAATCCTGTAACAGAATAATATCAACAACAAAAGGCACCAAATGTTAAACACTGCAGCTTTAAATGTGACATATTTGGTTTTAGCCAAAGAAGCTGTAAAAGAAGTATCAAATTGGTGCAGTTAAGCATCACATCACTATATTCCCTCTACAACTGCTCCCCCTCAGATGTTTACGCTAAACTACATCGTTCTGGTTATAGTTTTTTCTGCAAGTGAGGAATCCAAGGGGGGAAAAGGAAGTTCCTGAGGGGGTTGGTGATAAACCAGGGCCCTTTTCTGCTTTACTGATGCATGGTGCCCAATTACAATTAAGTAACTTCAGTAACTATACAGTTGTTGTTATTTACATTCCATATGCATAACTGACCACCATTTTAATTTTCCTGTTAAACTTCCTTAGTTCTGTGTTTATGCCGTGTGCCTTGTTGTGATGCACCTCGTGACTCAGTCCTGTAACACACCTACTCACACGCTTCACACACTGTGCACGTTATGCCTTAGTAATGTTCAGGGAAACCGTGTCCATGCAACTGAGGGAACTCTGAGCTTCCCCTGGGACACAGCTGAGGCTTCACGGCCTCCCCTCTTGTCCTGTGGCTCAGTCTTCATCTTCCCAGGAGATCAGAGCTGCAGAGCTCTGCGGGGACTAAGCTGTAAACAGTTGTCACAGTATAGCGGCATCTTATATTAAGATGCACGCATATAAAGTATCTCTGCGTGTGTGCAACATAAACTGCGGCTAGTTTTGTTTTTTCCAACTTCATAAACAGCTCAGACATTATTTATTTTGTTTGTTCCATTTTGAATTACTGTCTTAATTTGGTTGATTTTTTATTTATATATAACACAGACACAGACATCATGAAGCTGACTGATATGTTAAAAGGCCCTGGAGGCAGAAGTACATGCAAGGCACAGGTGCATGTTTATCCAGCTGGATGATTAGAAAAGGTTGGAGAAGCATTACGATTTGTCCAGGCTTTAGTGAACAACAAAGACAGATGGGGTGTGAGTAAGCACACATTGTTAGCTCAAATTATCCTGGATCAGGTGAGTGTCATTCTGCCACATCATTCACCGTTTTACCTCCCATACATTTTCTTTAATTTACGGCAGCTTTGAAGTCTTTTATCCTTACCTGCCGTGTTGTGTGTCTTTGTATTCACAAGTAATTATTTGTATTAGAGTGAACACTGGCAACAACAGAGATGTTTCCTACAGTGAAATACTGTATGTCTGATAAAGCAGACAAGACGGCAGGTGAATATAACTGTGCAGTCAGGTACAGTCAGTCTGTCAGGAGTCTGGCCTCTGCTCTGCTTTATCTCCTGTCTCTTTGTGCCTGGAGGCTCGGCTCCTCTTTTCACTTCCCTCTCATCCTCTTGTGCCCTGAGAGCCGTTATGACAAACAGTACGTTGTTGCCAGAGTAGCAAAAGCAATAACACATTTGCTTTCATACCACGTTTCATACACATGTGGCAAATCAGTGTGCCTCACATAGATACAAGCAAAAAGGAACAATCATATGTGCAATTAGTAAAAGTGCAACGTGACCTTCACTAAACACAGGCGTGTTTAAAATATAGCATTTAAAAAATAAATCTGCTTATAATGATACATTATTCATAAATCTGTTTTCATTTTGATGATGACAAAGGTACATGCCGCTGTCTCCATGTGAGTGCACGTTTCTTGCACGTAATATTTTGTCAAAAATTGCAAAAATTGCAGTGATTGGTTGATTATATCGAATGAACATATTTTGAAGCAAAATGTAATGATTTCTTTGTCATATATGATAGTAAACTGACCATTTTGGACATAATCTACTGTACTTAAATAAATATATAAATGTACTATTTTTGATATTTTAAGGATGCATATTTGATAAGATAAAGAGCAGAGCTGGATCAGAGCTGGATCTTTATTTTATATCTTTATTTGTTGTTGCGGCACATAATGAAAATTATTTTTATAGATTGCTTTATTTGCAGTCACCCCTTGCTCAGTTTTATAAAAAAACTATAGAAATATTTATTGAATTCTTTTAGGTTTTTCGTAGGGTCCATTCATTTCTGTCATTATTTCATCTGGTTTCCGCATCATGACTACAGTCACATATCTAAACTCATTTATTCAAGCCTTTTTTTTCCTCCCATTACACGGTGCACGTGCAAAATTAGTGTCACAGTCAGTGTGCTCTATCACAACAAACTTACGTATTTTCATTGATGTCAGCGTTTTGTCTTACCACATTTATTTGTGCTTTAGTGAAATGATCTCATAATTGTGTTCATCATTTAAATCTTCAATCACCTGAAGCCCACAGCCTCAAGATAAACCCTCAGAAAACAAAACATAAAAAAAATGCTTTACAGAGTTGATATGCACATCCATGTCTTTTTATTTGTGATGATTTTGGCAGAATTGTGACGGTGTTGTCACCAATCCTGCAGACAAAGGTTTTTATTGGTGCTCTTCTTGCACTACACAAGACTTGAGACAAGAGAAACCGTACTGATTGCTCCTTAATTGTGGGAAAAACTGGAAGACATAACATTGTGCTGATCATAAATAATTATCTTTTTTTTATCTCCTCTTATCCAGGGAGTTGCATTTGCCTCTCTCTTCTTCATCTTGGTCTCCATCACCACCTTCTGTCTGGAGACCCATGAAGCCTTCAATGACCTGCAGAACCGGACGGAGCAGGTTGTTGTGGGAAATGTCACACACCAAGTGGAAAGACAGGAGATGGTGACCAAGCCCATCTTAATCCTGGTGGAGGGCGTATGTGTGGTCTGGTTCACGTTTGAATTCCTGGTGCGTATCATCTGCTGCCCAGACAAGGGGGTCTTCATCAGGAACACACTCAACATCATTGACTTTGTGGCCATTCTGCCCTTCTACCTGGAGGTGGGTCTGAGTGGTCTGTCATCCAAAGCTGCCAGTGATGTGCTGGGCTTCCTCCGGGTTGTGCGGTTTGTTCGGATCCTCCGGATCTTCAAACTAACGCGGCACTTTGTAGGAATGCGTGTGCTGGGTCACACACTGAGGGCCAGTGTCAATGAATTCCTCCTGCTTGTCATCTTCTTGGCACTAGGTGTGCTCATCTTCGCCACCATGATTTACTACGCTGAGCGCATCGGAGCCAGGCCCGATGACCCCAAAGGCTCCAACCACACACACTTCAAGAACATCCCCATCAGCTTCTGGTGGGCAGTGGTTACCATGACGACACTTGGCTATGGAGACATGTACCCACAGACATGGCTGGGCATGATGGTGGGGGCGCTGTGCGCGCTGGCTGGAGTCCTGACCATCGCCATGCCAGTCCCGGTCATCGTCAATAACTTTGGGATGTACTACTCTCTGGCTATGGCCAAACAGAAACTCCCGAAAAAGAAGAAGAAGCACAACCCGAATCCAGATGCTCCAACTGACTCGATCTCATTTGGAAAGTCGGACACAAACTCACGCAGAGACAGCACGCAGAGTGACACCTGTCCACTGGCTGCTGATGAAAGTGTCAGCAGGAACCGTTCAGGTCAGACTAAAGAATAAAGGACTAGTTCTCTTAAATTACACATACTGTATTTTCTCACTTACTTTTTGTTATGTGTAGCTCTATATTCTCTGGTTTACTGATGCTGATCCAATTTACAGGAGATATTTCACTCACCTGATAGAAAAAATAAAGTTGAATTCACACAGTAATGCCAGCTTCTAAAAGCAGTGCATTTGTGCTCATAATGAAGAGATTCATTTCTTTTGATTATACAGATCAATGAGGGCTTTTTTATCTGGAAAGAGATCTATCTCGGCACTTTGAACAGCACAGTTACATTTTATTCACCTCCATTGTACTGAGCAAGAATATAAGTGTGGACTCTATCAAAACCTGGTAGTAGGCCAATTCTGTCTGCATGTTAACTCTAGTTGATTGAGGAAAGGCTTTTTTTTTTTTGGTTATTTAGAGGAACTCACCTATTAATTTAAACTGGAAAAGGAAACGGTAACAAACTTCAACTGACAACATCCAAATTAATTAGATTAATTTAAAGTAAGTTAACAAGTTATATGGACATGGACAACTTTAGTTTAAACCAATTTTTTGTATGTAAGTAATATTTTTAGGTTTGTCAGCCATTTTCTTTTTTCAGTGTAACAATACCACATATTGTGCTCATTAACTATTTTTAAACTTAAACATGTTCTGTCACATTTATTATATTGGATAATTAATGTTTCAGAATTATAAATGTCTTTGGTCCTCTGCCTTTTATCACTGAGACTAGGGTTTGTGCACTTAGTCATTTAGACAGTAACAAAACAGGGTCAAATTACTCTTCTTTAGATCTCTGTCAAATTTGATTAATCCCTGAAAAATACAGGTTTTATGCAACTTTGGCTGGGTCCCGAGGGGAGGCTCAGTAAAAGCTTTGGCATTTACGTTGCTGTGTGTTTTTGTCATCCTGTCAGATTCCAAACAGAATGGAGATGCAAATGTGGCCCTTTCAGAGGAGGAAGGCTGTAGCCTGACCCAGCCACTTTCCCCCAGTGAAAAGTGGTCTCTGCGGTGCAGCCGAGGGCGAGATAAGACTAAGAAAGAGGCTACGTGCTTCCTTCTCACCTCAGGAGACTCCAGTATCCATACTGGTAGGTTACATACATGTCAGTGTGTGCATAATTTGTGCATTCACAGTTTGTAATGTTGAATACTTGTACCATGTGGTTACTGTATTGTTATTTTTTTGTGGTTTTATTTCACTCCCCCTGAGAAAATTAAAGGTTGTCCAAGAATTATTATTATTATTATTTTATTTTTTTTTCAGTTAAGCCTCCTGTTTGTCTTGAAAGTCAGTCTGTCTCTCTGATAATGGGACAACTATCAAAACCACATAGCAACAAGATGTACTGTATTTTGTCAGCCTTTTGGCGAAGCCAGACTGTTCCCTCTGTGTCCAGGTGCAGATCTTGTCATCTTACTCTCAGCAAGAAAGTATAAAAACTGTGTTATTCCTTGTACTGAACCAACTGGAAATAGTACAGGTGTATGTCTCTGGGTTCAGAGGGTTCACCCAGACCAAACATCTACACCTAGGAAATATCATGTAATTAGATTGTCATCATTATGAGCTGTTACCTAAATACAATAAATAAATGAAGTTTATGAGATATGATATAATCACAACAATAACGAGACTTTGTTTGTTCACCACAAATGTTTTTTTTTTTTTTACATTGCTTAACTTTTACTTTTGGCATCACTGGATCATTTACATTTAAGCAAACACAACTGGGGACTATTCGCCCCAAGACTAATGCTAGAGCTGTAACCAACAGCATACAACCAACTAACAGATTAAAGAAACACACACATAGTTTTTCAGAAGTAATAGAAGCAATAGTCCAGCAGTAGTAACTGGTCCTCAACTGACAGACTTTGCTACAGAGCCATCATTTACTTGACTAAAGCATAGATTCACCAAAACAAGCTGTGTTTGCTGCTGAAAAAGGCAAAAGAACTTATTTCCTCTTCCTTTCTAATCTTCAGTCATCTATTGGAACCTTTCAGATGCAGGTCTTAGTCGTTATTCAGCAGACAGATCAAAAGGAAATCAATGGAAGAGCTTTGTGGTACTAATTGCATCATCCATCTGTCTGTGTGTGCTCAGTAAAAGAGTCTTTCTTTTTATTAGAAACTTCCTTACACAGTGCCTCTGGGTTAGGGTAAGGAGTAACACAGGATAGGCTACCAAATATTTACCATATATTCAGTAATTCCTATCACTCATGACTGGACATTAAATCTGATAAATCAAGGATGTAATGTTCTGTATAGAATACGAAATGATTATACAGTTAGAAGGTGTTTGGAGGAGCTGATTTAATCCAAGCAGCAATGCTTTGTTTTACTGCCACTCATGAACATGAATCATATTATCAAAAACATGAAGTACCACAAAAGCCTCCTCCTTTTGTGGTACTTCATGTTTTTGAGGCGGTCAGTAGGTGGGGGAGCTGCGTGTAATAGTGACAAAGTAGCCGATTTCAACATCTGTGGTCGACACCTGTATGAATATAACTGAATGTATTATTGTAATGTAGCCACTTTATAAAGTATGTAAAGGCCCAGTGTGTAAGAATGATGTGGTGAGAGATTGTAACAAATATAGCATTCCTCTGTTCACATCTCCCTTTCCCAAGTTCATCAGCAAACTGCAGTGGCATAGCAGAAAGACTTAAGTGCTTCTTCAGTTGCATTGTTTTGGATTTGGATTTGGATTGCTGCAGAATCATGGCAGTTGAGTACCAAAAGAACAAAATGTTTGGTCCACTATGAATCTGTAACTCGGACTATTTTTTAGCAGGTGTTTGAAAGAAAGTAATACGTACACAGAGAAGAAGGCGATGTTTTGTTAATTCTCTCAGTTGGCATCTGCAGTAGTCTGCTATCTCACATCTGAGCTTCCCAAAGTCTCACAACACCTGTTGTGACAAAAACAGACTATATTTGGCAGCCATGGATTTGATTCTGAGCACCAGTCCTACCCAGTCAACATCCTGATTCTCTTCAGTCCAACAACACTGACGATGTTTTCCTGCAAAACTTCACTTTCCAGGGGTGCATTTTTTCTGCCAATGCTCATTAGCACATCACCAGCACTTACTCTAGTTCCGCTCCTTTGAGAGTATTTGCCTCCCATTTTTCAACAGTGCTACATGGAGATTTTCTGAAAGCATTGTGTGAGTGTTGTAGACTTGTGTACATTAATGACATGTTGCCACTTGCAGATAAAAAAACATATCATGCCACCCTCTCAGTTAAAGCACTACTCTAAAAAAAGAGGAGTGAGTGGATGTTTGAGGATGTGAAGTGTTGTTATGCTCAAGATAGGAAATCAATACAAAATCTATGGCCTCACAGTCACAGTGGGAAAGACAAACACAAACACAAACAGTCAACAAACCTGCTTCCATGATGAGCCACCCAATAATAAGCTTAATGATCTGGTCAGCCCATGACATTGCTGTCTGAGTTTTCTCCTGATCGCAAAGACAAAAGCAATGGAAAGCTGAGCAAAGCCAGAACACACCAACTAATCTTTGGAGAGCAGCGATAATTCAATCTTGAGCTCTGTTTCTGGTGCCTATGTAAATAATGACTTCCCAGTCTATTACAGCAGAATATGACACATGCACAACACATTTTAGTGCACAATTTCCAAAAAAAAGAGGTTTTAGTATATTACTATTGAGTGTAAAACTGCTGTGGCAGAATTCAAAGTTAAAATATTTTCTTCCATAGATTCACTGTAGATCTGTTTTTCAGAGCTCTGCCCATAGTGGATGGTGTTAGGTTAGGATCTGGGTTACAGGATATAAGGTATGGATATTATTTCAGCAGAACAGTATGGCAGGAAGCAGGGAGAATGACAGCAGGTCTGAAGATGCTCAGATGGCTATCAGTGACAGGAAATGGTCGCCCACCTTGCAGTGGCAACAAAATGCTGGTGGAATTGAAGTGATTATGGCCATTACGATGATTTTGTATCAATGATAGCATCAACTATGACAGTTTATTCATACAAAGCCAAACACTGTCCTGGTGGAAAGCATGTTTTCCCTGCGATGTGACAAGCAGCAGCTCATTTCCTTGCATTAGAGCAGCAGCAGAGAAAAGGCTGCTGAGCGTGGATGAGCCTCCAAGTTCCCCAGTGACTCGTCTGAATGATCGTCACTAATAGGATTCCATTAACGTGATGGTTGGTCAAAGTGAAGTATCCTACTTGCCTCTGGAGTTTAGATATGTAGCATTTCCCTGTCAGTGAAGGAGAGCTGAATTCTAACCAAAATCTTAATGAATAATCTATTAGAGAATCAATAGAAAATGATTAGCATTTGTCAGTTGGTTAAGAATATGTATTAATTATTTAGTAAAAAAAAAAACATTAAGTGAAAAGTGAATTCCTGATATTTGTGGATTTTTCAGGTTATGTTGTTTTACATATGGTTTTATATTGTAAGTAATTAACCTTGGGGTTTTTAAATGTTAGTCAGTCAAAAGTAACTATAACGCTTGTTGCATTTTTTCTTTCTTTTTCAGAGTGTTTGTTTGTGAGACATTTAATCCATGTATAATTTATGTTTATTTACAGTAGCTCTTAACACCTTTTATTTTAGAGAGGTTGAGCTTGCTTGTCTGTCAGAATCGTGAGTCATTTTGTAGCTGTTTGTATTGTACAGATTGGAAAGTCTAAATAAAATCTGTAATGCTGTGCTCTATTTTCCCTTAATTACTATATTAGAATGTGTATACATTTAAAAAAAATGTTAACAAAAATGTAATCAAAGTATTGACGAATTAACTTATTATTTTGTTTGTCCCGTTCTGGTTAGACTTTGCCACAGCAGATTTTCACCTACATCTTTCTCTCTCATACCTGCCTACCTCTTAGCACATCCATCTTTAGCCTTCGTTAATTCGTATTCACATTTTTGATTTGGCATCGTGTTTATGCCAGCTGCCCTTCATCTTCTATTTATCCTGGCATAGGACCTGCACCAGGGGCATAGACGGCATGAAAATTAAGTCGTCTCCTTTAAAGCGTGAGTCCTAGGAAGTAGGGAAGAAGTTACAGTTAGTCACCAGGGGGCGACTCTACTAGTTGCAAAAAGAGCAGTTTGAAAGGAAGTCTATATGAAAATATGTCTACTCAATCACTAGCTTCAACTTTTCTTCAATAGAAACTTCATACCAATTAGTTAAATTCACATTTAGAATAAAGTAGACAGATGAAACATGACATATTTGAGTGGACACCATGTGACTGACAGCAGATAGTGTTCAATAGGTGCCCTGTTCAGTCATATTTTCAAACCTCAGCGCTTCGACCAGAAGACTACGTCCCTTTATTATATATGGTCTACAAGCAGGAGTTCATAGCTTTTGCACAGCAGGAATATTTTCAAGGTTTTTACTGCTCCTGCCATAAGTGTTTGTTTAATTGTATTGCTGTCCTTTGTCTTTCCTAACAGACAGCTGTAATGACATCCTGGCTGCCACTGGAATCTACACTCAGCCTGAGGTCACCACACTGACCTGATGGCCACTAAAAGTCTGTCCTGTTTAAGCTTCCCCTTCGGTCCCTGTTTTCTTTTTTTTTTAACCCTGAATGAACTGAAGAACAGACTCTTTTTATTCAGGACAAGTCATACATTCAGCAACCTGTGGTAGAAAATCAGCTGCAAAGCAGAATTACCATACATGCACTCATTTACAGTTTTAGAGCATTTTGCATGTACTGCATGTTCTAATATTGTTAAATGCATCTCACCTTGTAATATGTCACCAGTTGTCTTAAAGGCCCTGAAAGTGTGTTTTGTTCTATTAGATTCTTGTAGTAATTAGTGAGGTCCAATGTGCATTTTCTGCCTTTGTTAGTCATTTCACATGAGGAATTCTGTCTTTCCCTATTAGCAAGGGAAAGGTGGACACAGGTGACATATTTCTATTCACCAAACAGGGTTTATTCTTTCCAAATTATACCTACAGCACTGAATATACTTGGCTGGGCTTTTGGGTTTTAAACTCTTGGCAAGATATTTTTCAAACTTCACCATATTTGGTTCTGGATGTTTAATGTTATACAATGGAATTCTTCAGCTTTTCCAAGGCATTCATTTTGTCCTTTCATGCTTGTAGTAATATGTACAGATATTGTGTCTCTGAGCTCTTTTTTGGACCCAGAAAACTTCATTTGTATCAATGTCTTGTATCCATTCATGTTAACTGTCATGTAAGAACACCCAAACACTTGTGAATAAGACTTTGTACAGCAAAACTGTTACTGTGAACTAGGATTAGATGAAAACTTGAACTCATTGTCAGAACCTCATCCACCAAACATACCCAGAGTTCCATGTTGATTATCTGGTCTCTGCCTTCTGTCGTGCCACTGCCTTTTAACACTGACCACAGGAACAACATGCAGATATCTTGTCAAGTCACAGTGTGGTATGAATGCTGCTCAGCTAACACAATATTTGTCAGTCCTCATCACAAATAAGAATTTAACAAAAGGAGAAATAGAAATCAGTGGATCAGTATTACATTAGTTGTTTGGAGTTGACTCATCATTGCCAGGTGAGTCAGAACCAAATGTAGATTTCTTAAAATTCCATGGTACATGTACCATTGTTAGTAAAAACACATGTACTGCATTTCCATCAGTTCCATTTGTGCCTCATGTTGAGAAATGTGTGCAGTAATTGAATTAGGTTTGTACCTTAACACTTGTAGTTGTGTCATTTCATTTCATGGTTCCATGGAGAGAGAGAAGCAAAGGGAACGTTTCTTTCACTTATGACTTATAATATGTTCCTTGTGGTCTACCAGGGTGGCCTTATGTTTAATGAACAAAGGGAAACGTCTTTTCATCTTCATCAGACTTTGTTTCTACTGTATAATGACCCAGAGGTCTATAATTATGTAGTAATTAATGTATAAGCACAGTTTTGCATATGTAGCACAGTAAACTAGAAAAGCACTTGGAGAGCGCAGACCTTCACCAAGCAGCTCATTTCCCCCTGTATTGGGATTTGTACCCAAAAACATACCGCAAACAAATATCCTTAACATTTGGAATCACCTTAATATCATTATTAGTTTGATAGTTATTTACGAAAATCAATATTTCTGTAATGGCGGTTTTCTTCTGGATCTAGCTCCATTGTTATTAAAGATACCACAAACTGATTCAGCAGAGTCTCAGCTACAATTTGTTAGTTGCATGTCCGTGTCTTTATTTGTTCCCTGACAGTGCCCAAAATCCCACAAGCCCCTTATTTTTTTCCTGTTCTGGATTGTGATGCCCGGAATGTTCACAGGATCCAGATCAGTCTTTTATATATTATAGAACCTATTGTGCCCTTATCCTGCATTTTTTGCCAAGTGCCCTGGCCATTTATTATGGAGTTGCATTATACAAATGCCGAAAATGGCCCTATCTCGCAATGATGAAGAATCCTTCAAAAAATTCCTGGATTCAAATAGTGTTCCTGATCACCACCAAAGTGATGAAAACATAACCTCCTTGGTGGAGGTAAATATTCTGGATCAATCCTTATGCTCTTTTTCCCCCTTGTCTGTATAACGTGTATACACCACAAAAATCTTAAAATAAATAATAAAAGATTTTTTTCTTTTTTGATAATTCACCTATATAGCCGAATTTCCTATTTTAAGTGTTGTATATGCCCTCGAAGATGATGGAGAAGCACTGAGCACATTCTTTCCATATTTCTTCAATATGGATTGTTTAGGTGACTGTGTTAGGTGTGCGTTTGTGTGTGCGTGTGGGTGGCAGCGTTCTGTCATGTAGGCATGTGTTTCTATGCAGAAATACAAATAAAACCATTTACCCCTTTGTGTTGAAGATAAAATGTTGTTTCTGGCAGTTGAATCTCCCTTTTTTTTTTTAATTAACCGCACAGCATGTGGCTATTGTACTGTACGACTGTCTGTCGTGGTGATACAGGTGTAATCTGGCTGATCCCGTCTTCTTTAAATGGTGTAATGTCACAGGCGCAGCTGTGCCTCTTGCTCTCATGTGCCTCTATGATTATGTATTGAAGGTGTAGATGGCACACAGAACACATCTCCATGGAGATTTGGGATGACAGGCAACACTCTCTATTGCTCGGCTGCTTCCATCTCCCCCTTCCTCCTTCTTTCACACGCAAAAAAAATACCACTCTGTATCATGTACTCACACACACACATGCACAGATGATGTGTGAGGAGTGTTTTTGATTAGATTGATTTGTTTGATTTGATTTTGGGATGTGGCAATGAAGGGAGATCAAGAAGTCAGATGAGTGAGTCTATACGTCAAAAGGGCTGAATATATGCAAAGGCTGACACCATGTGTTTATACTAAAACTGATACATTCTTCTTTTGTTCTGCCTTTTAAATGTCTCTGTCATTATACATTTTATATTCAATTGTAACTTGTCCATTTTTATGACGTTTTTGTAATTTTGAAGGCTTCTTTAAGTGCTTTACACCACTGTTTTGCCATTCACACACATTCACACAGCACATACGGCCCTTTCCTCTGACCGACAACTATAATAGCCATCCACAGCCAACGGGAGCATTTTGGAGGTTAAGTGTTTTGCCCACAGACACATCGATATGTAGGCTGGTGGAGCCAGGGATCTAACCCCGACCTTCTGCATCCATTGAGCTGCTAACCAGAGAAAACACCTAAAGGTACAATGTTTCCTAACTTACCTTTCATCAATGTTCTTCTGTATTACTCAGAATAATCTTAACCCAGAGTAATCATGTATTACACAGAATAGCAGAACTTTGGAGAGTTAGCTCTTCACATTATATTCAAAATATATCCAGGTGAGTGCAGTTCACAGTGAGTGTCTATCATTGGCACATTGGTATTATGCTGTTTCGTGCTGTCTTGCATGAATTGCAGTCTTCAAACATGCTGATTTAGCTTTTGATAGTGTCTCATTTTGTTTGATGCAATTGACAAATACCTACAGTTTATAAGTAGACTGACTACTAATATCACATTTACAGAAGTGTTGCTTCACAAGCTTCATCTTCAATAAAGACATGAAATTAAAAGTGCCGTGGGCACCACTTAGTTGGACAGGACTGTGAAATGTACTGCAAGTCAACAGTCATACCCTACATTGTCACAGATATTTAACTGACTATCAATACTTTACATTACTGAAACTGAAAAAGGTTTTGGCCAAAGTAAACATTAAATTATGGTTTGGTATCATGTGTCACTAACTACAGTATGTTGCAACCCTTTTTTTAAAAAGAAATTACCCTTTTAAAATTACCCTTTAATTCATCGTGAGGTAGATTTTGCACTTTGATGTAATTAAGTCAACTCAGTATAAACACTGGCACTGTAATTCCTGCAGGGACTGAAAACAAGCCCTGAGAATGTGAAGCATCCTCCTTCTATTTCACCATATTTCCATATTTTTTAAGAAATCATCTCAGCAAGTGCAAAGGGAAATAACAGTCCTCTTTAAACTTGTGCAATATACTACACCCAGAGATAGATAGTGATAGTTGCCCAGGTGGATACTTGATACTGAATGGCTTGAATGCCATATTTTGATGACTCCATTGACATAGGCAACTATCATGTTAGCAGCTGATAGTTTTTCACACCTGAATTACTCCATTAGCAAAGCAGCACCATCTGCCGAGGGAGCCTGGAGAAATAATGAGTGACAGATTTGAGAGCTTGTGATTCATGAAACAAGAGGAGCTCGAGCAAGGCAAGAGTTGGAGATGGACGTTGAGAGAATCTGCCAGGGCTTGTCCTGTCATCCATGATTACTCACCTTCATTGTTTCCCTCTTCTGTTCAAGGTTGTCATGACAATATTGAACACAGTTACCATGGAGAGAGGCTAAGCCCCAGCTATTTTAACCTTTCATTCATTTGTGCGACACTGTGGAATGAGGTCCTAACGGGGCAGAACCTCATTTCTGAGGAACTGGTTAAGGGCTGGTAATTGGTTATAGTTTAGGTTAGGGATAAGGCTTTTAGTCTGTCCAACTGAATGGACATCATTTGCAGTTTAAATGGATATATCTTTGGTCTGTGTGTTTGTACTTATTCTTTTTTAGAACATTTACTGGCTTGTCAGGACCAGTATTCCTTATGCAGACCAAAACCTCAATGAGGCAGAACCTCATTTATGAAGAAATAATTACATCTAGTTATGACTTAACAGTTAGGTTAAGGTTATTTTAATTTAATTGTTTTCATTAATTGTTTTCATTAATTGACATTAATGTATTTCTGTAAATGTGGAAGAATTAGCCAATAGGCTATTTTCTTTATCTTCAGTCATTCTATTAACAGATTAACTAGGGAAAAGAAATTATACTGTCAGTGGAAATATTTAACTTAAAGACCACAGTAAAAGACAATAAATAAAAGGCAAACGTGCAGGTAAAAATAGCAACAGGTCATCAGGCAGCAGGGAGAGTTAAGCACGGATAAAACTGCTGAATTTTTTAGTGCTGGCAGGTCTTATTACTCATGAGCCATTTCGGTAAACGAGCTGTAAATGAACTGTATCTGCCCAGTTCTCTAATAATATCTAGGACGGCATTACAGTGTGGTGCTGCTTTAGAGGACAATGAAGACTGGCTGAAAGTATTCTTTCTGAGAGGAACAATACCATCTCCTGTGGATACACCTCTAGTGGACCAGTGAGTTCTGACAAGTCATTTAATATTTTGTACACAAGACAAGCATTTTTCTATTTTATCCTGTTTTCCCAGTTGAGCAATTCCTATTTATTTAATAGAGAGCGATGATGGAAATGAATCAGTTTCTTGTCAAGGATTTTAACTGTCCGTTTATACAAAGACTACATTTTTCACCTTAGCCTTGAAAGAAAGATTTCAGTCAAACAAGACTCTGAGGTAGTTTTAGTGATTAACGTCCTGTAATTTCTCTCCTATTGATACAAATCTATTTCTAGACCAAAACTATTTCATGCAGTCACATAAACCATGGAGTTTGTGAGTTCCTGAGAAGCTTGAGTTTCACTGTGACCGTGTAAATACTGTGTCATCTGCTTATATTCATTGTTTTGTGAATTCATCCATCAACCTTGACCTCCTCCCTCCTACTGTGGTCACTACAGGACTTTGTCAGTGTAACTGTTGTGCCTAAACATCTGCTGAAAAGACTGATGCAGTGTAACACATGTAACATGCACATATTATTAGCTGCTCGCACCAACACCAGTCTCATTATAATGTCATCCCAGCACTGAATATTAGTGTTTTTCTCAGCAGCACACAAACATTCTGCCTGAGCACTTTGAACATCACTTGAGATAACAAATGAGACCAATCCAGCTCTGTGAGCAGGGATGGAGATGTCATGATCTCTAAAGAGCAGGGGGAACATTTCTCCTTCAGCTGTCCTTGAGGGACATCCCACTGACACAGAAGCATTATATGTTCAGCAGAAGGCCACTAATGGACACTGCTCCCTGCTTTGTGCTCCAGTGTGTGTGAGAGAGAGGACAATAAAGAGTCGAAAAAATATGTTCATTTGTTTCTCCTATGTATTCCATGATATATCACAGAATATCAGCAACATAGAATCAAATAGAAAGAAAACAGGAAGTAAGTTGAATTTTATTTGAACTGACTCTTGTGCTGATACGGGTCATCTTATCTTTAACAGAAGATGAGCGCAATGTTTGATGACATGATGACATCCAAACAGAAGGACAAAGTTAGAGAACTCATGAGTCTCTTTTGTTTGTGCTATGGCAGATAAATGCCTGGTTGTGAATAATTGGTTGTTTTCTGTTTGTTTCAATTGTCCAGAAGACTCAGATGTTTTAATGAGGATACACAACAATGTGTGGAGATGCTGGCTGCGAGCCATGAAGAAAGACCAGGCTGCAGGGACGTTTCATTTTAAACTCATTTGGTCTCCAGTGATGGGAAGAAAATGTGTGAGAGTGCTGTGTCTGGGTGTGTGATGAAACCTGTAGACCTGAAACATGCTTCTGCTGACTGATGAAACACACATTGAAAAAAAAATTAACATCCATCAAAATTGTAGATAAAGGTGAGTTTGCAAAGGTACAACTCATGACCCAGTGCCCCTGGGTCATCTTTTCAGACTTGCAGCTGCTTCAGGTTATGGCAAGGATTGAAATTACATACTGAAATTTAATGGGGATTCCACTGCTGATAGAAAAACAGTATAAATGCAGAGGAACATACACAGACCCATAAAGTCAAATGCGTCAAAACCCATTAGATGGCACTTCATATGGAAATTAGTTGAAAAAAGAAGTGATAGACATGTTAGGACATTAATTGGGATATTATTGTAATTATTAAGAATATCACTCTGATGTCTGCAAAGTTGAACTGACGCTCACTTTCACTTCACCCGACTGACAACAAAAAGAGACATGAGTGTAAAAATGGCCTATTAGCAACATTAAACATTAAACATTTACATTCTAATTCACATTTTCTGCTTTATTAATCAATGTCATGTAAATATCATCAAATCGGATCTGTGTTTATCATTATTGTATATTTTTATAATATACCAAAACAATGACCATAGAATGCAAACAACTAACCACAACTAAAACAAAAACAAAATTTTAGAGAACATTTTAGAGAACAAAAGCTACTTTCAACCACATGTGCTCAACTTTTACCCCCTCTCAAGTTTCTTGATTACCCAATGTTTTTAGTGTTCCTGCTTTGTAAGAGGACAATGTCTCAGTAATCAACCTTCACCAAGTGACCTTGCTGTTCATGGATTTGTGCCAGCCAGTGAAAAAAACAAAACATTTGCTTTTCTGAGAACAGCAAATGTTTCTACATACACAGAAAGGTTCCATGTGGACCGAACAGTAAGTGTTTTCCAAGAAACATTTACCCAATGTTTCCTGAAGAAAACAATCCTGTTCATAAAACTGACAAGTAACCAAGTGATTGTCTCTGGGTGAAATATGAAACTTTTTTTTTTTTTTTTAAATGTGGAGTCAGCAGTGTGAAAGCTTGTGAGCCTTTAAAATGAGTGTTGGCTTGACAGGCTCTTTACTACCATTTACTAAATTCATGTTACTGCGTCGGGATGGGATTCTTCTTTCCCTCAAATGGGAGGGACGTCTTATATAAGAGCTTGGCCATTATGTCCAAAGACAGGCGGGAAATAACAGCCATTAGTATGTGCATTTGCCTCTTTACCGTGCCCTCTCTCAAGTCTCTGAAACACTGGGTCCACTTAGACACGTTTACATGCAGTCACTTCCTGACACTTTGAAAGGAAATATTAAAAAAAAAAAAAAAATGGATAGTAGAAGTGAACAATAGCAGCTCATGAATATTTGCTGCTCCTACAGCGTCTCTCAAATACACATGTTCACAGACTATAAAAGCCTCTGTTAAAATATACCACCCCTTTACAGAAACACCACATGGCAAACTTCTGACCTTGTCATTACTAATGCATAGTGATGTTCTCACATCCTTCTGAAATCACTGATGAGTTAGAAAGCAAGAACACGTGTTTTTTGTCTAAGAGGTGGTCTAATCAGTGCCCACTGCTCTTCAGCTGTCATTAATGACAGCATGTTTCAGAGCTGCACTCCTGCAGATTGGTTGAATAGGTGCAATCATCCCCTCTGACTCGGCCGGCACACACTAAATGGCTACTGCATTAATGATGAGGTATCCCCATGGTAGGTGGGGAATCATTAAAGGCGCCAGTGTTGTTCATCAAGGGATTGTTGAGCTACCTTCATCTCTTTACTGTACAATGCAAAATGTTGTTAAATATTTGATATTGCTTTCGATTTCCTCATCACAGCCATGTCAAGTAACCAGCTTTTGTTGTTATATTATTTGACTTTGAACTAGGTTTGAGAAGACTCCCAAGGAGCTGTATTTGGCAGTGTAACAAAAGGAGCGATAGACTTGTGACTTGCACTTGGGCCAGTCTTGATTTTGACAAGTTCATTTGAAGGAAATAGCGTTAAATTTGTTCCTCAGCAGATTTCACTCAGGCCCTATCAATCTCAAGCTTTCACTTTACACTGACTCTCATCACATCTGGCATTAAAACCATCCTGGGCCGCACTAAAACAAGTGCAAATGCACCCACAATGCACCAAGGATGCTTTTCAGACCACATTCAGAGGTGGGAAGGGCCTCAAACACCCATAATCTTTTAGCATAGAGAACATCCCCATGTCTGGACCACAGTGAAGAACTGCCCACTCAGCAAACATCCTCAGACCAATATCAGTTTTATACTTTTCAGTGGAACAATTGATTATCATTGGTCAAAATAAACGTAAACCACTACATGTTGAAATTCCCTTTCTTTCACTTTAAAAAACAAAATTAAAAGTAGGCTGGTAAATGGTCAGTATTGTTAAAGTGGTTGAATTGTCTTGATTATTCAAAGCTGCTTTACACTTCAGTTTTGTCATTCACCCAGTCACGCCCATTTACACAGTGCATCTTTGTGCAGTGCTTTAATAATCTTTCATACCCATACAACCTTCATGAGCAACCTAGGGTTCAGCGTATTTCCCATTAACACATTGGCACATAGACTAGGGGATCGAATCCATAACATTCTTGTTGACAGATAATACACTGTACCACCGATCACTGTTTCCCAGGTGTGGGCTGGTGGTCTGCCAATGTCAGCTGAGATTGATTGCAGTGCCACACATGATCATCAAACAATTATCAGCAGAGAATTAATAAAAAATTAAGTCAAATATTCTTCTTGGTAGGGAATATGATGTCATCTAGATCCACCTACCATTTTGATTGTTCTCTCCTTTTAGCAAGTAAGGCTGCTGAGTTGGCCCTGACTGTTCAAAAACCTAACTTGATGTGAGATGAAAAAACAATTGTTTTGCAGAATGCAGCTTAGACAAATCAGCAGTGATGATCTCAGGGTCACTGGATGTTTTAAGTCACCTGAGTGATCAAACCCCAATTTGTGTCCAAGTGGCACGCAACATTATGGATCGCCCCTTGATCCACAACCACCGTGAAGCTCTTTCTGCTTCAAGGTCATTTTTTATGGGAAATGTTTGAGCAAACATTTGTACTTGCAGCTAAATCTGTTTTTACAGTAAAAATATAAAAGCAATAAATATGCAAGTTTACCTGCAGAATCAACTCTGTAAAATAGTCACCACTCTCTTGGTTATTTCTTCATAGATGGTGATTTCCCCATCCTTCATTCAGACAAAGATGCCAGGTGAGAGCAAAAGCGGCTGTGAGGCAGTGTCACCAGACAAATTTAGTGTAGAAACCATAGCAACCAATCAGGATCTCTGTAGGAGCAGCTTCAATCAATGCAATGATCAATGCAACAAATTGGCCTCCTCAACTATATTAAGACACAAAAGCCAAATACCCACACGGCTCATTTCACTCTATGCTCCATGACAATAATCTTCCAGCACTAATGATCATCTGCCACAGAAATTAAAATACGAATGGTTCATCTTTATTCAGCTGAAGGTCTACAAGTGCTTTACGGTGCGACCACAAACTTGTTCATCGCTGTAAATTGTAAATTATCACCTGTTTAAAGGGTTTCTCTGAAGCTCAACAAATACATTGTCTAAATACAGAATGTCTGCCTTTGAAAATGGTGTGAACCATCAGTCTGTCACTTGTGTTTTTCAGATGCTTGATTAAAGCCCTAGGAGTGATGTGGTCCCCAGCAGCTGGGTTTTTGTTTAGACCCCCAGAACATTATTCTAATGACATCAAAGCATACTGATTATGCCAAGAGAAAAAAAATATATGTTTGAAAAAAAAGGGCAAAAGAAAGCTGCTATCCTGTCTATTTTAACATTTAATACTGTATGTGCATGTGTTTCTGAATGCTGTTCAGAAGAACATTTTGTTAATTATAGCACAATACTATCAACAGAAAAGTGGGAGCTTCCTGTAATGTTATCTTCATTTTAACTTGTGAAAGTTTGTAGTAAACAGCAAAGTACAAATATAGCTCAAAGTATGATTCATTATCAGGAGTATTTAATTTAAATCAAGTTTCTAAAATTAACCATACATTCAACTGGTAATTCTCAAATTATTTAAGTTAATTTTCCATCCATCCATTGTCTACCATTTTATCCTTTGCAAGTTATATCAATACAATTTCATGTAAGTTTTATCAATTAAATAATTTCCTATCATATGTGTAATACTACATTCTTAAAATGAAGAGCTAATGCTATAAAACAATATTTTAAAAGTTTAAATAAACTCCAGCTCATTTCAGTGGCATTAATGAAATAAAGTTTAATGTCTCTACAAAATCTGACATCAGTCATGTCCCCATTTAAATTGTATCTTATCTGGAAAATGTATTTTATTGTTTTTTTTTTATTTCTGAAGGATCACGTGATCTCTGCTCGTGATAAGTTTCAAACGTGATTCCTACTGCACAAAAAAATCTGCCCATTCAGCTTGATGGGATTAATGCTTCTTGCCCCTGGCCATACAGTATGTGCTGCTGTTGTATACACACAAATGCTCCTTCAGTCAGGTCTGATAGTATTGCTTGACAGAGATGAAGGATGCAGCATACAAATAATTATGTTACGTAGTCTCTGTTAAGGAGGCAAAGCTTAATAACAAAAATCACCAAAAGTTTTCCACTGCACCTTTAAAGCAAGAAAACAGAGTGTTGCATTTTTAAGTTGGTTTATAAGAATATTTTGTAAAGCATGATGATTTCCATCAACATTGTCATGAAGTTTAGTAGAGTGTCTACAGGCTGAACATGCATTCTGTATGTTGAGGTTTTTAATACTGATTATATTAAAAGGAATTCAAGGGAGTGGGGCAGTCCTCAGAAGAGAACAGTCTTCACACAGGACCATCTGGCCTCTGCTGCAGAATCTGACAGTAGCTGAAAGAGCCATGTGAGTGTATGACTGATAGTTATCCACCCACACGATCTCACCCTGCCGGATAAATGCAGCTCCAAGTGTGAAAAATGTCCTTTTCCTGGATCAGGTAGCTGGGCAGTGGGAAAATGGGAAATGCATTGCCTTCCGGGCTACTTGTGCTGTTTTTAGATAATCATCTGTAAAGGAAGCTGCAGGTGGGATTCCCATTAAAACATGTGCATATACAAATACACTGTGTGTGTTTATTATTAAGTCACCTCAGTCTGTTTGTATCTTATGTGTGCTACACTGTGGTGGGATACAGTTTGTTTACAGGATAGAGAATAGCTAGATGTACTTCACAGTGTACAGCTGACTCAAGAAAGGAAGTAGGCTGCAACCTGGAAGACAAATAGCTGGATATTGACATATACAACCTGTGTGGCCAAAACTAACAGCAGTAGCAGCAGCAGCATCAGCCCCTGCTTTATGAGAACATTAAGTGTGTGAGGTCTAATATCAATTATAGCAACATTACTTTGTAGACTCCAACATGGCCCGTGGGAGTGAAACACCATTTTATTTATTAAGTCCAGGACTCAGCAGAACTGACTGGAATGTTCATTAAACAATAGTACATGAAAACACCAAGTGCCATGTCTTTAGATAGATAGATAGATATACTTTATTAATCCCAAGCTGGGAAATTGCAGTTTACCAATGGATTTAAGAATATTTTTACACCATTATGACCGCTGATGTTCTGTCAGAGTGTTTTGGATGACCGGGATATCAAACTTTACCATGGCCTAACTTATATAAACCCTGAGCAGCTGTGATGTAGCAGGCGAGGAGCCTCGTAGCTCTGTGCACACTACAGTTCAGATTATGGCACTGCGATAAACCTACAAACCCTGTTAAACTGCAGAAGGCATCAACCAGACAATTTAGACAATGCAGCTGGTAGAGGAGGGTTTTAACAGGAAGCCACATGGATAAAGATGCCTGGGACCAGGAAAAAAGTAAACTAAAGAAAACTTAGTTAATCTCACCTCTGTCCATAAATCATTGTTAGAAACAATCAACTGCTTTCTTATATTACATACAGTATGTGCACCCTCATATCCAAATTTACATTAATTATTTTCAGAAATACTGTTATTATAAAAAAGAGGATCAACTAACAAGAATAAATATTATGTAACTCTGAAAAGGAATTCAAGGCTTTATCGTACACTGTTTACAATGCCACATCTGCATTCAGAATAAATGACACACAAATAATTTTTCAGTTTCATAAAAGTGGTTTATTTTAATTTCCTGTTTGCTTCACCCATAATGTTTGTACATTTCTTCACTCTCTTCAAACCAAAAATAAAAGTTTCTGTCGCTGTTATCGCGAAACATTTCCTCTTGATTGTGTTGCCAGTTTTGTGCTGGAAACCACTGCAGTTCCAGTGAGAAACACAGAGAAGAGACTGCGAACATTAGAGGTCATAGTTCACTGTACCAACATGGTTTTAGCTGCTAGATTAGATCAGCAGCACACAACACTGACCGAAGAGAAAAACACACATTTAAACATCAAAAACCTACATACACTTTTAAACACACACACAAATATACACGCACACACTCGTCCATTTTTATTGAGAACAATCACACACTAACACCATAAACCAACAGACACTAAAATAACATTACCTACAGTACAAAAATCAAAAATATCTCAAAATATACAAGTATTATTTACAGCTCAAGTATATATCCTGTCACTCTTACTATAGATACTCAGTGAATTTATCCGAATGTACATCAATATGTACAGAGTAAATACATAGTCTTAAATACTATAAATATAACTATGGTTTGGTCACATAAAGACTATTTGCACAGTTAAATAAATACGCTATTACTTTACGTTTGTTGAGAGAATCTCAGTAATGTACAATAACTGAGTTGTTGCTCTGTGGAATCTAATGCAACACATCTGACACATGGACAATACAAAAGACCCTGGAGTTGGAGTCTTTGATTTCAGTAATAACATGGAGATATCAGTGCTAATACCAATAACCTATTAAATTTAATAGTGCATGAAAATGTTTTTCTTAAAAACATTCAAAGAAATGCTGTGCCTAAATGGGGGATTTTGTACTGTAAAACATCACATACAGTATATAAATAGTCCTGAAAGCTATACCACTTCCAAAGAAAATGTAACTGTCACTGTGATTGTGTTCATGTGCGAGATCCTCAACAACTGTATTAGCTGCAGCTTGTCTGTCTATCCATCTTTGCATTGTATAGATCCGTCTGTAGTCGTAGGCCAACACCAATGCAGTTTCCTGTGAAGATGGCAGTGCTTTTCACAATAACCAACGTGATCTACACGTTGAATGTCTGGAGAGAATTCACTTCCACTAAGACATGAAACTCCCTTGTGCTCATATTCCTGTGCTCCCTTTAATGTGCTCTAAACATAAGCCAAAGTTACAGTTCCTACAGTGGTGAGTGCCCTCTACTGAGGTTATACACCACTGTTATGTGTAGCAACATGGCCAAAATAAAACATCTGGCATATCATCACAGAAGACTGTACTCCTGGATGTGAAAACCTTTTTTTCTTGCACATATGAAGATATTTACTTTCTCTGCCTAATCATCTGATCAGCAAATCCATGAAAAACAGGAGAAAAATGAGATATAACAGCATGTTTCTATTTTAAAATGACTGCGGTCATGAGTCATGTCACAACATATTCTCCCCTGAAGCCTGAGGCAACATGAATGCCTGTTACACTTCACAGACATGGGTCAGCGCAGATACCAGATACCATTACACCATTTTTAATTTTTGTACAGTTTTGTGAATATGTTTATTTTATTTTGTATTGAGTTATAGTTAATGTATTTTTTTCTCTCGTAACAGTCATTATAGACATTATATTTAGGTAAAATATTTTTTTTTTGTGATATTTTGCATTGTTATTTTGTTTCTTCAATCAAGCCTGCACTGGGTTTCTACCTCAACATGCACATTTTCAATTTTAATGTATTATTTTTCCCTCTAAAGTTTTATTTTTAAATGTGCAAGTATACCAAACCAGTCATAAAGGAGGGACAGTGACAGTGCAAATCAGTGGCATGGAAGCATCAATTTTGATGCGTCTTTAAAATTGCGGAAAGCCAGATTATATCCTCTTTTCACAGCAGACATGGTGACATGTCACAGTAAAAAAAAAAAGCACTGGTATAAATAAAAATTAATTAATGGTGGCTGAATTCCCTTTAGCTGATCAGTTTCAGAACTTTTATACTGAACTGAGCAAGTATAAATATCATTAAAACATGTGCTTTTTAAAAAGTATGCCTGTTGAAATGCTGTGTCTTTTTGGATGATATGCATTACAAAGTGTTCTATATACAGTACAGTATGTACTGTATCGACTGTATGTGCATAAATATTGCTCATCGTTTCTGTGAAAGCATTCTTATGATTATTGTTTCAACACGGGTTTTTGTCAAACATGTGCTTATAACAATGAACCCCAGGGTCTTTATCTAATTAAAGTGCTCAAGTGAAGGGAACGAGACATTGCTGGTCCAAACTGAACTCAAACACACATAACACATAACCAAGAGAACCACGTGAGAAAAGCGTAATGCAAAAACCAACAACAGGCAAAACAATGTGAGGGAGCTTCACACTACATGTGTTCAGTCTCAAGTATTGTATCAGGGAGGGGCCACAACAGTGTGTATGTTTCATTGGCTCCCCCTGCTGGCCAGTAGAGACACCCAGTGGTGAAATCTAGACATTATCACCTATTTGAACAAATTTTATGGTACATTTCTACATTATACCTTTAAACACATATTGTCATACAACATTCTACATTAAAAACAAAGAGGCTTTAGTTCTAACAAAAAGACCTCATGAAATGATGTCTACAGTGGTCACAATTTAAAGAAATGTAAAACAATCAGACATAGACTTCAACCTCTGTGGGAAAAGGTGCAATTAACCCACAACATGGCAGTAAAACACTGTAACATTACAGACGTATTGTGGTCAGACATCAACAATAAAATGTTTCCTCTCTCTCTGTATTTCTGGACAAACGGCTGTGCAGGTGGAGCAGACAAAGCAAGGTGGCCTCTTCTCTTTCTCCACCGCAGCAGAAGAGGACCTGTATCTATGGTGCGTTGCCACGGCATCCCCTGGGTAACACAGCTCTATTTTTAAACAGGCAGGGTCACGGAGCTCTCATTCAAAGGTGGATGACAGCACACTCATGCACGCACGTTTGTACACGCACGCACTGTTTGTCTGACACAACTAGCATTACCAATTCCTGCCCTGCCTGTGATGCTAACACGGAGGAGAACAAGCAGGGAGCAGCCAGTCTGCTTATCTCTGCTAAGGCAGTGATTAAAATAGAATCGCTTCATTAAAATTACTGATTAAAATGAACGGCCTTTGTGTATGCCA
The DNA here is from genome assembly GCA_016785285.1 of Brachirus orientalis. NCBI lineage: Eukaryota > Metazoa > Chordata > Actinopteri > Pleuronectiformes > Soleidae > Brachirus > Brachirus orientalis. The sequence continues at coordinate 11,973,753 of JAFBJR010000150.1, forward strand.
GCTGCGACTGGATCAGCGCAGAGTGTTGGTGTGTGCAATGTTGCTGGTACCAACACTACAGGAGAAGACTGATGGAAAAAAAAAAGGTGTTAAAGCTCAGAAATGCTCTAACGATGACGGGCGTCTGTGCTTCAGTGGTCACAAAGGCGAAACTAAGAAGTGGTGTATCTAAATGATTTACGGTGATACTTCAGACTACTGCACAACACATATGTATAGTATTCTACATAAGTGGGGAAAATGCGGATAGAAGGAGAACCACAGCTTCATTAGGACTCTTCTCTGAATAGTTATTATTGCTGATGCATGATAGGCACAATAAATGTGAAGATATGATGTGTTTGTAAAACTGTGCACACTACCTGACTCACTAATTATACACTGCAATGGATATATTTGTAATAATTTTGTCATATACTGTAGATGAGAAAGGTTTTCATACAGTGATTCCGATTTGGATAAGATGAGTGTCTCCTTCTATCCTGTCCCCACAAAAAAAAAAATCCTCTACAACTGACCCAGAGAGGAATGCTGATCAGCCAGAACAAGGAACATCCAGCTGTTCCAGAAATGACCTTCTCCGAAAAGTGAACACACCAGATTACATCTCAGCACAACATTACGTATGTTGGTGTTGCACACACCTTAACCTCAGCCAGAGCTCATTACAAAACAAAGCCTGTGTTTAAGCACACATATAAGACCTGGTGGGACTCACACATTTCCATGATCCCTTCATCTCAGCCGGAGTGATGGGCTACTAGCAGCATGGATCGTATGACGGGGTAGAACCATGGGCAGGGAGCAATGGGGCAGAGATTTGGCTGTGGGGTTAAGATGTGATGAACACTGCAACAACTGGCAGTGAATCTGTTCCTCCCTTTCTTCCTCTCTAGTGCTTTCTCTGGGTTTGATGGACTGAATGATCTAGGAGCCCAGTGAATCATAGCTCAGATTCGGGAGAGCCGATGTTCTGGTAACCTGTCTTGGTGCTGGTGCCATAGTTGGTGTTGGTCATCTCCTGAGTGCCACCAGGGCCCAGGTAGGCACGGTGGGCCGGCATTGGTGAGGGTGTTTCGCTGGGGTTCTTGCTGAGGATGAAGCGCTGCTCATCCTGCTCTTCCAGGTTGGAGATGTCCTTCATCATGCCTTTACGATAAGAGACAGACAGCTTGTTGGAGCCGTCTGAAATCAGGTTGAAGTGGCGGACGATGAAGACAAGGGGTAAAGGCAGCATGGCTACAACAATGAGGGCATAGGCCAGGGCTAAAGCCCAGGGAGGGTAGTTAAGGAAATGCTCTGAGCCCTAACAAGATGCAGAGGAAAGAGAAAAAAGACAAAGAGGTATGAAAAATGTAGAAAGAGCCACAGATAGCACATTTCGGCAAGCACTGGCGCGCTAGGGCTCCAGTACCCTCAGATTCTTACTGCTCTCAGCGAACAGCTCGACTTCGCACTAGTTTTGTGTGGAAACATTTACCTTCTACATGTTTCCTTATATCAGTTTAGGAAATTAAACACCAAAATCAACACCAAACATTTAGTCTCTTCACTGCATTTTCATTGTTTCCTTTGCTATTTTCACTGATATGTTATCCCACCCTCTTCCTCTTGTCTATTGCTTATATTGATTAGATAATTTTTCCCAAGGAAAAAAAATATTAAAAAATATTAAAATGATGTTTTTTTTAATATCCACTGAGAACCAACTCTTCAGATTCCAAACCAATCGATTTTCTGGGTAAACATGCTGGCTGGTTCAAAATTTGATTTGAGAACTGGAACTGTGCCAGATTTTTATCAGTGTGAAAGCACTAAAAGTGAAGAGTGAACACACTTATTGACATGAGACCCTGCACACTGACCTCGGACTCCACCCACGCGTTGTATCCTGCAGGGCTGACCACCATTTCGATGACAGTGGCAGCAATGAGCACCACTAAGACAGCCGGAGAAACGTACCGCCACATGTAGTAATAAAAAGAGTAGGGCCTGAAACCAAGCATGTCTTCCAAGTCCTGCATGAACCTGTGAAGACATGAAAGAAAGAAAGAATATAGGGCTGATGATCCAATCAGAATATATCTTTTTTAAATTTTTACACCTCAATCCAAATACCACTGTTCTGGCATCAGAAACACTGATTATTTACAACAGATATTAAATTAGGCACTCATTAGGCTCAAAGTTAAGGGAATGTATTCCTTCAAAGCTTTATTTCTGTCAAGAAATCTGTTTGTTCTACCTCTTAGTGCCGTAGATCCAGGCAACAGAGATGTTCTCCAGGATCACCACCATTATGAGAGGCAAACCAGCAGAATAGTCATCAAACATAGTGACAAAGTAATTCCCTGACCGCTGCACAAACAGCAAACCCATCATGAAGGCTATGACACAGCAGAACACTGGAGGAGAGAAGTAGAAGAAACAAGAGTCAGAGATATTCAAAAGTTAAATCATTTTAAATAAACCAGAATCCGGACTCACCACACAGAATCTCCTTGCGGATCTTGAAAGCATCCAGTATGGGTGTGGTGATGCCAGTCATGGTACCAATCATGCTTCCCAACCCCAAGTTAATTAGCATGAAGAAGAACATGACAGACCAGAAGGGACTAGCAGGGAAATGTGTCATGGCCTCAGTGAAAGCAATGAATGCAAGACCAGTTCCCTGAACAGCCTGGATCATGAAGAGAAGATGATAAAGAGGTTGTCCATTGGTGAAGAGTGGCCAATGTGCTGCTTAGAAATGTACAAAACCATACGCGGAATTGATTTCCGTTTTCTATGTTCATTAGATTAAAGTAGAACAGACTAAAAATCCCCTAAACACTAATAGAACATGCAAAAAAGGAAGAAAAACCCCAGTATATCTAGTTGCTTTCTTTCTAAACCCCTGAGGATATCACACCTTTATTACTGAGATCCTGAAGTATGATGATCCTTACAGTATTTCTGTACAGTGCAACCAAAAATTAATAATCACAGACTGGAAGAACACATAATGAAGCCTTGCATTAGTTCATGCAAGGCACTAGTCATACGCCGCAGTTGTAATCAGTTGACAGCCAGGCCCTGACTCAAAATAACACAAATAACACAAATAAAAATCACACTTTAGGTGATTTGCTCAAAACATAATTAAACCGATGCAGTGTGTGACAAGGGGTTGCAAAAGAGACATTAGGGTACAGAAACCAAAATGGTTGTTAGCTGCATGTCATTTACTGACAAAATGGAATCTTCCAGGAAGCAATACACAACAAGCTGTTATACATGGATAAATATGTTAAATGGTTGCAAAGGTCAATGCAAATAAAAGTTTGATTACATTTCCATATTGAGAAACATTTTGTCGTACCAACACAGTATGCACATCTTGATTAAACTTACCTAAATCTGGCATGTTTACATGTTCATGTTTATTACAGTGCAATGTCCTGGTTCTAAATAAATTAGGCCAACTAACTACACACAAAAGGCTGTGTGGAAATAGGCATTCTGACTTAAAATACTGGCCAAGCAGAAAATCACTGTCCTGATGGTTCTTTGCCTCCATATTATCTGTGAAATCTCATATAGTAGGACAACTTCTCCTGACACTTAAATATCACTTATAAAAATATACAATATACTGTATTTTTTTTTTTTAAATAAACAAATATTTCTCAACATCTCAACTATTATTCTCATGTTTCTAAATATGGTATAAATTCTAGAGCTGCAACTAATGATTCTTTTCATGATCAATTAATCTGTTGATTATTTTCACTATTAATCGAGTACTTGTTAGGTCCGTTAAATGTCAAAAATGATCATGTTCACGAATGTCATGTTTTGTACACAAACCAAAATGATTCAGTTTTCACTGATTCCTTTGTTATACGGAGGAAAGAAACCAGAAAATGTTCACATTGACCAAGCTGAGAAAGCTTGTTTTTATTATTGAAAAAACACTCCAACCGATAAATCGATTATCAAAATAGTTGATGATTCATTTAGTAATGGATTAATCGAATCACATTTTCATCTCAGCCTTGCCTACTGACCTTGTTGAGTTCATCCTCCAACACACAGGCGTCCAGGCCCAGCTGGCCAAAGCTGTCCTCCTTCACTGTCTTAATGACGCTGTACATCTCTTCGTAGTCCTGGGCAGAGAGATGGGAGAAGTTGATGTGAGGAGGGATGAGCTCCTTGCTCAGCACACCAGTGTTTAGGTAACCCAGGATCTTCTCTGCATTCCTGCACATGGAGAATAAGAGGTGTGGGGAAGATGAATGTGTTGGTGAGTGGAGATTATAGGGAAAATGGGTGCCAAAAAATAAGACAAGGCTAGTTGAAACACTCACTCTACAACACACTTCTCATTCATTATATTCGCCTTGAAGCCAAGAACAGCAAACACCACCAAAGTGGCCAGGATGGAGGTAATAAAGTTAATGATGGACACCAGTATGGCATCAAAATGGCAGTTGTTGTCGCGCTTGTTGTAGCTGGAGAAAGCAATGACGCCCCCAAAGCCCAGACCGAGGGCAAAGAAGACCTGTGTAGCTGCTTCTCTCCACACTTGCGGCTCCAACATCTTTTCCAGCTGAAGACAAGAGAGAGAGCAAGAAAACATTCCTTTTTTTAGTAGTGAATCATATTTACAGTCATTAATCTTATTAAAATCCCCCTCAAGTGGATTTAATACAGTATTTCATAATTATTTTACCTTCGTAAACATTTCACATACTGCATATGTTGCCACTTGAACATGTTTAAAAAAATTGTGACTGAAATAAACAGTATAATATAGGTAGGTTATTGAATATAACCTGAAAGAAAGATTTAAACATAAACTGACACTATTTTCATCCATACATTAAGATTTCTGAGTTATTTTTTCTTTCTGTGACACATATTTAAAACATGCAACATGTGCTTAATGGAAAAATAATAAATAATGAATTCAATAAGGTTGTAGAATGCTGCATTTCAGGGCAAACTTTCAGCTCCATCGAAGCTCTGAGCACAACCCATGCAGAGAACTTCTTCTGACATGTGACGTCAGCAGATCGTGCAACTACAAATGAATTCATGTTGCATGTCCACAGAGAGCAGCTCATAAAATAACTGGACAGTAATTCACAGAAGGTATTGATGCAATTCAGTTGATTTCAATGTGCAATCATTCACACTCACCAGTAGAGGGCGATAACAAACCAACACTTTACATAGTGTGGATGTGCCATTTTCCCTGAATGAATCTGAATGGCCTTGGTGGTAAAGAGGCTGAACACTTCAGGCTGAACTCCTTCCATAGTGTCAATCAAGTTACATAATTAGGAAAGAGTGATAACCCTAACCCATCCTTGGAAACGGTGACATCCTTCTCAAAATGTCACCGTTTCCTCTTTTAGAGTTGCTTTGCATTGCGATTATGAATAACTTTTGTTTCATCTCACCTTTGGGGTGAACATGTGAGCTATGCCGTCCACTGCTCCCTTCAGCAGCAGACCTCGTACCAGGAAACAGAAGAGCACAACATACGGGAAAAGAGAGCTGAAGTACATCACCTAACATAGAGGGAGAGACACCAAAAAGTGAAGGACATCAGCGTGTTGTCATGGACATGCTTTCCTGAGGCTCCACACATGAAGGAGGAACTGAGACCACACACACAGACACACATACAGACAATGCACACATCCCAAAAGTGTTTTGTGTTTGCAGGACACTAAATCTGGGAAATCTTACCAAATGTGAAGAGGACTCCTTGACACAAAAATCCCAGGATTATGAGCAACCATTGAACAACAGAATATAACTGGATCACTCAGTGTAGGATTTATATGCATTTGCCAGACCTTGGGTAATGGTTTTCTGTTTATCTATTAAAACCATGGGCTGGATGTTACAATGCAGTATATGACTCATTCTCTAAATTAACCATTAAACAATGTTGCTGTATCCTCAAACAGCCTTTTGCTCTGTAATTAATGCTATCAGACAAATAATGCTGTTAAGGATGTTGAAAATGGATTTTCAATCTATGCTGAAATATTTTTTACTTTATTGTCTTCAAACAGAGTATATTTATGGTCTAAAAATCACAGTGTGACACCTTGCAGCCTCTAATCCTGCCGTTCAGTCATGGATATCCCATACCTTCCCAGAGGACTGGATGCCCTTAATGGCAGCCAAACAGACCATGATCCAAGCCACAAGCAGGGACAGGGTCATCTTCCAGTTCAGGCCACCGGTGTCGTCAATTGTGCTGGTTATGTTTAGAGTCTGGCGGTACCAGAAATAAGTGGTGGCTGAGCTTTTCTCACACTCTGGCTCCACAACTACAACAGCAATGAAGAAAGATAAGGGGATTACATAAGTTGTGTGTCACATGTCTGGTCTGTATGAATGTGTTTAAATCAAATCTCTTTGTTTTCAGAAAGTTTCTCTGAAGTAATCTCTTAAAGCAGTCTGTAAAAATGAAGGTACAGTATATACCAGCATATAAAAATATTGTAATTTGTGGGTTATAATGAGAAAATGTACCCAAACTTTTGCCTGGTAGTGTATATATATCAGATCATAATCGCAATACCTGTCAGAAAATCACAATTATATGATATTTCCTCAAATTGTTTTTAAATGATGGGATTCACCACAGGCCCATCTCATCTATGGAGACAGCAAAACCACTTCTCTATTACAATGCAGGACCACCGCTGTAGACAGCACAGTCACAGTGACGCAAGACAAGCTCCTTCAATGCAAACACACGTTCTGTAGCTATTGTCACCAGCCTGCTCTGTGTGTCTGCATCCGCTGAGATACTTAGCTGAATAGAGAATTGTCTTACAAGGCTCAGCAGTCTTCATTTCATTTTTCCTTTAATCAATGTCAGGGGCTTCACAAACTTAAAATTACGTTTGTATGTCTACTTGTTGTGCTGTGCATTGTGTTTTGGTGACTCACTGGCTTGGGTTCCATTAATCCTGATGGGGCATTCAGCCCAAGGCAGTGGATACTGGAAAGACTTGAAGAAATAGAAGATGCTCCAGCCAATAATCACATTGTAATAAAGGCCCACAAAACCGCAAACCTGGAGGGACATGAGAGTGAACATCAGCAAGATTCACTCCTACAAACAGTTTCACAAATACACAAACAGCAAATGGAGAAAGAAACAGCACACACAGTTGAGTTAGAGCAGACACTGAGTACACAGCTTAAACTAGAAAGTGTATGAATTATTGAACCGTTTGCTCTCAGCAGCCAAGGCTGAGGTTCTCTCTGAGAAGGTATTTATTTATAGCTGCAGAATCTCTCTCTGTCGCATGCCTCACTGCCCCGGGCCAGCCCTGTCCCTCCCCTCTTTAACACTAGATTGATGAAATCACTTTCAGAATGAGTGACACGGTAAATCAGAGACAGTAAATTATTTTGGCTTATAATGCACAGGAGATAAGATGAGTCTCTACTTCTGCTGATGATGGGGAAGGATTATGACGGTGCTTTAGGAGGAGGAGGAGGAAGTGTAATGACTGACAAACAAAAATAAAAATAATAATAACTCAGTCCATAAGCAGTCAAACCTATAGTAAAGCTAATAAACTCTCCGGCTGAAGGCAAGGTTCAAAAGGAAGCAGGTCATACATGAGGAAGTGATCAGATAAAGAATGCTGGAAGGTTTATTGAGGAGGACAAGAAGTGTCAGAAACAGAAAGGTGAGCAGCTGAACACAGCTGAAACTAATGGGACAGGAGAATTAGGGTGGCAGGGAAACACACAATGTGAATTAATCTGACATTATAAAGAGTGGGTATTAACTGGACGTAAGCATGAGCAGCCAGATTTGTTCATTCCAACAAACGATCCTTTAACACTGAGTCCTAACATGGTCCTAAAAACACATTTCATTTTCTGCAGTGATCATGATGGACAATAATTTCAGAGAGCTACCACATTACTGTGTAAACCTTTATGAAGAGATCACAAATTGGTCCTTTCTTATCAAAGAATGGTTGATCAACCACATAGTAACTCTTAGCCGATGATGAAAGAAGCTACAACCTTTTTATTACCACAGATTAAACCGTCTGTGGTTTTAGTGTTAGACAATTCAGTGACATACTTTTGATGTGTGCTTCATAATGTTATAAATGACAACCTGGCTATAAAAATATTTTTATTCACTGAATAAAAATATTCAGTGAATATCACTGACTTGTACAGTGCATGAATAAATGTTTTTTGGTTGATGACATTGAAATATATTTTAACAACTACTGGTGGTATTGCCAGCTACATTCCCTGGTGCTAGAGGATAAATCCTAAGGACTTCAGAAGTCCTAGGACTTCTCTGGTGCCACCGTGACAATATGAGTTTAAAGAGCTATTGCACAATGGCCACAGACAATGGAACAGACATTTAACTTTCCCTCATAATCTTATATGTTTTCAACTTCAAATTATATTATACCATGTATGATCAAATCTTACAGCACTTTCACTGACTGATATGGTTCATGAATTCCCATTGGCACTTACCATCAGACTGGAAACTCCAATGCCTCCCAGCCGTGGGTAGACATAGTTCCACACACCGATGCTGCCACGTCTGATCCTCTGACCCACAGCCAACTCCAGGAAGAACAGGGGGATGCCAATGAGCAGAAGAAGAATAAAGTATGGCACCAGGTATGCACCTGAGACAGATGATGGACAGAGAGAAGGATGACTGTAGATATTACGGCATTTGGTTAATTTTAATGTGTTTGTAAACCATGTACAGTGAAGGACAAAGTCTCATATACTAGAAGAGGGGTGTTTGTTAAATTGAATCTCTTACAGGTTCTGTTTTGAGGTCTACTCTCTTCATCTTCCTCCACCACTCAAATTTCACTGTTTCTACCCCTTAATCTTCCTCTTTTCTCTTTCATCATTTCTCTTTTGCTCTTAGTCTTCCATTTACCACTTTCTCAGATAGGCCTGTCTCTTTCTGCTGAAGGGACAATAGAGAAAGAGAGATTGTGTTCAGTCCTGCTTACGTCAAGACACCATGGTTACCAAACCATCCAAAGTCAGAGAGAATGGGCTCATGCTGATGGACAGCTGGTTTGAATAGCAAGTTCCCAGACCAAAGCCAAATGACTGTGATGTTGTGACGATCAAAAATGCTGATAATGCTCTTAGTGGCAATTAGAGTGAGCAGCAAACAGAGGAAACAAAGAACATAGAGTTGTATTTTGCTTTTGTATTATTATTAAGAGTAACTGCTGTGCTAGTGTCTACTTTTACAGATCTTTGATGTTTATTCTGAGCAAAAAACTGAGGAAAGCAAAATGTAAGTAGGGAGCCATTGTGGTAACTGTTAACTCTATTGTTTTTTACTCCAAATGTTGCTCATCAGACAGACAGGTAGATGGCATTTACAGTACATGGGTTACCCCGTTCAAGGTTTGGCCCCACTAGAAACCAATGGGAAGGAGAAGTTAATTGGCTAGTATGTATATTTATACATTTCACTTCAGTGGGAAATCTAAGACTGTGTCTAAACAATGAGGCCAAATACTAAATTCCACAACATTAAAGTGCAATTTTAAGTCATTTCCTTTTTACTGTTAGCTCCAAATTTTTTGAGCCAAGCCACCTATCACTGAATACAGACATTGTATTCTTCAAAAAAGCAAAAACAAAACTTGGCATAGTAAGTATACAAACATAAATGACAATTTTTTTGCAAATATGGAACACACAAAACAATTGTGAGGACTGGCATTTTAAAGACATCAGATTTCAGCCCCATCCCTGGATATACTCCTGTTTCAGATAATCCTGAACAAAATGTTGAAAGTTCAGTTTCATTATTAGAGATAAGATGTACACGTAGTAAGAAATAAAACAAGAATGGAAACAGAACCTAAACCAAATTAGATTAAATTAGAAATACCAATATACAAAAACAATATACACATATGGATTTATCCTAAACAAAATATAAATAAACACAGTTAGTCTTTGTTAATCGGACAAGCCCAGGCAAGATAATGCTGCACAATCAGTGAGTCAGCAGGACACACACACACACACACGGTGATAATAAAAAAGTGCAAATACACACATATTCAGCTTTGTTATCATTCATTTCAATCACAGCTTTGTCACACAAACCTCCTACACAAGGTCAAGCCAACAATGATGAAAGCCCAGAAAATCAGTGTTTACTCTTCTACCTGTTCTATTTTAGTCAACACCTTTTCATCTCACCACAGTATGTGTAAATTATAATAGCCATAGACAGATAAGGCTGAAAAACCTGCAAGAAAAATAAACAATGATTAAACTGGAAGATCCCTCATTACACTAAAACCCTTGTGGAACCACGTTATCCTTATCTTGTAGCTGCTGATGGCACTGACTGTCCTTCCGATATGTGCTATTAGTTGGGTAATTGGTTGACTAGACACAGTTTATCAAAGAGATGGACTAACTCTTAAAGATAAAAGGGAAATGTTTTGTATCTGCCACGATGTATTGAAAACTGTTACTGAATTATGTACTATATTGTGATATTGTGGGATCTGGGGCAGCAGCATAGCTGTCCAAAGCTAACAACATCCACCCACTAGAACAATGATATTATATTAAAGATGAAAAAAAATATTTACACCTGATCTGAACAAACATCTTAGCAAACACATTGTGAATTATTTCAAATTTACTTTTCTGACCTGGTAAAAAAAAAGGAAATGGCAAATAGGGCAGAGCAATTCTGAAATATGAGATGTGGCAGTCAAGAGGTGCAGGAGTCACCATCAGTCAGTCCTCGACTGTTAATATTGTCTCCAGACAAACACAGAGCAGTGCCAAGTAATTTAATACAAAACTGCTGACCTGGTTAAATTATTTATTAGCAATGTGTGGCAAATTGAACTTTTATGAGATAACACAATGCAACATTACATTTCGTACAGATCATCAAGTCCACAGAGTATTCTCAATCAAATGAGATATCTGTAAGTGATTGCAGGGGCACAGACCTGGGAAGAGTTAGTGTGCTACACAGATCTTTCAGGTTCCTGTAATTCACTCATAAACAACTGCTAAACTGCATCAAACAGACCCATGTAGAAACATCCATCCATTCACCTACCTCCACCGTTCTTCTGGCACAGATAGGGAAACCTCCAGACATTACCCAGGCCCACTGAAAAGCCCACCTGTGCCAGGATGTACTCCAACTTGTTGTTCCAGGCCGGTCGACCATCCTCAGCGTCTGGGTCTGGAGAGGGCAATAGTGCCTTTCCTGGAGCGGTGGAGCCAGGACTCAGGCCCATACTCATCTGACTGCTCTTATAGTCCATTGGGTGCTCGAGGGACAGCAGGTCAGCCACAGACTCAGTGACAGGCTCATTGCTGTGCTCCCGCTGGGTCACCTTGGTGTTCTTTGGCATGACAACCACACAGAAACTCCTTCAGAGGGATGTGGGTGGTGAATTAGAGCAGAGAGTGGGATGAGGGGATGGTGGACGCTGGGATGGTGCAACAGAGTTGTGCTTATTTTTTAAATCTGTGAAGAGAAATTGTTGGAGACAGACAGGAAATTCAGCTGTTTAATCTCAGGTAATCATTATTGATCAATTCTGTTTAGTTGAATTTATCTGTGGTGATTACAACACTCAAATCAGTTAATAAAATAAACTATTTCATTAGTTGCGACCTTGAAGAGCGTGACAAGTCAGACTTGTCCTCACTGACCTAATCAATTTTCCTTCCAAATATTGTCCACTGCTTTCCTGTTTGTTTGTTACTACACACAGAATTTATAATGGAAGACAAGCTGTGGCACTTTAGAGCCTTAAGTGAGGTATTTCAGTAATCCTCTTCATTACGGTGAATGAGACACGCAGACTGAATTACAATCCTTTTTCACAGTAGAACACATTATGCAAAAGTTGAGTCATGCAAATAGCATAAAGAGCAGTGAGGAACCTGCATGTGAGGCTACTAGTTCCAGTGGAAAGCAGTTCAATAAAACAAAAGCTTAGGTTCAGTCTCTGAGGAGCCTGGTTATACTGTATACTGTATATTTTTAGTTGCTGTGATGAAAGCTGCCAGTGTTTGCATATTAAATCACAGGTTTTCTGCAGAGAAAACCTGTAAATGATCTGCCATGAGTAAACTTAACACAAGCTTGTTGCAAATATCCACTAATGATCCTACATGTTTATTTCCTCCTCAAACTGAAACTGAATCAGAGTGACTGCATTAAAATTTTAAATAAGTTTGGATCTCCTACTTCATAAATAAAGATTTTACAAACAGCACCCAGATGCTGATACATAATGTTGTCACCATAAAACAGGGCAAAAAATGTATTGCTTTAATATAACATTATCAGTCTCACAATGGTCAGTTTGTTTTAGGCATTTTAATGCATGAAGAAACAACCTAAGGCACACTTTTCCTAACCACCATAAACACACTGCAACATTCTGATTATTTTCAGTGGAAATTTGCAGCTGCAAGCACAAAACATGCTTGACTGTGTTGAAGATGCAGCTGTGGCCTCGATCACACAGAAGCTGTCAGGAAGCCTTCTTCCACATCCAAGGCTGAAGTGATGCTGCTGATCAAGGCACATGATCAACTTAACTGCTGCTGCTCCATACACCATATATATATATATATATATATATATATATATGACTATGTATTCATATATATGAATACATAGTCCTCCAGTTTCTTCCTAAGCCAGAAACCAGGAAAACCAGGAAATGAGAATATACTGTATAGCCACTAGCGAGCAAATCCACTGGTTAAAATAAAAGTCAGTTCCCCCACATTTTCACAACATAAGTAACATGTTCCTAAGGAGTTAATCAATCTCTAGTCTTCTTTAACAGCACATGGTGTCAATTTTGTGAATTACAGTATGTTTCCTTTTAGAGGAAGAGAGTGATTGAGAATTAGAATTGTCCAATAGATGTCTGGTTGCAGGCAGCTTCTGTAAATTCCTGGTGGCAAAATGTTAACATGGCAAAAGGTTTCAAAATGGAGTTCAGATTCCTATGGGTGATGCCATCATGACTGGCTGCACTTGTGCTGCTCACATGCTCCTAATGTGAGAGTGTGACTGTCATTAGATGGGTTGAATGCTAAAGTTGAATTTCTTGTTTGTGTAAAAACATATTAAAAAAAGAAAGGAACAAAGAATGCTCAAATGTTTGTGTTTTAAATAATAATAATAATAAAATAATTAACTTTATGTATATAGCGTTTTTTTTCTTGCCAGGTAAGGCAAGGAAGAAAGAAGCCTGACTGAGCAAACATTAGGCAACAGTGGAGAGAAAAATCTCTTACAGAAACAGTGCAGCCATCTCTCTCGGCCGGTTGGGGTGAAAAGAAAACGAGACAGAAAGGGGGGAAAGAAAAAAAGAGAAAGGGTGTAACAAGGAGAGACAAATCAACATTTCAAAAATCAAACAATACAACTAATTTGTTAAAAGAAAAATAAATAGAAAAGGGAGAGAACAAGAGAAAGAGGGAGCATCAACCAACAGCAAAAAAAACAAAACAACATAAACAACAAGAACAAAACAATACAACAAAAACAAAATAATATAACAAAAAAATAGGAAAGATGGGGCCACAGAAAAGAGGTGGGCAAGACAAACGGGGAGGAATGAGAAAGAGAGAGAGAGAGAGAGAGAGAGAGAGAGAGCTGGAGCAGGAGTGTATGAAAGAGATTAGAAAAGTAAGTTATAATAGTCCATGACTCTACATAGAGGCCAAGTTGTCCATATCTATATAGTGTTAAAAGCCAGTTCCACAGCTTAGAAAATTGCAACAGAAAAGGCTTTATATCCTCTGTTTTTTAGCCGTGATCTAAACACGTGCAAGAGCAGCTGATCAGCTGACCTCAGAGCTCTGTCTGGAGTGTGTGGCTTCAAGAGCTCTGTCAGGTTCGCAGGTGCTTGAGACATTGATTTAAAACACAGTGAGGTCATTAGCATATATTATACATGAACTATTCATCTAGTCAATTTAAATAAGATGATGTGGACAACCATGAAAGTGCTTTCGGAGCAGAAAATGACAGAAAACCAGACATAAAAGGGACATGGGGGTCTAATCTGAAAACAAATGAAACTGAAACAGCTTTTGTTCACGGTACAGTGGCAAGTCAGCTGGCAAAAGCCACATTCACTCCAGCAGCACGCACATCACATTCCTGAACAGTGGCAATAAGCGCCTGCAGTCACGACACACAGCAGCTCTCAGGGTGCAACATCAACACATATCCCAGGGCAGTAGTGACATTTTCCCACAGCAGCCTACAACTTCACAGTACTGAGTCATCGTTGAACAAGTCTGGGGCAATCATGTGTGTGTTTGCAAACAAAAAATGCTGGAGTTGCTGACTTTTGTTGATTTTCTGCGGTGTAAAGCAGGAGCTCTGTGAGAATGTTCACACACCACATGTTTGCCCTGTTTTAAAATAAAATGAAATGTAGGTATAGTCAGTAACAAACTGCCCCCATTACTTCTAAGATGCTGATAATGCCGTGTTAGACACATTCATCTCCTCTCTAGCTTTTTAATCGTGAGCAGTGAGGGTTAAAGGTGTTGATGCAGATAAACATTAGCAACTAGCACAGTTGAACAGTATGTGCCGACACAGATGGCACAATAGAGAGAGAGCTGGACTTCACATGCAGTGCAAGACACAGTTGCAGGTCATGACTGAGTAATCAGGCTCCATCTGAGGGAGACATAGGCACGTGTGGTTTTCTTTTCCATCATGTTGAAGACAATTAGAAGCAGGAAATTACAAGTGTTAAACAACACATTAGTGAAGAGGTGATGCGTGACAAAAAGCAGGTTAAAAGAAGGAGTGGTGACAGATGCCTAGGACAAACATGCATTTGCCTCCCAGGAGGTCGTGTTCCTGGAGCTATATACTCCTAATTCCATGGTGATGATTATATGCCCACACAGGTTTTCTCTCTCTCTCTCTCTCTCTCTCTCTCTCTCTGCTACAAAGATATGCTCCACTTTATCTAGTCTGGTTGCTAAGCAATGGCTCTTCCTGCAAAATTGAAACCCCATCCCTGCAGCATCATGGTCGCCTATCTCTTCTCTCTCCATCTTAAATTAACAGGCATAAGAGTCTTAAAGGACAACTGCAAATTCATTGAAGTGTTGTCTCTTTCACAGCCATCACAGTCAGCTCCCTCTGTACCTTTTAGATTTAAGCCATATATGGGTGTAAAATTGTGAAGGCTAAGGTTCGGACAGAAAACAGTTATGGTGAACCGTATTCCCTGTCACGGAGGTTTCAGCCTGAACACACTGACAGGCACAGGTACAAAACGAGCACCTGTAATGGCCGTGTTGTTACACACAGGCCCACACACCATAGCTCCAGGACTGATTGAATATAACCTCTGAAGCCTTGTCAAGGTCAAATGAATCACCTGATAAAAGCAAAGCCAGGATGCTTACGGCTCCAAGATAAATAAGCACGAGATCGGCCTCCCAGAGAAAATGGCATATTGCTGGTAAATTTAGAAACTCGTCGCGCGCCATCACCGTCAATCTCAGAGAATTAATTGGCGACGATCGCAGCGACCACTCGTGCGACGAAATAAAGCACCAGTTGTCAGGTGATGAGGTTAGAGCTGACGTCCGTCTCTGTCAAGTGAGTTCGCGTTTAAGGAGACGCCAATCCCCAGTAATACAAAACTAATCAATCACAGACAAATACGCATGTATTCAAACCGACATAAGGCGAAGATGGTTACAAGGGTGCCGTCCTTACCTTGTGTAGTATGCAGGACGGATTATGACGTCCGCCTCAGCGTGAAAACAGTCTGAACCCAAAGAGAGTGTGAGCTGTATAATATCTTCATTCATGCGCTGTCTCCGTATGCAACATATCTGCGCGCAACGAGATGCGAAATCACAAAGCTTCCAGTCACGCGGGGCGCATGGTGCGTAAAGTGTGACGCAGGAGCACAGCGACTGCCACTATAACAACATTAACCTGTGCAGGTTCAAAGGCGTCAGCCTCACTTGAGAGTGGAAACGATGCTCTGCTCTGCTGAAGACTCGTTGCCACGTGGTTGCGGCTGTGTTATGGGATAAATTCAGCCGCGCACGGAAAAAAAAAAAAAAAAAAAAATACTAGGCAAGTCACGACGAAGTCTGACGCAGGTTTGACTCAGCCGCTCGTGCGCACGTCAGCAGCTGTTTCAAAAGAACATCTGCATTGTTCCCAAAATGATAATACAGGATTCACACACCGGTGACTTTCAATCAAACTCATCCCACGACTTTGTGGAATAGCTGCTTGTGGTGTCTGCAGCAGCCCAGAAATACTACTACTACTACTACTACTAATAATAATAATACTAATATCTGCAGTTAATGTTATCAATTACATGAAGAGGTGCTTCTTGTCGCAATAATTGATATGTCATCCTTTGCTGTTGAGTCCACAGTGACACAGTGAAAAATGCTCCCTAATGGCAGATTCTGTAGTGAAGATAATTTGTGGCAGAGTCATTTTTCTCTCTGACACCAGCAATTTATTCTGCCCTTGGCTCAGTCTGACACTGTTCTCTCACTTCAGACACACTGTAGGTGGTCTTTTGTTTATTATATTTTACATTTTCAGCCAAACAACACCCATTACCAAATCTGCCTCCAGAAAAGAAGTAGTGTCAAACTGTTTATTAAATTCATGACTACATATGTACATTTGGATGAATTACAGTTTGCTCAGTGCAGTCTAACAAATAATGCTGCAGATCACTCATGTCCTACAGTTTCATTGAATATGTACACGCAATTAACATAAACTGCACACAACAAACAAAGATGACCTTTTCGCCCCACTATAATGCATGTGTCTGCATGAGGATGTGGATCATGATCCACACAACTCCTGGAGCTGCAGGGATGATCCTATTCAGCCCCGTGGAACAGAGTGGGTGAGTAGTAGTGTGTTTCATCTCATTAGCATCATCCTCTCTCTGTCACCACAACAAGCTTAAAGAGGGGAAAAATTTGGCTTGAAGGAGTGCGTCAAATAAAGACGTGGTACAGAGACATTTAGAGATGGAATGCACCACTAAGTGTGAGAAACACATAGCTTGGCTTTCAAAGCATTGACATGCCCAATGTCAGTGGTCAGATTTATACAGTAAAGGTGTTTACATGATTGTTTCCACTTACTCCTGTTCCTACTGTAAGCTGTGTTTCACTTTATGATCAGCAGTGAAATGAACAGAGACTGTGTCCTCACACTGCAGTATCCACAGACACTTCCCTGCTCCAATCACATGACACCTCCAAAACACACCTCCTTTTCTCTCACACATGCACATGTAACAGGCTACTGCATCAACTGACAACATCTATGCACACCATGTTCCCTGTCTCCTTCAATTCATTCATGTGACTCACTTTCTTTCCAAGGGCTGACTGCTGGGATCTGTTGCCATGGCAACCACAGATCATATGATGGCTGCTCACCCTGTGAGCATGTTTCTGTCTTTTCTGCCCCACCAATGCCTATGGTATTCTGCAGTGCAACTGTGAGTGAGCTGCTGAAGTATAATTTCACATCCCTCTACCTTTCAAGAAAGAAAGAAGAGAAAATGTATCCCAGTGCTGGTGTTTCATTCACCAGCACTGGGATACATGTTGTTGGAGTCAACTCATAATTAGTTTTTCACAACTATAAATTATGCAAAAGGAGGCATCACACGTCTGCTGTCTTGGTTAGAGTTATGCTGCAGTGTTAACTCATCTTAAAGTTTCCTTAATAACAACAGGTCATAATTCTGTAGAATTACACTATGGATCATTGAGGCAGGTAAAGTGGATGAAAAAAAAATTACGTTATATAGCTGATAAATGGCACCACATAAGAAATTTATCTTATAAATTTCACCAACACCAACACGGCTCTCCATCATTACTATTCTGACCTTAATAGTCCTGACCTTGAGCTGCTGGGTGATTTTATCTTTATTCCTTACACACAGCACAGAAGGCTGTTGAGGGACAAATTGCAATAAGGCCCTTAAATACAGCCTTAATATTTCACATGTATTTTATATTAGATTATGTATTGGACCCCAGAATGGAGGGTAATGGGCCATTAGACTGAGCTATAATTTACTGCACATTTTAAGACTTAAAGTAGGTCTGTGGATGACTGACTATTGACTGTATATTACTATTTATACATATAGTGAAAACTCCCAATAATCATCAGTGGAGCACCAGTCCTTAAGTCCAATCTCAGGAGAGACAGGTTGCCAGGGTCTCATATTAGACATGCTGACGAAAAAAGGCAGCAAAAATCCTATCCATGTCGAGGGGGTGTTTCTGTGCAAATGAGCCATACTGACACAGACGACTCAATTTCCCTCCTCCGCTCACCCCCTGTGACTGCATTAATGGTGCATTCCCAACTTTGTCAGTGTACTGACACCTTGCCTACACTCCACTGGGAGAGTGCACACTTTGTAAATAAATGGACAAATGAGGAGAGAGGAATATTTCAGCTAGTCCCATGACTGACTGTTTGCTGTTTCTCTGTCTCTGTCCGAATAAGAAAAAAAAATGTGAGAGTGGAATGCAGGGCAACTGTAACTATGCAGATTCCTGCATAGTTACAGTTGCCCTGTCCTGCATGACACCATCACACACTGACCAAAAGCCCCTTGTCTTCTTTACAGTGATGATGATCATGGAACAACACTGAAACTAATAAAATTAGTAAAAATTAGTAGTAACATATCTGGGATTTGCTTTCTGCAGTGTTCCAGAAGAGATAACTGATTTGTTATTCCTTCCTTGCCCTTTACAGATTCCTTTTAATCACCTGCCCCTGCTGTTAAAGTGACAATAGGCTCATTAGTTCTCTGGTAATGTTTCAAGACTAATCCCTGGATAAAGGACACACAAAAAGTCATGACTGCTAAAGGGCAAACAGGAGTATTGATACATGAGATAAATGTGCAGTGCTAAAATAAACAGCAAAGATTTGACATTGAGACATTTAATTTAGCTGGTGATGCATGATGGGAGTGATGGTTGGACAAAAGACAACATGGAGGATTTTCTGAGGCTCTTTAGGGAAGGGTGAAGAGTGACCGGGTGAATTTATGAATTAGGTTTTATAATCTCAGACAGGTGACTGTTTACAGACCCAAAAATAGAAGTACTATGAAATCCTGCAACCGGTGGCAGCTGGAAACACATCTATCGTGTCAGCAGGATTATCACATCACTGACCTCTCAGTTCTTTGTAGGATATGTAGTGCAGCATATTGTGCAGTGTGTGGGAGAAATGTCTATGCAAAAGGCAGAAAATCATTTTTTTGTTGATTTCTTAAATATTTCTCAAAATCAACGAATTGTGAAATGAAACATTTACAAATCTTGTTTCTAATTTAGAGTGTTTCCACCATCTGGTTCTGGTAATTGGCAGAGAAGCACAGGAAGATATAAAGGTCAAAGTATCAGGTAAAGCTATAATTGTGTTAAAGTCGCCCCTGTAGATAGTGGCGATATAAAGAGGACACTGGTTTTACTTATCCTGCCTCCCTGTATACAGTACCAGATGGCTGCTCAGCACCCTGCTGTCTGAGGCTGTACAGTCAGAGAAATAAGCAGTCAAGACTTCCATATCACACAATACAAATGACATCTTAGTCCTCTTAGTATAAATAGGTTTGGAATTTTCTGCCACAGAAAAAGAGTGGTTATAATTTCTGCCTTGTATGACTTAAATATTAAGTAACCAGTTTGTAGTTATTGTTGTGCTTTACTTTATAATGAGATATAAATAAATGCAGCACTAACACTGTCAGCTGCACTCTTGTCAACACCCTGCACTCCACATGCGTTGTATAGCATGTGTATAGCAAGCTGATGTTACTTTGTATGGCTGTATTAGCCAAACACCCTGTGTTCCACCTCTGTATCTCTTGGTTAACCACCCTCAACCACAGAAGATGCTGACGTGCAATAAAGAGCGGAATATGTCATGAGATTTATCTTTGTTATACTGTATAATTCACTATAGTCCATCCTAAAGCAGTTTCACTTCACTGTGTGCAAGTCAAAATCCAACATTCAGATCCCACCTGCTGACACCTGCTGAAATACTGCTCCACAGTATTTATTTAAGCATAACTAACACAACATGCCATATCTATATGTAATGGATCTATCCTGAGAAAAACATTATATCACAGAGCCCTGATTCTGACATGAAAACAGAGGCAGCGAGACTTATTAATTCATGGATGAAGATTTAATGGACTAATGTGCTTTGGAGGCCACTACTACTCAAACAGACTACAGACTGACTCATGTTTTGCAAATCAAAAGGAAAGGCCAGGCAATTAAATTCTGCACTATACCATTTTGTAATAAAATGAAAAAAAAATCCCTTATAGTTAAGTGAGCATTACACCTTAAAGACTTCACAGATGTTTGCTTATAAATTAAAAAAAAATTTTTTTCATCCTTGCAGAAGTTCACAAATCCTGTACCAAGCCGAGTGATGAAATTGTGAGCAAAACTTGTGATTCCTGAGGATCCACTGTGATATTATTGCACCCTCTACTGGTTAGAATTATGGCATCATCATAAACGTATGCCTGCTGTGTGAAATGAGAACAGGCAAGGTGATCAGAGAAAACCTGAGCACAGTGGTACAATATGTATATCATTCATGATATTTCTTTAATTAAAGTGATTTGTCCAGTCAGTCGTCCTTCAAGCTGAGCAAATGATATTGATATTGATTTGCTGTTTTCCACGGTTTGCAGAATCAGTGTCAGTTTTCACAACAAGTACCATGATAATCCTCCCTTCTCTTTTCCGGCTGTCGATGCAGACTGCTGAGACCTCTGCTGGGGAGGGAGGGCTTTCAGTGCCATCTGGGCTGCAGTAGGGAGTGGCAACCTAGGGACCAATATGTACAGAGCAATAAGAGCTGCTTGTGCTGCGGCGACAAAGCTTACAACTAAAGATAACAAGAGAGGACAGAAACATTCAGTATTACCAAAATGGCATGTATGAATGCCTGTTGTCTGTGTTGTAACATAAATCAGGCTGGTTGGTAGTGACATTATACACCTTTTTCAGAATGAGTGTAAAGCCTTATATCTGTGTTAAACACAAAGTAAGAGACATAAAAAAGAGATAAAAAAAACTGAGTGGTTAAATAAAAGTAAGAGGTCAAAAAAATTAAAGCAATTGCTACATTGTGTCATTTGTCTATGACACAATGAGCTACTGTCCATTCAGCAATTTAAGTATTAGGGGTGAGTCCATAAAGTGTAAGTAAGTGCAGTCGAAAAGAAAGGTATCTGATGATTTTTAATATTAGAAAATATAACAAATCTTATAGTTTCATTAAACTATATGAATACCTTTATTCACTCTCCCACTACTGTACTAACATAACCATACAAACTGTACATGCAAATAACCACGCAAGTGGTTTGGTCACTGAATGTCAGCCTTATATACCTGCCCTGCTCTTCAGCCTGTACCTCTGTCCATGTTCAGATTCATGTCTTCAGTAACAAGTAACAAGGCCAGCAGTCGCTGTCACTGTGACAGATTCTGTGCTTGTTCAGACGCCCTCATACTGAGTCTCGCCAGCTGCAGCAGCTCGGTCTGTAAAATCTGGAGACAAACGACCTCATCTTTGCCATCGCTCTGTGGCTGCCACTGATTACCACTGCTTGCTCTCTCGTTCTCTCCTCGCTCCACCTTCCCCCCTCCTACGTCTCTCTCAGTGAATTTCTTGCTTTCTTCACACTATGTTTCATTATCGATCTGAATGAAGGGCAAAGATGGAAAAGAGCTTGATGTCTCTTTTCGAACACACGCACACATGTATAAGTGTGTGTGTGTTTCTGTGTGTGGCTAAAACTGCAGATGGGTACAGATGATACCCAGAAGGTTGCCCTTGTATTTCAACAGAACATTTCACGAGATGCAGTTTTGACAGGGCGGATCAGATGATTAAGCCACAGTGTCATACTTGCTGTAAAGTTGCCTTAGTCTGGGGTCAGCAGCATGTTCCCCGAGTTAAAATCAGCCACAGCAGCCATGAAAGCTGGCAACAGCCTGCCATTAAAACCATAAACAACAGAGAAAAGGGTGAAATGACCTGGTCATAAAATCTGGCTAGTCTTGGGGTTTGATGTACAGTTCTGGGCTCTATAAAAACTGCCTTTACTCTGAGCGCCGCAGCCATTAGTGGGAATGCTTATCGCCATATATTTTGACCTGTAGCCGCCCACTGAAGTTTCAGGTAATAGCAACTCCAAGGTCTTGCTCCTGACAGCAGGGAAAACAAATGATTATTATAAGAGGGTAAAAGTAATTGACCATAATTCACGAGGCCCACA
This sequence comes from Brachirus orientalis, assembly GCA_016785285.1. Lineage (NCBI taxonomy): Eukaryota > Metazoa > Chordata > Actinopteri > Pleuronectiformes > Soleidae > Brachirus > Brachirus orientalis. The sequence continues at coordinate 11,996,198 of JAFBJR010000150.1, forward strand.
AAAAGAGTCTGACTATAATCAAAGCTGGTCTCCATACATTGAGGGTGCCTGTTTGACAGACCTTTCGTCTGGCTGCAAGTTGTTAAATTCCCAGCGCTTGATATATGTGCCAACTTTAAAAAGAACTTTAAAGTTGCTTGATTTTTATGTTACATTCACCACTATATCTATAGGTATGAAGGTTCAGAATATCAGCTTCATGACCTTGGTCTAAATTTTTAAAGGTCACACACTACACATGCAATGCTAGAGTAAGTAAAAGTGGCCATACTGTAATATAGAAATAATCTAGTGTAAGTGTTATTCATTAGAATAAGGGTATGTATGAAAAGCAAAATTATCAAATCAAGGTGCCGTTATAATCATTGAATTATGACTGACACAGAATAATTTTACCATGTTATCAAACTGTTAGGTAGTTTAAGGTGTAAGAAAGCATCCTATTTTTAAAAAAAAATCATCATTGACAGTCATATCAGTTTAGAGTTGTATTTCAGTGGAGTTAAAGTTAAAAGTTGAATAAAATGAAAATATGTTCATTTGTTATACATTCATTGGTTTCATAAGTGAAGTGCTGATTGACCTTGATGCTGAACCTGAACTTCAACTCCTCCACTGTCAAAGAAAATAAAGCTCTAAACTTGATGTTCACCGGACATGGCAAACATTTGTATTCACTGCCCATACATCAAAAAACAGTGGAAAGATGATATTAATAAATAATTCTGGGTGATGTAGCCATTGATCACCACTAGATGGTATCAGTAATGTTACTGTGCCTCAGCCCAGTGTGTGACACATCAAAGAGAAGTAGCTGGTGAAAGCTTTAAAGTCATCAACATTAAAACGTCAGCCTGTTGTTGTTCGCTCACATAAGAAACACACTGCAGAGTTCGCCAAACATCCAGAACATGCCAACGTCTCTCTGCGCGTAATAAAGTGCACGTGTCAGCTCCCTGTCAAGCTCAGTGTGAATCTTAAATTAATTAGTCAATGAAGTCAAATCAATTTTATTTATATAGCCCAACATCACAAACACAATTTGCCTCAAAGGGCTTTACGGTCTGTACAGCGACACCCTTTATCCTTAGACTCTCACATCAAGTGAGGAAAAACTCTACAAAAAAAAAAAAAAAAAAAAAAACATTGTCCAGGGAAAAAATGAGAGAAAGCTCAGGAAGAGCCAAAGAAGAGGGATCCCTCTTCCAGGACGGACAAACATGCCGTAGGTGTCACATGTACAGACACAATTTATGCTCTATATCTGAATGTGATGAGGAATTCTGTATTAAATTACACACTAAATACCTGGAAGTGCAGTATTTACAAACATCTGATACCATCCTTATCTACAGGTGGCATTTCAGCACTGGTCAGAAGCAAGCAAACACTTGCTTCTGGCTTTAACTTGCAGATCACACAAAGTGTGCAAGAAAATTTTGTTTTGTTTTTACGCAAAACAAGCAAATACTTTGGGCGAAAACCTTAAGAGAATAAAAATTAATAGCAACACTTTGTCAAAACATACGGACACACACAGACTTCAATGAGTTGCTGTTGATGCATGGTGGCTGCCGCCCTCTATGGTGTCTTTTCTCGGGGTCAAAGGTAAAGTCTTGACCTGGTGAAGGCAACATGCCCCTGTTAATAAAACAATAAACAGCAGTCTTCTCTCAATAACCCCCCAAACAGCACCCTCACCAGCACAACTAACTTTCTCAAACCTGCGCTATCATCACTTAATCTGGAAATACAACTGGCATACATTAATGCATGCATCACTTTGTTCTTGCATATTCATTAGAATCACAATCAAACTTTACATTTAATGCTGTTTACACAAGGGCTAAAAGGGAGTTTATTAATACTTTATTTACTCTTTGCCCACCATATGTGAGGTTCCTGAGTGTTTGAAATCTAAGATGAGACACACAGGGGGGCCGTGTGGCTCCCAGGATACCTAATACGCTGCGTGCTCCAGGGCCGCTGAGAAGAAAAGGAGCACAATTGGATTAGATACCAAAATAGGGTCAGTGTTTGTTTTAATCAGTTTGGTGACACAGGGAGCACAGAGTAAAGAGAACCTGGAGAGAGAGAAAACGAGTGGAAGAGGAAGATAGAGCAAGAGTGAGGAGACAGATAGTGAAAGAGAAGGAGAAATTGAGAAAACAGAGAGGCAAAGAGGGCAGTCGGGGTGATTGGTCCCCAGGCTGTGGCTGGATAATGGAGACTCGAGGCCAGAGGGGAAACTGTCTGGGGGGTGGCTGGCCTTTCAGGGTTCACTGTCAGGTCTGCAAACCAAGGGGACAGTGGTCATTTCCACTGCCTCAGCCTCTCTTTGAAAATGAGCTTTGACTAATATGTGGTCACTGGTTTGCTCTCCACACAACACCAACAAATCATCGGACACGGAGCATGTCGGGGGAAATTAGCATCCATGAAATTGATGATTTATCTGTTGAAGATGATTTAGATCAACAACAACTGTGGCTCTGTTGGTTTTGGGTTGACAGTGATTTAAGTAAAGTTGTTGCAAAAACATTTGAAATTCGAGGCTCGCAGTGTCAGCTGTCTCGTCTTCATCCAGGCTGATCTGATTACCAAACGTTTTTCTAATCTCAGGCACACTGAATAAGAAAGTGCTGTAGCTGGAGCTTATGATTGTGAGTGATAGCGCACAATAACAGCCAGAGAAGGCTCAAATGTAATATTATGGCTTTTGGGTTTCTTTTTCCATCTATGCTGTAAACTCACTACCCTCAACGCCAAGTCAGTGAATTGTGGGCTGCAGCTGACTCTACTTTTGATGGCAGGGCTTAAAATCCTTAATGGGACACACCATTGAATTTCAGATGTCAAATATGATTTTCCTATGCCCCAGGACAATTCAGTTTGTTTTGAAGGAACACATACCATTGTTTCCCATGAAGAAAAAGAGCAGTATTCCATCATCTGTGATCTCACAGCTCAGCTCCCTAAAGAAGGAACAGGAAGAGACACAAAACCTGGTGGATTCTTGGTTGAAAAGGTGTATTTTCTGGAACATAAAAGACCTTAGAGTCATTCCTCAATTTATGGTCAGTGGAGTAGCTCCAGAGTGTAGTTCTAAGTGGTATTACCATTTAATGTCTTAGCTGTCTGGCTGGGAAAGTTTATTGGTTACTAAGTTCCAAAATATGTGGCCATGGCATATACTGTAAATAGAAAAAGTTGAAGAAAATAACATTTTTTTTCCTTTTTTTTTCTTTTTTTTTTTTTAAACCAGTATCTGCATTTAAATTTACACAAATGTGTTGCAGTCAATTTTGCATTTTAAGAATCAAGCAAGCAAGAGCATGCAACTTGTACATTTCCATCAGCTTTCTCAGCGCTGTTTGGAAACAATATCCCCTTGTCGGAAGTGCAAATCCAGCTGCTGCGAAGTGGCTATAAATTAGATTTTCTGAAACTTGGTGCAAATGTCTCCAGTGTGTCGTTTACTGGAGCACTCAAGCCTTATCCCCACCCACTACAGCTTTCATTATCCTTACCCTAAATCCCTTTAAACTTTTCTGATCGATTATCACATACCTGAAATTACCATATGCATCAGCTCTTTTGTCTGCTGCTGTGCTACTTCAGTTCCTGGTAAGAAAAAAAGTTGTTTTTTGTGAATTTGACACCGCAGCGGCACAGTTATCTTTTTTTAAAAAGCAGAGATGTGCAAAACAGTGCAACTCGTGCTTTTGTACCTTAGGTTGGAGTGATGGGCCTGGTGAAAGCTTTTCCAAATCACAGAGAAATCTACTGAGTACGTTCAGATTTTTGCAGCTGCTTTCTATTCCTCAATGTGCAGAGTAATTCCAAACAGTTTATTTTCTATCCAGCCACTTCAGCCCCCAAGGTCATTTACTTTTTCTCTTTCTAAACAGGCAAAATTCTCACATGTCCTTTCTTGGTGGAAATCCACTCAGTCTAATTCACTAAGCTGGTCTGTTCTCCCCCAGCAGAGTTGTAACACTTTTCATTTAAGATGTGTCAAAGTAAGAGACTTCTCTGAGAGATCTCTGGACTAAGATCTTCTCATAACAACAGCATTTTCCTCAGATGATTGCTGTGCACATATGGTGATGGGAAAAAAAGATACTCTCCCATCACTTTTACTATGGAGTTCGGAGAAACCAAACAGTAAAGCAAAAGCGCACGGCTTTTGCAGTTTGGCTTTATTATATGCATTCACGTACATGTCCGTGCCACATGTGCTGCTGCATTCTGCAGAATAAAAGAATGAAAATGGAGGATGAGTGAGAGAGGAGGAAAAAAAAACACTATCCAAAATGGATTGAGTGAGCTGTGGGTGCAGAGGGTGTTATAGCCAGTGTCTGGGTGGCTGTTTGGGGGGTCATGCTCTGTGCCCAGGCCCTCAGGGCACCAGTAGCAGGATGGACCAAAGCATCCGCTGGGAGGATGACCTCAGCTTTCCCTGTGGAGCTTGGCTTGTACAGCTGTATCTGATTGGACAGGAACAAAGGGCTGCACTGCACCGGGGGGTTTGGCATTCAGCAGATCTTCTCTGAAGAATCTGTATTTTCATCAGTACATTCATGATAATGTGTGTTTTTGCATTCTGAGAATGACATCAAACATGTTTTAAGCAAAAAGGGTTTGTAAGCCAAAACATGTTTTTATCATCAATCATTTCCCTTTTAGACTTACAGTATTTTTGAACAGCCCAGCACTTTTACTGTCAGTTATTTGTTGTCTATGTATTGTTCAAATGAATGAATAAATGAATAAATACATTAATGACTCTATCTATCTATCTATCTATCTATCTATCTATCTATCTATCTATCTATCTATCTATCTATCTATCTATCTATCTATCTATCTATCTAT
>JAFBJR010000150.1:12002624-12154688 GCA_016785285.1 Brachirus orientalis
TGGTCCCCCCCCCCCCCCCCCCCCATGCACATACTGCATTCCCTAGCCCCTTACTCTAACCTTAACCATCACATCTAAGTGATAAGTCCTAACTGTAACTTTTACCCTAACCATAACCAACCCCAATTCTAATCATAACCCTAAAACCAGGTCTTTATTGAAAAAGCCAGTTAAAAATGTGTGGACCAGCCAAAAAGGTCAAAATGTCCTCAAAAGACAGGTTTGCTTGACAATTGGTCCATGCAGCCTGTTTAAGATGTGCACACTTGATGATAATTGTATCATTAAGTGGACTGAGTGCACTGTCATAGTATCCCCGCCATGTAGGCTGATGAATACTGTAAATTCTCTTTCGGTGGAAAGCTTCAAAGAAAGTTTCAAACTGAAAATAGTTAGCAAAGTAAAAAAAAAGGATTCAGGCAGTTTTCATTCTTCACAGAGTTACTCTGAGTTTTCTGTTCTCTGTGTGTTGTGAGATATTGTAACACCTTCTGGCGAGGTAACAGTTCTTTAAGGTTTAAAGTGTCATAACTGACTGTTTGCAAATGCTTTTATATTAATAGCAATTAATGAAAGTGATATCTTGAATTCTTGATGAATGTTGAAAGTCAATAATATAAAAGTCAATAATAAATGTTTTGTTGTTGTTGTTGTTTTAAGTTTAAACCAGGGGCAAAAGTAAATATTTATACAATCCTTACAGCAATGTAGGGTCTATGATAATCGACCAAATCTGATAGCTGTTAGTCATCTGTTAAGAAACAGAACCATGTGCGTTGGCCTTTTTAGAAGTCGGAGGAGTTTCCCTGCTGAATTAATTAGATAAAAAGAAAAAGGTTCAAGTTCAAGGAGGATTTACTCCAAACTTTGCAAATCGAATGTTGTTGTTATTAAAGGCTTATAACCAATCGACAAAGGATTAGTAAATGATTTAGGTTATTAGTTTGTAATTGAGCCATTAATTATAGCATATAAACGGTGCCTCATGACGTGGTACCCGTTCTTCTGTCTTAGATTTGAACAATGTGCTCCTGTCTCCCGAGGTCCAAAGTTGCAATGAGAGAACAGGCAACATGGGTTGCGGGCAGTGAATCTTTTATATGATGAACATGAATAGAGGAACTATTTCCAAATTTTGATGAACAAAAGCTGCAGGGCTTGTCATTGTTGGTTTGTCTGTGTTGTCAAACATGGCCATCTTTTGGTTTGAAGTTCACTGGGGGGTTAATTGAGTAGTTCAATATGTCACAATCCTACCAGCACTGAGAATATTAGAAAAAGCCTTTACTTTTCAATGGTCTTGCAGGGCTGTGTAGTGAAATTTTAACCAAAACAATACCACCAAACATCTCTTTGTTGTTGGTGTAAGTCTTTGTCCCTTTGTTTCCGACAGATATGTACGCGGCTCATCTCGTCTGCGTTGTGGCTGTGGATCTGGACTTGCCTCTAACACTCTCTGGGCTGCAGTGTGCTCCATAATGCCTGATTTGAGGTCAGACAGAGGACAGCATCACCACTTCCCACTTCCCTTCGAAACCTCAACCCCCTTTGCTACAGACGACCAGCTTTCAAGTCCCACAATGCACCTCTCCAGCCGCGTGACCCTGAGGGTCAGCAGCTGCCAATCACGTCCTCAACTGGCTGTGCAGCTTCTGGACACAGACTGGAGGATGTGAGGGAGGCCTCTGACAGGAACCCTGGCTCTGCACATGGGATCATCGCTGTGCATTCATGGTGGATAATTGAATTAGCTATCCTTCTCCTATTCTAATGCAAACCTCAGGTTGAATCACTTCCCTGTACGTGAGAGGAAAGACCTCAGGCGGTGATAGTCAGACAAAAGCAGCCAGCTTGTATGAAGCACAGAGTTTTGCTTCATGCTAGCTCGCTGTGATCTGTGTTGGTGTTCATCTGGCAGATCGATCTTAATAATGTCATATCTTTGTTTATTCTACACTGAGGCTGTTTATTGGCAACAATTTGATGAATGCACGGTTAACCATACAATATACTGGGATATATTGTGATTCTATTAGCAAGGTGATATATTGTCATGTTATATGCATAAAAAAATATACAATCTACTTTGTCTAATAAGAGGCAACCGGTCACTCGTGAGAAGCAGAACCCCCTTTCTCAAGCCTTGAGATTCACAATTTGTCCGTTGCCATCTTGAAGTTTTGCAACTGGAAGTTTGCAGACATCACCTGCCACCAGGTACCTATTGGATGTGAAGCATAATTTACAATCATCATCTGCTATTGAAGAGGACCTGAAACTAGTGAATAAGACCATTAACTCCTCAAGAAAAAGTTTACTGATGTTATCAATCAAGTGAGAAGTAGGCTCATTTTCCCATAGGCTTCCATTCCAACAGCAAAATCCCCTCCTGATGGCTATTCAGTATATTCTTACTTCCTCTTTATATCAGGTCCACAATGGTCTTGTAGTCAGAGGTTCATCTACAACATACAAAAAAGATAGATAGAGATGAAATATCACAATATTTCAGTGTACCGAGATTTTTTTATAACCCGATTCTCCACCCACATGACAGGCAGTATTCACTTTAGTTGCATCAGTAAATATCATATAAACTGCTGAAATAAAGGACATAATACAGTTGGGCCTCCTCGCACAAATACAAGTGCATGTGACACTAAGTTGTGTGTGTGCGCGCGCGTGTGAAAGAGAGCGCGCGAGAGAGAGAGGATGTAAGGTGTAACACAGTGTGACAAAGCTCTGCAGTCTGACAGCCAGGCAGAGAGGATGTAGAGGAGGCAGGGGTGGAAGTGGCTGTTAAGCCCCAGGGCCGCAGGGTGCACGGTGAGAGTGCAGGGTCACCTTTATCCACGCTGTCTGTACCCAGAGCTGGGAGGTGGTGGTGGGGGGACCTGGGACTCCCAACAGGCTGAACTGATTTCCTGTGCAGGGTCATGCCCAGGACAGACTGAGAGGACAAGAGTCTAGGACCACAGGGAGCTAAGAGTGGAGCTGGTCATGGTATGGACATAGGGATGATGCCGTTTTCTGCCATTTTGCTGCTTTTAAGTGCTGTGTTGTTCTCTGCAAGTGCAGGATGAAGATGACATACACACAACACGTGCTGACATAGGATTTAGTCACATAATGTGCTTATTCCACGAAGGACAAATGCTTTTCCTTTATAGAATCTTTATAGAATTAAGTATCTGCTACATCTTAGCTGTTGTAGCAGATACTTAAATGTGTTTTTTATCCCGAGAGTTTAGTCCATGAACAAATGGTGCCCCCCCCACCTCCATCCAAGGATAATTAAGCGTGCCACAGCAGACAGATGTCAAGTAGGAGACACTGATTCCTTAGCAAATAACATCAATACTCTGCATCTAATGCTCTCTTGATGCAATATTCATACAAACACTTTTACCTGCGGCAGCTCCAAGATCATAGCACAGACGCTCTTCCTTCTGCCCACATTTCTGGAATGCATTTACTCAGCTGAGTTTGTGAATTCAAGAGAGCTCGGTTGCCTCTGGCTATAAAGGACATGCTTGACACCAGATTTGAGGGACGTATCCGTGTCCAGCTCTGTGTACATTTTAAAACATACCCTCCTCTAACAGAATTATGAAGTTTTTAAAGGTGGTCAGCCAGACAGATTGAAAAATGCTGGCAAAAAAAACAGCTACACGCTGACATTTATGGGAATGAATACACACACTTAGAGTGTGGGAAGGTAGAAGGTGGCACTGTGGTTGCGATGAACACGACAGTAGCCTTTTTAGCTGAGCTTTACCGACCCGGCTTGTTAATCTAAGTCATGCTATGCATAAATGTCATTAGGCTTCATATCTGAGGTCACTAATCACTTTAAAACTAAAGGGGCTCGACCTCGCTACAAAAGCAGCCATATCTTAATAATTAGTGTCCAGATGAACTGTAGTATTTTGTCTGTGTTTATGTCTTCATTTTTATGAATCACCAAATGCAGTTTGAGGTTATTATGTGCACATTCCCCACATTGGAAATAGAAAAGGGTCTTGGTAGTTTATTGACTTCCACTACTAATACATTTAATATAAAAACAACAATTTGGGAAAGCCTTTGAGCTTACATGGAGACATCACTCAAATGTTAACTCTGTATTTCTTGTACCACAGCTTTTTCCTCCCTACATTTGGCTCTGTAACATAGTGTAGACACTCACTTTGATATTTCAGAGCTCAGCATGGAGTCAAATGAGGCTTATGAGGCCTCTCAGCCCAAATGGACCTTGTGTTTACAGACTTGTCCATCAGCTGAGCAGCGCGTGGCCTCAGGTACATCTTACCACAGAGATGGTAAGATGTCACCCAAACCATTGGCCCCGTGTCTGAACCTGGTAAGTGCACTGTGTTTAGATGAAGTTTGCCTATAGATTAGAGATAATATGTCACTATCAAAAGCCTTTTTATCTTGCTACTGACTCTAAACTCTTTATGAGGATATGCTGCACTGGTAAAACACATCTTGCGCCATAGACAAAGCATACTCTCTTATTTTATTTATTTTAATATTCAGATGACTAAAACAAATGTGACTTTAAGCTTTTTAAACATGGGAATCCAACAGTAATATAAAATAAATAACACTGTATTTCATCACTTTGATATCTCCATAATTACAGAAAGACATTCACTTTTATTCAGCTCGACCACAGGAAATCAGCTGAAGGGACACGAAGTGAACTGAAATCGACTGGGGATTAGCCTCATCCAGAAATTACAATAATAAGATACATTTAGGCCCAGGTTGCAGTATTTCTAGCAACAGTCCACACGATCCCAATTCTTATTCATGTAAACTAATCATATTTTTAAATAAACTGAATATTTAAGAAAATAAGTTAAATTAAAACTCTACATTTTTTGATACAAAAATTGTAGCTGATGCTTTTAACTGCCGTCGAATTTTAAGTAAAAATATGTCCTATTTAGACTAATTTATCTGGTATAAAACAAATCGAAAAATCGATTACATTAAGTAAGAACGAATTATAAAACCACACTTTGATTATTATTATGAGCATATTTGATTGTGTTGTTTGCGTATCAATTCGTATAATTTATTACCCAGACGTGCTCTGACCTCCGCGGCCCTGAACTGATTTCCAGCCGCTTTGTATAAATTATTTTGTCTTTAAAAACAATGTCAAATTCATGATGACTTTCGAACATGCGTCTTCCCTTTTCGCGTTTTAAGTCCATATGGCCACAACTGTTTTATCCGCAGTAGAAAAGAATAATCGAAGACTGATCCAAAGGTTTACTGAAAGAAGACAGACTGTACAAAAGTGGTTTCACATAAATCACTTTAGTCTTCTCGTTATGTCGAAATCGGATGAAATAACGTAAAATTAAACGAAATAAAAACACGAAGAAAATAATGCGCTTAAACTTGGTCATTTTTCCGTGTGTGCGTGTGTGTGTGTTTGTGCGCGCGCGCGCGCTTTTCCTGTCCTGCTTGATTTGTTGATTAGGCCCATAACAATATATGAAATAGAAATTAAATGGTTAATTGGAGGAACAGAAACCACACGTGATTGAATTTTTGGCGGATTATATCAGACTGCCGGACACACACACACACAGACAGACACACACAAACAACAAGCCCGGTTTCACGGGTCTTTGTTTCTGATCTGTTAAATCCCACCCACTTGACATGAACACAGAAGAAGAAGGAGAAAAAAAGTCTCACTCTCTCACCCTGCTCTCTATCAGCGCCCAGTCGCTGTTGTCTGTCCTGACTGCTGGAGCTGGAAGATGGAGGCTGAGAGTTGTTTGCCTTTCTCTTCGCAGAACAGCAGGAGGACGCCAGAAAACTCCCCGGGTGTGGAGCACGGCGGCTCCGGCTCCTTTCTCCCTTGCGATGAGCTGCAGAAACCCTCTCACATCCCTCCTCCACCACCTCCTCCTCTCCCTCACCGCCTCAGCCTGCGCGGGGATCTGTACGGCACCGGCATGGGGAGATTTGGCGATGGCGCGGCGGACTTTACGCACGGCTCTGCCGCGGGGAACGCGCCTGCCTCACCGTCGAAACACAGCAAGTTCTTGGACAGTTTAAACCATGATCAGAAGGGCAAGTCCACGTTTTATGAAAACAACTCAGAAGGTACGTTTGAAGTCACTTTTATTCTAAATTTCTAAACAAAGTTTTATCAGAAAAGGAAAGTTGGAGCAAACACAATGTCTTTACATCTCCCTGTGAACTTTGTTTGGTTTTTATTGTTTGTATGAATAATCATTTTTATTAATAATAACCAATCGATTATAATTACACTATGGATTGTAGTAACATAACATTTATCATTTTAGTTGAAATGTGTCTACAGTTTCTGTTTTGCCGACAGTTCCTGCTGCACTTAACCCCTTCAATTTAACTAGCTCAAAAATAAGTTTTTTAGTTATGTTAGTATGGTTTTTAGTCATACTAACATAATTGGCTGAAGTGATGATTGAAATTCAAGAATACACATTATTTTGTCTTTTCCTATTTTTGCTTGGTTAAATTTGTACAACATAAATAAATACAATGGTTTTTATTGAGCATTTTTATTTTCAGACACTGTGTGTAACAGTTATCTCAATTATCAATCACGCAAAGGTGTTACGTGATATTTAGTAGATGCAAAGGAAGGCCTGTTTGTGATAAAAATGTCAAGTTTTCTATCACTTGACAGTCCTTAACATAAAGTAAGCAAGGTTAAAGGTCAGCTTGGCAGCAAGCTGGGTGTGTCATTAGGCCTCTAGTCAGCTGTCAACTTTTTTGGGCCAATTTTTTTGGTTCAGCATTGATGTGTATTTTAGACGTTTTCACTCTAAATTGCTTTTTATTCACCTTACGTGAACACGATTGTGTGATGTAGGCTGAAACAAGAAGAGATGGGCATTTAATTTTGAGAGCAAGCGTGTGCTCAAAGACTGTCAGCAGAAAAATAGACAAATGTCCATTTTGGGAAGAAAACTATATAACAGCTGTGTATGTTGAACTGAGGTGTTTTACTTTATTTATTGGTGTTGATGATTGTCCAAAGTAACAGAGCCCATGAGTGCTGATAAGGTCACTCTGATATCTGTGACCAGAATAATATACAACTGTTACTGCCAAGACAACCAGTCAACTTTTTTCACAATTAGTTGTGATAACAATATCAACTGTTCGGTTAGTTTTTTTAGTGGATTTTTATCACTCTTAATAAAAATGGTTTCTGCTTTCCTCTTTTTACTCTGTAAGTGTGCACTAAACACATGCACGGACAAGACTGAAAATAGACACAGATCATATATACAAAGGCACAATTGCTGCCACACTGACAACTGTTAATTTAATTACAATTTAATTTATATTGTGCAGGATGGGCACAGTGTGTGTGTGTTTCTTGTTTTGAGTTTGGGCTTGTTGACCTTTGAAAGAAAAGGCGTCTTCCTGTTTTGTCTATACCGTGGGAGGAAAGTTCATCGGTGCAGACAAACACGTGAAAATCCTTTTGACCTATTTCACGCCTTGAAGTTTTAATATCAAAGGGCAGAGTTAATTTTCACAATGCGTTCTTGCAATTATTACACAAAATGATACATTTTTAAATGACTGGAAATTTTAAATCTAGGCAATAAAAACTTTAGAAAATTTAGAAAAAGATTTAGAAAATTACTTAATTTTTATGATGCCAAATTCTGAAATTTTCATCATTAATTGATCTAAGATTTCTTTTTTAAGAATTAAAAGGGAGGCCAGTATATGTATAATAACACTTCATTTGTGCTTTTACACTCTAGGGGTCCAAAATGGCATGAATGTCTAACAGTTCCTGCATTTACATTTTGTTTTATACTACATTATATTGTAAATTGTAATAAATTGTAAATAATTAGTTTAATTTTACTAGTTTATATTACTTTCCTATAATGAGAGTTGGGTTTTTGTTTCTAAATGTTCAACATATCTACAAAAGTAAATGTCAGACAAAGATCTATCCACAGGTACAATCTATTTTTTTTGTAATTTTTTTTTTTAGATAAATATTTATCGTGCACCTCATTAATCTATTAAATTGAAATGTGCATCGCTTCAAGTCAATTAAACATTTTGACACCATGCAGCACTACAAACAAATATGTCCTTATAAAGCCCTGTAAAATTGAAATAGTTTTTTTTTAATCATATGCATAACAGAAAAAAAATTAAGTCTGTGAATGTTCCACAATTTTTGATGACGCAGGATTAAACATGTTTAAAAGACTGGAGCCGAGTTTTGCACAAACTGAAAATGTTAATGTACAAAGGAAGAGGCTTGGAATAGAAACAGCTTAAATTTCTACCATGACGAGAGGAGGCAGAGCAGATGTGGGTGCTTGATAGAGTAAAAGCTGCACTATGTCCTGCGGCTTCAGTTTGCAATTTTGATGAATATATCCAGCATGAACTGCGGTGTGAGGTTGGATCTAATGGACATGAGGAAATTAATGTTGCAATGAAAAGTGCTCTCTGCTGGGCTCCATATTGAAAAAGGAGAATAGCAGAGTAGTGTCTCAGAGGTCCATGGTGGTGAGAGAGTGCCTGCAGAAAGATGGAGAGTGATTTTGTTTTGGAGCTCAGGGTTAAACTTAATGAACATGGACAATAACTTCCAAACACTGCAGGAGGGAGCAGCTCGTTCCATGCAATAGGAAGGAAATAGGAAACATTTCAGACTTTCCTTAACTGATGAATGTAACAATCAGAACATGCTTGATTAATTCAAACAATCATGTGTTTTATCATTTATATACATACGTGTATCTTATCCTTAATACGAATGTTGTGACATGAATATTGCGAGTTTCCCAATAATGAATACACTGATGTATGTTTGGAATGTGGCCATAAAAATCTTGTCTCCGTATTTCCAAATGAAATCAAATCTTGTTTTTTTTTTCCTTTTTGCCTAGTGTTGAGTTTAATTCAAGCCAACTCTGTGAGAGGTCACTGCCTAAATATGGTTTGTCTGGGCTAATCCAATTAAAACACTGCTTGACCGAATTAGTGTTGTGTGCTGTTTGATGTTTGTTGGTTTTCTCAGGCATCCCACAGCTTAGCCTTTTTTGTGCAGTTTTCATTAGGGATTTAAAATCGTTAGCATAAAAAAACAAGCAAGAGATAAATGTCCTTTTAAACCATACCTGTTAAACAAAACATCAAATGTGATATTTAATTTGATTTTGTAACTATATGTAAAGTTACAACTTAATGGTAGTGACTGCAGCATGCCAGAACCATATCTATGTAAAAGTGTTGGGTTTTGAGAGTGGAACTTTAAATTATTTTTCTGGCAGTAAGGAGTTGCTTTGCATGCAATATTTGATTCCAAACACTGGCTTATTCTGTACAGATGTATGTTTCTCATCCTCATGTTCATGGGGGGGTCTTCTAGATGCTCTGATCTGAGTTTCAAAACACATCTAGGTTGGGTTTAGGTATGAATGTTATCAGAATTACTTTGTGAAGGGATGAAAAATATGGTGTGTTTTTTTAAGGTCCTATTGAGTCTCTCAGATTCTTAAAAAAATTGTATTATTTATTATTTTATTTAGTCACTGCTTCTGTGAGAGCAAACGTTTTGTTTCAGTCAAAAGATTTGAAAACGGATCAGACGACAGTCATATAAGTTTAAATCAGAAGTTGATTAATGACAGACCTGTAGTAAAACCAGTAACTTAAAAATAAAATGAGGTAGCACATTATCTACAAACAATCAGCAGTCTAAAATCACAAATGTAACAGTGAATTCACAAGAAAAATGCGTTTATATGAATCTATGTTCATTCTGAAATATGCATAATGGTGTACCTTTCTGTGTCTTCTGTGTGCCTCAGTCAGAGAGAAAGGAGGTCCAAAATCCATGGGCTATCCTGGGATCAGCACAGACTGTTGTGGCAAACTGAAAGAGCCAGTTGTTGGTTTACAGGGCGACTCTATCGCTGACTCCATCGACTTATCAGGCAAGAACAAGAAGCGACGGAATCGCACCACTTTCAGCACGTTTCAGCTGGAGGAGCTGGAGAAAGTTTTCCAGAAGACACACTATCCTGATGTGTATGCCCGGGAACAGCTGGCCTTGAGGACCGAGCTCACTGAGGCTCGGGTTCAGGTGTGCGTTCATATTTTACACATTTTAGAACTAAAGCAGAAGAGGGTTTGTGGTCTAAACAAGCACTGAACATTTCCTGTTATAATAAATTTTGTATTTGAAGGTTTGGTTCCAGAATCGTCGGGCCAAGTGGAGGAAACGAGAGCGTTATGGGAAAATTCAGGAGGTCCGCAACCATTTTGCTGCAACGTATGATATCTCTCTTCTGCCTCGCCATGATACATACCAGGTATCCCACTGTATATCTCACATTACATACAGGTTGAAGTGGGAAAAGTACATTACTGACCCTGCTGCGAGACTAAGTATGGTACAAAACGGTACAAGTTCAGTGTGACCTTTGCTGATATTCTATCTTGTTTGATGCTCATAATTTAATTTAAAGAATGTTCATATTAATTTAATCATGTTCTAAATTTGCTGCATCCTTTCTTCTTGTCCAGATGCAGGGAAATCTGTGGCCAGGACCAACCACGGGAGGAGGTGGTGGTTCAGGTGCTGGTTGTGTCCTTGGAGCTGACTCCATCCCCTCGTCCTGCATGAGTCCATACTCTCATCCCCACAGCAACCTGCAGGGCTTCATGGGTATGCCTGCATCCCCTAGCCACCCACACCACCACCACCATCACCATCACCCATCTCACCACCCTGGCATCAATGGCCTCTACTCACTCCACAGCTTCCCTGGAGGCCTGGGGTCTCCTTCCATCGAGGGGCCTGATACCGAATACAAACCAACGGGCCTGGTGGCATTGCGGATGAAAGCCAAAGAGCCAGGGAGCATCCTCTCCTGGCCTACATGACCACAACAGTGCCAGCCCCCAATTATGCACTGACTGAGCCAAAGCATATTACATTTCTGACCCGTGAGCACTCCCAGATGTACACACGCTCTTCAGCATATGACTAAAATATTTGGAGACATTTCTCGATTTCTTGAAAGAGGAATTTCATTAAGGCATCTTGAACGTCATGCATGAAAACCAACATATTAGTAGGAACTTTCTTATTTCCAATTTTAGTTACATATCACAGTGAAGAGACCAAAGATAAAACGTTATTTAAGCATATAAAATGTAATTATCATATTAATCTTTGTTATGTGTCTGTTGTGCTTGTAGTGTGACCTGCAATAAAGTCATCCATCTAAATCATCTGTTTTATTCAGTAGAAAAGCAATGTAGGGGAAAGAGGTTCAAAAAAGGGAACAAAAACAACCCTGGTCCGAATCATTCTAGCAAGGATATGACTCCTTCAGAAAACGATAACCAAAGTCTGAAAGTCTGGAACACAACTGGGAATGTGGTTCATGATGCAAGAATGCTTCACAGGCTGTGGTTGTCACAAATACAAAGTTTTCTACAGTGCGGTGAGCGTCTCTGTATTCAGGATGTCCACAGAGCGGCCATGCATGTGCAGCCATACTTGGCTTCATTTCAAGAGCAATTCAGTTTGCACCTCATGTATCAGGAACAAGTGGCAGGTTCATTAATGAAAAACTAACTGAGCGACCACACTTCACTATTGATGATAAAGTAGAGAGCCTGCCACAAACGGCTGCGTTCATGTTGAGGCAGGCATTTCTAATTCACATCTGGCATCAGTGGTAAACCCGACCGACTGAATAATGAGTACAGTTTAATAGAAGAAATTGGGGTCACCGTGGCTCTGGGCATACTTTATTTAACAGTATTTTTCACTGAAGACAGGTCATCTGCTTTCTGCTTTTATGCACTGATGTGTTGTCGTTAAAGTATAATATAACATAAATGTGTTTTTGTGGCATACTTAGTCTCATATGTATTCCGAATGCATAATAATTGTTTTCAGCAAAGCTCCTTGTTGTGCTTTAACCAAACAATTTACTTTATTGTCAAGGAAACTCTGAATAGCATGGTACCATCCCATCTGGATTAAATTACTAAATACCAACATATTCATGGCAGATGTGCAAACGTTTCAATCGGTCTGAGATTAAGAAAGCAACTTGAATTGAGAGAAAGAAAAATTGTTCCAGTGCTGGACAAAGCTCTCCCGAGCTCCACTCCACTCCCCAGGAGTGTACATGGCTTACGGGGGGAATACATTGGCTCTCCTTTCTCTTTCTTTGCTTCACAATGATAGCCAAACCGGATTAGCTGCCATTCGCATAGTCTGTGTCAGGATTTTGTGCGAGCCACTAACATGTGGTTCCAATAGAAAACTGCACAAACCCATCAGAAACACTTTCCACACCCACAGCCTCAAATTCCAGCCAGACCCTGGGAGACAGCAGCCCTTACTGCTGTAACATATTCCCCCTGATTAAATCCCAGATTAAATGGAGAAGATAAGAAGCCCTGTCAGAAGGGATAAGGGATTGAGAAGATGGCCATCTTTAGTAAAGCTAAAGAAATAGCAGATGGAGGATCAGTGCTTGATTTTATATATATATGAAGTAGGTTAATCAAATTTATCTGTCTGTAAAACTAAGAGGAAACTCTGCAGCTTTCACTCAGCTAGTGAATTTTATATGATAAACTGTGAACACTCTCAGGTCAGTTGTACTCAATGTAATAATTGTAGTATGGACTATGTAACTTCTGATCATGGATGAGGAGTTTTGGACAAATTGACCACAACAACATTAAAACCAGCAGCCTATATTAATATTGCAGAATGGAGTACATGAAAACAATTGATGTGAGGCCACACAGTGCAGGGGGCAGTTATAACTAAGCATTCATCTGCGTGTCAGCGTCATTAGGTGAAGACTGCCACTAACAGTGGAGAAGTTACTGTACCCCCCAGCCTCATTATTGGACTAAAAAATATTATTTATTGCTCATTAAAATCTATAAAAGTGCCTGCTGGCCAGTGTTCTGAGCTTTGATCTCAGCAAGACTGACCTCAGCTTTTAAGTGTAGCTATTGTGGCTACATAGATCCTTTTTTTAGTAAAAGAGTGTGTTTGACAATGTCTGACCAGCATAGACAAACAGTGAAATTAGTCATATTCAACACACTCTGTCATTTAAATATGTCATATATTAACTTCAATCCCCCATTGACCTGACTCTTAACATTTTATATTACTGTGTGCAAACTGTTTCAAAAAAGTGCAAGGTGCAAATGGCTGCTCATTTTTCAAAACGGTTATGTCAGCTTCTTTCAAAGCTGAACTTGATAAATTGAAAGAAACCTATTAATGGCTCAGTGGTTTGCTAGATAATTATTTTCTTTATTTCAATGTCTGCCTCACACATTCTTATCCACACGACATGGACACATATAGTACCCAGATATTTTTCTAATTACTTAACTACACTTAATTAGTGATCCGTTTAAAAGGTTGTTCATTTAATGTTTTTAAGCTTTAAAAACGTGTAAATGTACAGTTTGGTTACTGTATAAATTCAACAATTCAGATTACATCAGGTTCATTAGCAGCTTGCTTTGGATGTATTCCACGGGAGAAAGGCCATAGGATCTGCGGTTAGAGGTTTACCTTTCATTTAGCTACTGTTCAAATACTGCCACCGTGTGGTGTAAGAGGGAAATGTGTCAGATGAAGATGTAAAAGTACCTCTGTCCTTTCCAACGCAGTCATCATTGTGTGTCACTTATGGATCATTTCATGTGTTTAGTGTAAGTGTGTATCCATAGGCCACAGAACTACAATAAACAGGTTACGATCAGATCATGCCTTCAAATAACAGTGACTAAATCGTTTAATCAAGAGAAAAACACTAACTTAGTAGTAATGTGTCCATCTCGATTGCTTAGTGACCAAACGTAAATATTTCAGCGTTTAGGCCTCATCGGATGATTGACATGCGCTATAAAAGTTTTCCACCCACTTTTCAACCAATGAGAGCGAAGGGGTGGGCTTTCACTCTAATCTTTACAAAATGGCGACTGTTGTTGTTTTGCTGCAGGGTCAGTGAATAAATCCGCTTTCCGTTTCATTAATTTTCTGTACTAATTTGCAGAAACGGCACTTGAAACATCAGGCGTTGTGTCTTGACTGAAATGAAAGGTAAAGAGCGGTCGCCGATTAAAAAGCGCTCCCGGGCCTTGGACGATATTCGTGACAGGGGAGGATGCCACCCGACCAGCAAGAAAATGGGGGCTCTCTCCGTCTCCAGCGGGAGTAATAACGGAAATAGCTCGAGCAAAGGTGACGGCGGCTCGACGAGAAGGAGTCTACTTGGTGAGAAAAGAGAGAGGGATTTCGACGGCCACAGTCGAACTGGAAATAATCATAGTTGTCAGTCTGCTGCCGCTAGTTCCGTGGGTAAGAACCACAACCTGAGCCTGGCGCTGGATTTATCCTCGCAGCGTAACACTTCACGGGGGGAGCAGCGAGTTCAGCCGCCCAGCACCGAGAGTGAGTACAAAACCCTCAAAATAAGCGACCTCGGCACCCAGCTGAGCGATGAAGACATAGAAGACGGACTCTTTCACGAATTTAAAAAATTTGGAGATGTGAGTGTCAAGATTAGCCGTAGCAACGACGAGCGGATAGCGTTTGTGAATTTCAGGAAGCCGGAAGACGCCCGGGCTGCTAAGCACGCCAGGGGGCGGCTGGTGCTGTACGACCGGCCGCTGAAAATCGAGGCAGTGTACATCAATAGGAGAAGAAGCCGCTCCCCCGTGGAGAGGGACTTGTACGGTGCCACCCAAAGCCATAGACATTTACAGAGACCCCTCTCCCCCACGGGGCTCGGATACAGGGACTATCGGCTGCAGCAGCTGGCTCTGGGACGGCTCCCCCCGCCCCCGCCGCCCCCTTTACCCAGAGAATTGGAGCGGGACAGGGAGTTTGCTCTGTTTGAAGCCAGGGCACGTCCAGCCTTTATTGCAGAGCGAGCAGCTTTTCGCGAGGAGGATTTTATAGCTCCAGAAGATGACCAAAGAGCCAACAGGACATTGTTTTTAGGGAACCTGGACATAACTGTCACTGAAGCCGACCTGAGGAGAGCCTTTGACAGGTTTGGAGTAATTACAGAGGTGGACATTAAAAGGCCTACACGAGGACAGACCAGCACCTATGGATTTCTGAAATTTGAAAATCTTGACATGGCTCACAGAGCAAAGTTAAACATGTCTGGCAAAATAGTGGGCCGGAATCCCATAAAGATAGGCTATGGGAAAGCAACTCCCACCACACGTTTGTGGGTGGGTGGACTTGGACCTTGGGTTCCTCTGGCTGCCCTGGCAAGAGAGTTTGATCGCTTTGGCACTATAAGGACAATTGACTACAGGAAGGGGGATACCTGGGCCTACATTCAGTATGAAAGTTTGGATGCTGCTCAGGCAGCATGCACACACATGAGGGGCTTCCCACTGGGAGGTCCAGAGAGAAGACTTAGAGTGGACTTTGCTGACACTGAGCATCGATACCAGCAACAGTTCCTGCAGCCTCTTCCAATTCCGCCTTTTGACATAGTGGCTGAGTCATTTGTCCACCGTGCTGCACCTGAACCACTCAGGGTAAGGGAACGGACTCCACCGCCACTTCACTTTAGGGAAAGAGAACTATTTCCTGGAACTGAATGGCCCGCCCCAGCTATTCGTGAACGAGTACGAGCCTCGCCTTTTGAGCCTCTTGAGCACTTGGAACGTGAGCGGCGGACACGGGAGCCCTGGTCTCTTGAACGAGAGCTGCAGGGACGAGAACCTGTACGCAAGCGGCGTGTAATGGAGGATGGACGTCATATTGATCACTCCCCAGACAGCAATGACAGGACAGTGAGGCGCAGACGTGTTTCTCCAGATGGTAGTCCCGGGGGCAGCAGCAGAGATGGCCGCTTCAGTGACTCAGAGCGCGCTGTGCGCGGTGAGAGACCTTCCCCTGCACGAGAACGTCATAGCAGCCTAGAAAGGAGTGGAGCAGAACGGAGGCTTAAAACCCAGAGTCTCTCTGACAAGGCTTCTACAAGCAGCAGTGTTTCAGCAGTTGGAGAGCGTAAACGTAAAGCAGGTGATGGCAGTAAAGGGCCAGCCAAGAGAGAACGTTCTGAGAGCAATTCCAAGGGAGGCCAGCTGTCCAAGCCGGACGGCACCAGACTCAGTTTGGCCTGGCATGGCATGCTGTTATTAAAGAACAGCAACTTTCCAGCCAACATGCATCTGCTGGAAGGTGACTACAATGTAGCAAGTGATCTGCTTGTTGATGGCACAACAGGGAGGCAAGTGAACGAGTTGAAGATAACCCAGCGTCTCCGTCTGGACCAGCCCAAGCTTGATGAGGTGTCTCGACGCATCAAAGTGGCAGGTCCCGATGGCTACGCCATTCTACTGGCAATTCCTGGGACCACAGAGGATACATCTTCGTCTGACCCTGCATCCTCAACTCAGCGGCCACTTCGGAACCTGGTGTCCTACCTCAACCAAAAACAAGCAGCAGGAGTCATCAGCCTGCCTGTGGGAGCAAGCAGGGATAAAGACAACACAGGGGTTCTCCATGCTTTCCCTCCCTGTGATTTCTCCCAGCAGTTCCTGGATTCCTCTGCCAAAGCTCTGGCTAAAAGTGAAGAGGACTATCTGGTCATGATTGTGGTTCGTGGAGCAGCTTAAAATCTGAACACACTAAGTTCATGTCATGTAAAAAAAAAAAAAAAAGTCTGCTGTATGTCAGTTACTATTGCATGCTGTGTGTTCTGCATTATAGGGTGCACTAGTATGGTTCTTGAGTGTTTGTATGTTGCCATGTAATCCACTAAAAGGACAAACAGTGCCCTTCTACAAAATTCAAAGGTTGTGTGGTTTTGAAATTATTTTTAAAGGGTGTAAGAATTGCTCATAAAGTCACAAACCTGCAGTAGGTCAGTCTGTAAAACGCAAGTAGCGTTTGAGAAATAAATTTAAATGTCATGTAATAAGACACAAAATGTATAGAAAGAAATTGTTCATTTGCAAGTTTAAAATTTCAGGATAATTTATAGGGAAACAATAATACACAAGTAGATAAAGAGTAGACAGAACAACACCTCGATGACAATAAAACCCCAAACAGTAGCCTTATGACATGATATTAGAAAAAGCTGAAAACAAAAACATATTGCACAGTTCCTGGGCAAGTATATTTTATTGCCCCTATAGGTTGATGTTGTGTCTACCTCCTAAATGGGCACTCACATGAGGGGACTTAGCAAATGTTATTTATTAAGCTTGAAATTACAATGCACTAATAATTCTATCATATTGTGACTTGTGGATCCATAGGTTAACACCACAATTTTGAATTTTTTGTTACATTAAAGCTAAAGTGAAAGATTTGGTACTGCAGATGCAAGATAATCTCTACAGAAACTGTCCTTTCAACATTTTGATGGTTGATACACACCACCTCCAATGCTCTATACCCCAAAGGGTTTGTCTATTTTGCCTTCTTCAGGTAACCACCTTACTGGCAGCAAAATAGCTTTAAGTATTCAGTAAATAGAGGGAGGTGTGCGCAAGAAGGGTTGTGCACTGTGTTCTCATTTCGATGAGCTTGCATTAAAGCTCACTCTGGTCTCTGACCTCAAAGTTTCTCATAGCTCACTTGATTAGAAGTGTTAAGATAGAGGTCATACATTTCAGTTACCTACATTGTTATTTGTTTGAGAAAACATGTTCAATTTCAACACTGAAGTTCAAGTCGGACAATACACTTGGTGTGTGTCCAGAGACACTGTTAAACCAAATTGTTACATCAATTTAATAGAATGCTGAATGCTAACGAATGAGAGTTTTGCCCAAGGAACAGCCCACAATACAATACTCATACATGGAACAGTAAACAAATACTAACATGGCACAGTAAACAAATACTAACATGCTGTTATATTTTTAATCAACATTTTATTTAGTGCTTCCCTACCTTAGAGATGATTGTGTAATGTGATTTTTGGGGAAAACTACAGTAGCAGTGGTTAAAAATCTTAGAGAACTTTGTGTTGATATTTGACAGTTTCACCTTTGCTTTGATACCAGTTTGTCCTTCATAAATGATAATGATAATTGATAATGATAATATTCAGTAAAATTAAAATCTCGGTACAAGCAACCTAAGAAAAACCTGCCAAGTTGCTCATTAAAAAGGTATGTGTCATTTTTAAGTTTTAACTGTACCTCTACAGTTTATTTTGTAGTTAAGATTTTAAAGGTCAAATCTGACAATATTTTACTCATGACAACATGTTATGCCTACTCACAATATTGTTTTTATGCCATTGTATGATTGTCATACAGTAGTAATCTACCCTGAGCTATAATTTACTGAGTTTGATTTCAAATGTATTGGAAACATTCATGTTTGAAAGTTGTTGTGTCAACATCACACCCACTGCAACACTGGACTCCGGAGGAGACGAGAACAGAGCTGAAAATCTCTGCAGTGATGGCAACATAATGTTTGTGAGTCCTCACTGCTGAGGAAGCTTTTAAGTTGTGTCGCCAATCTACACCTGTGATGACTTCTGTTTAAAATGGAAAAGTGAGCTTTGTACACTTTGATGTCATTGGAAAGGAAAATCCATAAAGCCCACGCGAAGCTGTTCACGTACCTGAAAGTGCAGTTTGGCACTTAATGTGACCGATTATTAATAAATTGTTCATTTGAAGGGAAACATGTTTCTTCGATGGAAGTGAATTGAAGAAACGCGCTGCCTTATTGTGTTTCGAAGGAGTTGTCACTTGATATTTTGTTTCTGCACACAAAAAGGGAGACAATTTCCAAATTCTGTAGCAACAGCAAAGAGAGAGCCCTGTTTTCGTGTGAGGATCGCTGTTTGCTTGCTGTTGTGAGCTCATAAGTTGCCCTTCTTAAATTCTGACACCCTGTTATACCCTCAACTGTTCCTGTTGGCGTGTGCACACCTGGTCAGGATCGAGGAGCCTCTGCATCCCTTGTTTACAGCAGTTTGCAGTGTGAAACGGTGGCAGTTGCAGACAGCGGTGCAGTTCGGGAGGCGAGGGCCGACATAAACAGCAGCACGCACCTGCATTTTCCCTGTTCATTATCTAAATGTGTCATGTGCTCTGTTCCTGGTTCTGAATAGGAGATGAGGAAATTCCATCACTGGCCGTCACACACTCCATTCGGGAGATTGGTGACATCACTTGAAATTTTCATAGCATCTGCAGTTCATGCTGTCTAACTGCAGAGGCGACGCTGAACTACTGGGGTGATTTGTCTATCATATTTTTCCCCAGTAATGGTTTGATTTGCCTTAATGTTTGGCTCAGGGAAAAGGATTGGCCCAACCTCAGCTAGGAATATTGTTTGCCCTTATCTCTGTGTTCTCCTCCGATTGAACGCTCTCCGAGGAGACAAATGAAGAGGTGTGTTTGCCGTGCTGAAGCTGTCTGCTGTTGACATCCGAGTTCTGCTGCAGCATGGAAAGAAGACAAAAACAGGCCAGGTCATTTACCCTGTGACACCGCTGGAATGAAACCACTCCGTGGACCCCACCCTTCCCCAACACCCTAGGAGACCTTTTTCATTCTGCCTTTGCCTTTTCTTAAGTTTAAGTCCAATTTACACAGGAAGGAAACTTGTCAATTTCCTCCTGATGTCCAGTTTTAGTCATATTAGCATGAAAACAAGTGCAGCTTTGTGTGCTGAGAAGAACACTATTCATCACTAGAGAAACATTGCCATCTTGAGGACCACGGAGCAGCTGCTTTCCTCTCTCATGGTCACCTACTCTATACATCACACTACTGCACAGCAGACACCCAGGACAGAGCTGGTATCTGACACCAGTATAGAAGGGCGCACTGGTGAGTAAGAAAACAAGTGCTGCTTGTCAGGTCTGTGTCGGTGGTTCAGGCAGCAGTGGTAAGTAAAAGTGTCAACACCACATGTAACAAATGCAAATGCACTGGTTTCAATCTAAAGTCTTGACTGAGGTCATTCCTGCGATGGCAACTGGCGCGTATCCCAGACCAAAGATAATGGGATCATTTACTGCCCACTATAACATATTACTTATAGAGCTGTTTCAATTATTATCGCAAAATATGACAGATGTGTGTGACTTGTGACCTACTAAATTTGATACTTTAATTACTCATGCAAATGTTTTAGTTAGAGGGAGGCACTTGTTCATCACCAAGTTGCTGTTATGTAAAAAATTAAGGAGAAAATTTGGTGAGTCTTTGTATCAGAACCTAAGCTGCTGATAAACAACCTTTCTAGATTAGACACAAGAAAAACTATGACACATCAGGTTGGTTTTGAGTTTAAAATGGAATCCTCACAATTAGAAAAGTTGTGTCAGCTGAAGGAACATTGCCAAAAAACTAAAGGCAAGATTAATGTGAGGGAGATGTGGTGTAGATACAGCTATGAAAGATTTAATGTTGTTAACAGCCTTAGGTGTATTCTCTCTGAAAAGAAAATTACATTTCGTACGAAATTGATTTTTGTATCGGGAGGCCACAAATGATAGCCTCCACTCAAAATGAGGAATATTAAAATCCAAAAACTTAAACTACTCCAAGACTTTATCACATTACATGGACTCAGCAATGAAAGCATGTCATGTAAAATAGATGTAATCAATCAATCAATATTTCACTGTTAAATTTATGCACTGCACATATACAAGGTCTCCCTTTACTGTGTGTATCCAGGCTGTCTGAGCAGCTACAGCTGCATTCTATCATACTGCTATATTTGATGTTATTAAACTAATGAACCCAAAAGGACTACAACTTAATATTTTCTCATTATGATGCTTGGCAAGGGGCTTGTAAGATTTGTTCAAATCACTTATTCACAGTTAAGTAGAAAGATTTTACTAAAAAAAATCAAAACTATAATACAGGTCAGGATTCGTAAAAGTCGTTACACAACTCTTCATGACATGAACCATTAGAACACGTTGGGCTCAAAGCATCACCAGCTTTTCAGATGCTGATTTTTTTTCTTTCGATAATAAACTTATTGTTAGTAAGGCAGTAAGTTTACTCAAATGTAAATTAGCATCAAACATGGCACCATACAACTTTCTTTGTTTAACACATCTCATCTTACAGTATATTGCTAAAGGACTTTGTATATCTACCTGATTTACACCTGATCTACAGGTTGGGAAACAAAGCTAGAGATTACAAGCTTTCTGTTGTCTGTGCTGCCTGTGGTGCAGTTCACTATACTATGAAGCAGTGAGGTTGATATCATTACAGTCGCTACTAGTATTTATCTGCAGCAGTAAACACCCTTCAGCTCTTACATTTAAACTGTGGTTAGTCACAAACACTAATAACATAAAAACGTGTCTTCCCATCTCTTACATAGAACTCTGCTGGACAGAAGATGGTGCATCAGGCCACTGATAAATACACCTCCAGGTCTTGTTTTAGGTAAGTGACCTGCACGTTTCCTTTGTTTGACAATATATTAGAAAAGTATGTGTAGCCTTTTAATGAGGGTATTTTAACAGAAATAACTGTAACAAGACTTTTGGGGTTTAATTTGAGAACCGAGATAGAAACAAATGCAACAATAGACAATAACATTGTTTACTCACAGTAGTATGTCTAAATGGAGTGTCAATAAAATATATTAAATCTATTGCAGCTGGTGTGTTGGTGTTTTTTAGATTAATTGTCTTATCAGTGCATTTATCATTTTGAGTTGCATGAATTACACAAAAAAACACAGAGTTACACATCAGTTTATTATAGCTGAATGTGCACTGTTACAAGGCTTGGAACAAGGTAGCTATGATTGGTTAAGCATGTTTTCTAAACTCATTCATTTAACAAATCCAGGAGTAAGAGTAGTGACACCCAAACTTCACCCAAACATGAATTTGCATTATTTTTTCTTCACAGTGGTGTCAGAAATATTTCCAAAGAGCCATGAAAAGTATTTCCCAAACATACAGTTCCTTAAAAGATCAAAAATAACTAACAAGTAAAATAAACTCAAACTAAAGCTACTTTTAAAACACAAGAGACTTTTTTTTTTAATCAAAGTTTTCTGATGGTATAAAAAATATACAAGGCCTTAAATCACGATTGCATACTGGTGGTGAAAGCAGCTTGTGAGCCAAGAGAGTTTCTGTGCCTGACTGCGGTTATTGAAACAATACAAAGAGCCTTGCTCACTATTGTGAAAGTGAATTGAGGGGGAATAATTTGGGACCAATTAAGATGGCATTCTTTGAGTAGATGCCTTCCTCAGCCATAAGAGGGCAGCATAACAAAGCACTTCTAAACCATCTCTGGATACTGGGCCGTCCTTGACCAAAACTTACATCATGACTGAATAATGGATGGACATTGTGGTTTAAAGTTTCAACACTGACCAAACTTAGAATTAACATTAGGCTTCAAGTTGTCGATAGGTTTTGTAATGTGTCTTTGGCTGACATTACAGGAAGTTAATAAAGATACGGTACAGTACCTTGGAAGGCAAACTGGTGAAAAACAAAGAATCCTTGGAAAAAACTCAAACTCCTCTACTATATATATAATATAGACTCCAATGTACAAACACAATAAAATCATGAGTTGCATTGCCATTAATCAGCTGCGTGCAGGCACTGTAAAGGCTGGGCAACAGTCAGTTTTGGGCCCCGTACATTTGTATGGGCGACAGTGACATAACATCTTTGTAACACAGTTGGTAGGAGATTTAAAGACAAATAAGGTTAATAAAATGACAGTCATACAGAAAGTCCTGCTGCTCAGTGGAGCTCATCAGATCCACTGGGCTTTAATCCTACTCTGATCAAAATAATGAGGGGGTACGCTTGCTACAGAGTCAATGATTGTATATGGTGGGCTGTAAAAAAAAAAAAAAAATCATCTGTGTGCCTTGCATAGAAAAGCTCACAATTTAGGAAAAAGGTGTGAGCCATTAATGCATTAATGACATAAATGCATACTGTAATTTTTGATCCACAGAAGGAGCAGTTTCTAGTAGTGGCATTTAAAAAGTTCACAATGGAAGTTATAAATTAATTAAAATTATTTTGAAGAAAAATGGGTGTGCTTATTTTTGTAGGAAATTGCAGGTGCAATGCGTGTTAACAGGTTGAAATGTGGAAATGAGCTGAGGTGTGAGAAAGTGTTTCAGGCAGTGAGCATGCAGTGACTCATTTTAAAGTTTGCTCGGGGTTCAGCTGGGGTATCCATTTCGTACGCATTTTAACAGGCAGCTTAAGAGTAAAAGCTGATATAGCTAAATTGTGTTTCAACAGTAGACTGCAAAGTAAAGAAATGAGTTATCAGTGTCTGCACAAAGTAAAATTGCCCGGTGATAGCTGCTGAATGTCACTTTAAATAATAATAACAATTGAAGAGTAAAATAAGTTTAAACATTACTTTTAGATGCTAAAAGCAGTTTAAAAGTCAGTTGACATCTATTTTACTGGTGACGGTGCATGTTCAAATTGCAGGAGTCATGTGCGCTGAGAACAGCTGACATATCAGTTTGTACACTATGTAACTGACTCCAAAAGCAGCTACTTAGTTCAAAAGTGAGAGATGAAATTCAGCCAATATTGTTTGTTTTATACATTTTTAACTGTTTTATACATTATATATGTATATACAGTGTATATCATAATTCTACTGTATTTGGAAGTAATTTCAGTATTAAGTGTCACCAGCTATTGAAATTTCTGAGAATTACAAATTCTAGAAAAAGAGTGAAAGGTATGAAAACATTTACTAAGGTATGCATGGGGCATTAAGGGCAGATAAAAAACATACTTTGTTTAAAGATACCAATAATGCCCTATCCAAAAGTCCAGTCTAAATGGTGCATCTAAGTATCCAGAACATTAATTAATATGCCATACATACAAAAACAAGAAATTTGTGTGCACAGCTGAAAACAAGCAGACTGGTTATATTGTACCTTTTAAAAGTTTGTGTGTTATGTTAATTATCTTTAGGTTAAAGGTCAAAGCAAATGTGCAGCATAATCACAATGTTGCCCAAAGTGCAAGTCAGGGAGTTCAGGTTTACAGATACAGGATATCAGGAGAAAGGCCTTCCATCATGGATGAGTATGTGCCAGTATTCATGGCACAGAGTCACGAAAAAAGTAAACTGATGTCTGTTTTGTTATGTTTTGCTATTTTGTTTTGCTTTTTTTTGTTGTTGCACTGGAAATCAGAATTGCATTATGTTTCTGAAAGTTGTAGTTGACATGCTGCTAATACTGAAATGTGCTGGCTATGGTCTGTGGCAGATTCTCGTCGGTTTTGATCCATGTATTAAAGAAAGAAGATAAAATAACAGGATAAAATGTTCCGCCATATTACGATAAAATTTTGGCTTTTCAAAAGTTCAGCTTAACAATTCATTCACCCATTCCCTGACTACTGTTTGTCCACTGACATCTTGTCACTGTGGTCATATTCTTGTTCTCTTCAGACTTATGACTCTTGCAGAGAAAAGTCACTTGGGTTTCCAACTTCAAGTTGCGGCCCATAGTCATGCTCATGCTCATTCAAGATCGAAAGCTTTCACTGGGTTTTATTCCTACACTACGCCGTTCTGCGGGCGGTCATGGGTGAAGCAGCCGTTGGTCTTACAGCTGCCCTCTGCTCTCTTGGCTTGAGCCAGATTTTTGCCGGCCTTCCAGCGCTGAGCCAGTGGCTCCATGAACAGCGAGAGGGAGGAGAGCAGGTAGCAGAGCCCAGCCAGGTAGAAGGAACAGTCATAAGTCTGAGTGTAGTCATAGAGGAACCCTGTAAAACACCAACCACACAGGAGTTTCTTTTATTTCATGCAGACACAAGCTGAGGAAACCGAGTGAAAGTGGTGAAGGACATGAAATGTGACCTCTTGATCATGTCTCATATGAGGCACTGGTGTAGAATACTGTTGCTGTTCCTTCTTGATTTGTGGCATCACAGTGTGACATTTGCAGTTCATGAGTCAAAGAACATGTTTTTTGAAAAAAATAAATAAAAAACACTTGCTGAGATATTATATTTAGGAGAATAAGATGGAAGTACAACCTCCAAAACATCACCTCTGAAAGTTTGTGTGACTCTCTCTCTCTCTCTGTGTGAGTGTGTACTTTTATTACCTATTTAAGGACTTTTCTGGCATAAACACTGACCTTGTCAGGACCAATAGTCCTCACAGAGAACAAAACCTGGTCCGAATGAGGCAGAACTTCATATGTGAGGAACTGGTAAAATTTAGCACTAAGGTTTAAATTGTGGTGAGTTGAAGGTTAGAGTTAGACATTAAAGCTGAAGATAACACTTTGTTTAGGCTATTGATGCAGTGTTCTAAGAAGAAGAGCTGTGCCAACTCGTGTACACATGTGTCTGTTAATAAATAATATTTTTTTATAACCTTCAAATGATTAAGAAAATGATTTTGAGAATTTCACAATAGAAAATTATAAGAACCAAAAATAATGGCAAAGTATGAAAAATCCAATGATTATAAAAAAAAGGTTTTTAATTTTCACAACTTAAGAGTACACTAAATTCTTAATCAGAGTTTTATAATTTTTTAAAAGTGAACTTCTCTCCCCATTCATCTCCCCATTCTCCCCATTCATCCTGACATTTAAAATACATCACTTAACAAATAATGAGGGCTCATTAGTTTAACATGGCTGACCCTTGTATAAACTACACTGGGGATGACAGTATCCTATAACTTCATTCTATAACTTCCTGTGTTCCTATGGTCTCATTTGTTTTCTTTACCATAAGCCATGATGACAGTTTATTTCAAACTGGTGAATTGGCGTGACAAATAAATAGCAGCTATGTCCACACTACAGCTGCAGCTAAAACAGTTACCAGACTTGCCTGAAGGCAGGAATTGAACAACAGGGATGTTATTACAACCTGAGGCCTGTAGGCAGGATCATGCTTTGCCTAACATCAGTTTCTTACTAGAGCTGCAGGGATGGTAAACAGAGCCCCATGCTATTTCCGTACCACCTTTAGGGGGTCATAGGTCAAATTTTAACCCTAGATTCTACATCCAGGGACTATGTCATCAGTTTCAATGGAAAAGTCCCTCATACACACACTTTAACAGGGGCCAAATGTTAAGAGGTAGAACTATTATTTTTCCTAGACATAATTAAATGAAAAGTCCGTGCAATTTTCAGTGTTTATATCATAGGGTATAATATGAAATAATTTACAATTAAATCATGTGTTGAAATGATTGACATTGCCAGTATTTTATGAGCTGACCAAGAAAAAGGCACCGGATGGAGACAAGCTATCACCACCCCCCAACACAAAAAACTGATGCTCGATTAGAAACAGCTCTCCACACCTAACAATCACTTAAAGAACATGACATAAAGCCTGCAATGAACACATAATAGGCTTGTAGGTAGGATGAAATCTGATACAAAAAAATGCCCTAAAATCCCAGTCTGCATTGAGGGCTGCGAATTTAGGTTGTTTTTCTCCGGTCAGTTTCAGTTTTCACACCACAGTTTCTGCATGCACACATAACAAGGCAAGCACATACTTAGAGGCACTGCAAGGAATCCAGGGCCCCATGGAAGTATGTGCTGCATAACCCTTCCAAAGACATGTGTCAGACAATAATATAAAAAGGGCTTTTCAATTCCTCCACTGATCTCTTTATTTACCCATTTCCTGTTAAAAGCACTTTCACATGTGTACATACTTCACATTGCCCATTGTGTAACAAAACCTTCCTGTAAAGTGAGGTCACACTGGCTACACTCTCAGTGCACATGTGTTGTTTATGTGTGTTATTGTGTGTATGTGTAGAGGGGGGGGTCCACTCACCTGCCAGTGGAGGCCCCGTAAGGCAACCCAGGCCAACAAAGAACATGGAGAAGCCCATAGAGTTGTTGAGTTTCTCTGCGCCCACGAGATCAACCTAATGAGCAGAACAACACATGCAGCTGAGACTGAGACTTGTAATAGTCACTTATATGATTCTGCTTGCTCTGTGGCTTTACTACAACATTATATATATATATATATAAACATCAGCTAAAGCATGTCATACTGAAACAGGTAGATAAAAACACTAATTAGTTTTAAAAGTACTAACAATAATAATAATAAAAAAATGTTAAACATGATTTATACAGTACTGTGCATAAGTCTTAGGCCACCACCAGCCTTGTTGTTTTTAAGTCAATTTTGTGATCGTTGGCGTTTAGATTGAAAAGATGTGACTAAAAGTCAGTCTTATACTATATGATCAACCTGTCAGTGAGTTGAACCTGTGCAACATGTGTATGTCAAACATGTCTTGAGTAAACCAGGTATAATAGACCTTTTTCACAGCAGCTATTTGTTGGCATGAAATAGTAGGAAAAACCAATAACATTAGGGTTCCATCCCAGGTTTTAAAGAGCCATGGTTGTGTTATTGTTCAAGTGTAAATGTAGGTCACACTAAATATTTGATATTATAGAAGCATTTTTGTTGTTTGGTTTTTTTTCTGAAAAAGATGTTATTTTCAAGCTGCATATGTGTTTCTCCATATTTTCAGGATGTGTTCCAATAAAGTGATTGAGAAATAATTGTACAGTATGGTCATTATAGCATTGCTAAAGCAACAAATCTAGTGGTGGCCTAAGACTTATGCACAGTACTGTATACGTCTGTTTGTGTGCTGTGTAAAGTACATTTCATTGTGGGAGAGAACATAAGTAACTTCTTTTTTCCCTCCATTAATCTATTTGGGACAGCAAGTTGCAGGCCTGTAGTTTGAAGGCTGGTCATGGGGTCAGCCTTTTCTTCACATTAGACAGGCAAAATGCCCTTTTGCTGCACACGTCTGTCAACACATAAGTGAATGAACGTTTGCGGTAACAGCTGAAATTACATCACAACACCCCCCCCCCCCCACTTGCTAGTTTGAACTGGATGAAGTGGTAGCACATTTTGGTCACTTACATCCCCCCCCCCCCACTTGCTAGTTTGAACTGGATGAAGTGGTAGCACATTTTGGTCACTTACATTTTTATTTGAGACGTCAGTACGTTTACATGTGACGGTCAAAGTAATTATTGTTTCTCTCACATGATACACTGCTTTCATTCACCCAGAGACGTCCTGATCAGCTGTGCATAGCTGTGCACTGTATACACTGTGAAAATGGCATAAACGCTGCTGCAACAATTTAGAGCCCATGCTGTGTATTGTGACATATTGGCAATGAAGATCTTTTACATGCACAAAATGCTATATGACACACAAAACAATTTAATTCAGATTTCTGTCACACATATTTTGGCTTAAGTCTAGTTTCAGAGTTAGGGTTCAGGGTTAGGCATTTCGTTAAGGGCTTAGGATGAGGGGAAACATTAGTTTAACCCAGTATCCCACTCCTTGTGGGAGCCAAACCATTCTGATAATGAGGCAGAACCTCATTTCAAAATTTGTAGTTAAGTTGAGGGCTAAAATGTGATAATGCATTGTTAAGTCTGACAAAATGAATATGGACAGACTAAATGTGAGATAATGGCAGTCCTGAATACACTACAGCACGAACAACAACTGTAATGGGTTTTGAGAACTTTGAAACACGCCTATGTTGGTTTGCATATTTTCTCAGCACAGTAAATGTCACTAGCCCAGTTCATTAATGGATGGGGAAAAACTTATGAGTACTCATATACAAATGGCTCAAGGCACCATTGCGATGAATATAAGATGGCCTCTTTAGCAACAGTTTTCATCAGTTTGTCCCAGGGGCATGTCCTGGCCTTTGAGTGAAGTAACACCATATACAGTACGTGAGCTCATGTTTTCAGGTGAGACATCACCTCAGGATACTCAATACTTGCTGACTTAAACGGGTGTTCCACCCATGACGGCAGATAAGAAATATCTCCTGTCAGTATGTGACACAATGAACCCTCTTTACCTTTACACTTTACCAAAGTATTTATCTTTCTGACAATTATACACTCTGTTAATGTATGGTCTTGCATGGTCAATGAACTGCGCACTGATAATGTAATGTGAATGACACTGGTGGGTACTGTGTAAAAAGTCAAATTATTACCATTTTAGAACACCTCAGTTTATCAAGCTGCAAATATATATGTATTTAAAAGTTATTCTCTACAAAAAAAACAAAACAAATGAACGGTAAGAGGTGTTGATGGATTTGATGATTTTTTTTTTTTTTTTTTTCCCCGAAAAGTAAGCAATTGAACTACACTATCAAGATAAAATGGCATCCTTACTAGAACAGGCAGTAGCAGAGCCATGTAGCCACCACAGAAGACGGCAAAGAAGACAGCATAAACCATCAGCAGGATGTAGGAATCTGCCAGAGGGGAGAGTAGGTTGACCAGGCCACAAAGGATCAGATAGGCTTTGTGGTAGTGGTATTTATGAAACAGGTTTCTGTCTGTCACCCAGCCTGAGGCCAGCTGTGCGATGGTCTCTGTGATACCTGTAACACAAGCAAACAAAGAAATGAAATGCCTTTTTAAAAAAGAGAGGAAAAAGTGACGCTCCATATAATGTGAGTAGAAGGTTTTGATATGGCCACACAAACGGAAATGCAAAATTGATACTGATAATGAGCAGTTTCTGGTACAGATAGTATGTAGTCATGTTTTCAGCTGTTTTTTTTAAGAGCAGAGAGGCAGAGTGGAGAGCATACAGGAAGACAAAGGCGCTTTTTTTTTTAGCTCAAGTAATCTGGTAAAGATTTCTGCAGGCACATTTGATGATCCCACAACTTTCTGTGTGTGCGTTTGTGTGTGCACACGCGTGTGTGTAGACAGAGTACAGAAAGAATGTGAGGGGAAGAACACACTGCAACATAGTGACACAGATTTGACTGTCGTAGCACGTGTGTTGTCTCTTCTTGTTACGTAAAATGCTGCCGTTACATCGACAAACAGTGGCAACTCCTGGCTTAACTGCTCATTATTCAGTCTACCCCGTCTGATTCTGCGTTTGCTCTCTTCAGGTATGATGACAGGGCAGATGTGTGCTGCTCTCTGCTGAGGTCAACTGGAACACGATAGGCAGTGCAGAAGCTGCAGTGGCGTATTGACCGTCACAGGAATAGCCACAGGCAGGCTGCGCTTAACCACTGATCAATGAACCAAACTGGTTCTGTGCAGATCAGAGTTACCCATCCTTTGCTCAGGCTCTGCACCACAACTGCAATGGCTACAGCCATTTCCCCTCTAACTAAACCCAAAGCAGAGGAGAATTCTGATGAATATGACTTTTCATACAATAAAATGAGCAGGTTTTACCAAGTTAAGTATACATATTGACAGCAAAACACATTGACAGTATACCATCAACAAAGGTCACAATCATATAGATTGTTTAAAACTGGGTTAGTTGTAAATCTTGATGAGCTAAGATTTTATTCTTTAAGGGCTTGAATGAAATGCCTCGTCAGTGAACACCTCTACTTGTCTTATAAAACAGAATCCAGAGTTTCTCGCTGATTGAAGAATTACATGAAGCAGCTGTGCTATGTTTATGTGCCCTTCTCTAGCGACCCAAGACAATGTCCTAGGGTGTCCCTGCTTGCATACAGATAAGTTGTGAGTTTGTTTGTGTGTTTTGGCCTCAGCAGGTTGATCCAGGCCTGCAGCTGTTCTTGTTCAAACTCAACACAGTGCAGCTTAGGTTTGGCCTCTTTTAGTAGCACTTTCAGTAAAATGCATCGTTGCTGGATTGGTTTCTGTGTGTAGTGTAGTAACAGACTCTCACATCTCATTCTACTGACTGGGTCCTATCTTATATATGTCCTTACTGGTTTCAGACCCATCCACCTTGTCATGTTCCTGCTTAGCATTGTTCAAACAGCGTATGCACCTGTGCCTCTGTGAGCTCCTGTTTCAGTCTTAACGCAAAGTATGGTCAGAGTGCGTGCACAATGTGAGCTTCTTACACATAGCTGAAAGGCTCTTTTCTGAAGAGAAACTAGTAATGTGTGATAGCATTTGCAATGGACCTGGCTTTAAAGGTATTGGTAACTGACACTTTGATTAATTTATTATGCTGAAAACAACCAAGACTCATAAACAGACTAAGTACAACTGAATCATGTGCCAGACAGTGAATTGGACACACCCCAAATGCAATTGCACTGCGTGCATTAGACCATGCACTTAGATCAGAGACCCCCCATTATTTCCTGTTTTACTATGAAATATTTACATCTTGTCTCAGTTCAGACACTTGAGCTCTTGCTCTCATATGTTTCCACCCCTGTAATTACCTGCTCCTCCTTAATGTGTTCCATCTGCATGTCCTCCCCAAGACTATAGTCTCTGTGTTTCCACCTGTCTGTGCCAGTTCATCTTAACACTATTTTGTTTGTAGCATTCCAGCCATCGTTTCCTCATACATTTAGTGAATATGATGAGCCTTTTATGTTTGTTTTTACCTACTTTTTTTGTTTTGTTAATTATCTTTTCAAATTATTTATTTATTTATTATTTGTTTTCTGTGTTTCTACCTAAGCTTAACTTAAAAGATGTCTTTACTTTAAAATATAGTCATTTACATAATGGAGATTTAGGTTCCCACAACCTTAGGAATAGCAGGTACACACACACACATATACAAACACTTACACAGTATATACAGTCCAGTCACTCTAACTGTCATATCAGACAATCTTGTCACTGGATTCAATGATTCTAAAAGCAATTCATTTTTTTCTTTGAGGTTCTTGCTGGCGAGTGTTGTGTTCTCTTTTGTACATTTTGCTGTGTCAGTGCTCTTCTGCAAAGCATCAAGCACTTCAGACATATGCAAAGTTGAGGGCCCTCCTTCTCACCATGCCAGCAACTTTTATAAGTAAGCTGTTGCTTAGCGACTTCAGTTAGCTTCAGTGTTTGATGGCTGAGTGCTGACAAACACACAGACCCGGATGATAGCGGCCTCCCCTGCTTAGTGCAGTCAATGGGCCTCTATGACAAATGCTGTGCCGGGAAAGAGGGACAGTGGGACTCTGGGATGGAAGCTTTGTGGTGTGTGTGGCCACTGTCTCCCTGGCTCCGTCTCTCCTTCTCTCATTACAGTCCAGGACCAGACAATGCGACAGAACAAACATTTTATTTGTTGTTCACTGGCACCTTAGAAGCCTTGAAGCATATTCCTCAGCTAAATTTACTGTATCCTGTGTAATTTTATACATTCATGTTACTTGACTCCAGTCATATTTTCAGCTCAGTCCATAACTGTTTCCATCCCAGCTATGCTTCTTGTGAAGGACACAGTGTTTTCTTCACTTTTCCCTAATTTTTAGTCCAAGTAAAAACCATTGTAGTCTCTGTAACAAATCCCCAGTGAATAAAATCAAATCTCCCAATGTGAAACACAATACAGAGTGTGTCTGAATTATTTAGATGAAAAAGAATAAAGATGACAATATCATGCTTCAGGACTACTTTTCTTGAGTCATGGGATGAACTGAAAATTTAGTCAAGGTGGTAATTACATGAGCTTAATTTTGATGTTAGGCATCTTCTAGAAAACTGATGGTAAAGATTAAATTCAAGTTCTAGCAAATGATAACCCAAAGCATTCCAATCAACAAAGGAATACTTTTACTGAGAAAGATGAAAATGTTACAACGGCTCAGGCAGAGCGCCAGGCCTGGATCCAATCAAAAAACTGGGGCTTTATTATTTCACATTTTATTTATTATTTATTTATTTATTATTTTTAGCACAACTCTTAATAGTAAGAGTTGTGCTAAGATGAACTGAGCTGATTTCAGCCACAAAAACCTGCTATTTTAAACAGGGTTGTGTAGAATGTTTGGATGTTATATTTCACCATGCAAGAACATCTGCCCTCAAAAGCCAAACCAAGTGGCAATGCTTCATATGTTGTGTCACGTTTGGAAAAGATTTAATATGGCGCAAATGTATGCATGTACTCAGTGCTGATGTTACTATCACAGAGGAACTTTAATGCCCCCTACTACTATTACATCCTCACACTGGACGTGTTTCATACCATGTAAAGGTCACTATCACTATCTAAAAAACATGATCTCTATCTACAGAGTACTAAGGACTCAGGTAGAGATTACAAAACAGAAGCCTGTAACTCATAAACACACAGCCCCATCTAGGGTGTTTCAATTATTCACAAAGCCTGACCAAGCACTCTTAAAGAATTACACATACATGGGGTCACTATGGTCGAAACGTTAATGCAGTTTTCTGTTCATATGGAGCGGCCTCATCAGTGGCATACTGCTGAACTCGCCCACCCTGGCCAGTGGACCAAAGTTCAGCTTTTATGTAAGCACATTCATTACATAAGACTGCAGAGACTCAGCAGCTCACAAATAATTAATGCCTAGAAGTTGACTGGGGACTTTTTTTTTTTTTGCATCACCCCTAAAACCTGGACCTGCTTCCTCACAGTCACAGTGAAATCAAAGTTGAAGCTGATGTTAGAAGACAAATGGTAGCAGTCTAGTTTGTCAGTTTTTGTTTTGTTTTGTTTTTTAAATTGTATTGCATGAGTGGTGTTTTTTTTTTTTCAATAGATGGAGATTTGTGTAACGGCTTTTGTGATGAGGTTTTTAAAAAACCCACCTGTCTTGATAGAGAAATCAACCAAAAGGGAATGAAGAATAAATAGCAGCCATTAACTGTAAAATCAAATGGAAATGACTGAGATTGTTCTATGATTATGCAGTTTTAAAAAGCTGGGCTGCCAGTCAGGTGTTGTTGTACTGTAGTTATTCCCAAATGGGGCAGGCAGAGAGTCTGGAATACATATACCAGAGGGTGGGGTCTTTTGAAACTGATACTTACATCAGATTAGACAAATTTAAAATAATTCATTTATAAATGTTATTTTCTGCTATTTGCTAATAAAATAGATTTTATCATATATTCAAATGAATTTAATGCCTGTGTCCAGTAAAATGTCTGTGATTAAACCTTAGTAGGTGTTTATTAAAAAGATAATTAATGCTTTTCCACTATACAGTTCTAATGCGACTCAGCTCAGCATGGCCCGAATCTGATCAGCCTTCTTTTTCCAATAAGGATAGTACCTGCCCTGGCAAGGTTCCAAGTGATGTTGACAGACTGCCGGTCACTGACTGGCAGTAAGTGTCGTCACTAGAAGAGTCATGAGCGTGACATCCAACACAACAATCAAACCGAACAATGCTGAACTGTTGACTTAAAAATCCCAAACACATGCATTAATCTCCAACATTTGCACCCATCCCACTGCCTGTGGCCAAGAAACAGTGGTGAGCTGGCAGCTTCACAGCACTTTGGAGTAACGATACTCGGCTAAATGTGTTAGTTTGCATAGAGTTAACACCCGTAATCAACTGTTTCACAGAAAAGAAGTACATAGAAAAGGAGCAAGGGCAAACTCCTTGTAAGAAATAGCCACTAATAAAATGGCATGTGAGATGGAGTATGTATGTATATATATACTAGTCCATGTATACTATATGTATATATATATATACATACACTAGTATATTTACTCATCCATATAATTAAACAATTTGTGTGGGTGAATAGAAGGGTTGTCCATGTCTTTACATACTAGTTTTTGTCCCAATTTAAAAGAACAGATAACAATTAATTTGTTTTTGCTTGAGCAGTTTTTGCTTTTCTACTCCCTGCTACACTGAGAAAACCAGCTCTACCAATAAATACTATAGTGGTGTCAATTGTATGACCCAACATCAAACTCCAGTTTCCAAAAATACCTATTAACTGTTCCTTTAAGATGGATAATGATATGCCTTGTGGGAACTTAAAACCAACGTGTGTCTCACCTGCCACAGAGATGATAAACGATGCATCCATGGCATCGATGCCCAAGGTTCTGGCACGGGCAGATAGATGGAAATAGGGGATGAAGTAGGCCAGCTGACTGAAAACCACTGACCACGTGTAGATACAAAAGAACGGGTCCTTTAGTAGGGCGAAATCAAGTACTTTGGCTTTTTTGACTTTCACCTCACTGGGTATGCTGGCATGTGAGGGAAGTCCATTAATGGTGGAACCATTCATGTATCCATTGAGCTCAGCTGAGCTGTCAGGAGTTGTGGGTTTGCACTGAGCCACATCATGGTGAGGCTCATGGCCATTCACACCACTGAGGACCAGTCTGGTCAGTTCAGGCTTCAATGACTGGTCTTGGAGTCCCTGAGTACATTCACCTCCCAGGTTCTCAGTGTCCCTGTGAGGAGGAGGAGGAGGAGATTGGAATAAGTCTGACTGAGAGATGCCATTGGATAAGTGAGAGGAGCCGTTCAAACTGGTCTTTTTGTATTCCTTCTCTGAGGTGCTCTTGATAGACACAGTAGGACTCTTTTGGATGGGAGACGAGGTAGAGTTTGACACAGGCTTCACACTGATGGGTCGCAGAAGCATCCCAGAGGCCACCAGGTTCAGCATTAGACCACCAAGGATCAGCATCGCTCCTGTGGGACACAAGGAAAGTGTAAAATGTCACAGAAAAGACAAAGTCAAA
The DNA here is from genome assembly GCA_016785285.1 of Brachirus orientalis. Taxonomy (NCBI): domain Eukaryota; kingdom Metazoa; phylum Chordata; class Actinopteri; order Pleuronectiformes; family Soleidae; genus Brachirus; species Brachirus orientalis. The sequence continues at coordinate 12,038,207 of JAFBJR010000150.1, forward strand.
ACACAAGTTACTGTCTGTTTGTTAAAAGATTTCTAATGCCTACCTTGCCAAGAGTATTGGTCCAGAAGCAGCTGAGTAAATGGGGCGAGGGCAAAGGTCAAACCCATTCCAGAACGTCCAATTGCATATGCTGTTGCTAACCTCTTTCGAAAGTATAGAGCAGTGACCACTGAGAAGGACTGGTACAGTAGCGCGAAACCCATTCCTACATGAAAAGGATTATTATGCACATGCAGTTCCAATCCCTGGCTTTTTATAAGTAATACAAGAGGATAACAAGGGTATGCTCTGTAAAGCTGACAATTTAATGTCTTTAACCTAATGGATGTAGAGAGACATTGGTGTCTGTGATGTAACAGGTCAACCAGGAAACACCTAATACTAACAACCAAAAAAGGAGGCATATCACAACCCAGCATAGTGGAGACAGACCCACTTCATTAAATACATAAATTCCCTAGTGGTGCTTATGTACTGGGACAAGGACAGTAGAACCAATAAAAGGTGTACTGACTGATAGGGGAAGCAAGTAAAAATGAACTAAAATAAAGGTCAAGACAGAGCCAGCAGTGTGATCTCTACTGTCTCATCTCTACTCACCAACTATCACTCCCATGCTGACGTACAGGAACTCCACGCAGTTTGCGAAAATACTTATGAGGAAGCCTCCACTAACCAGTGCTGCTCCAGTGATGGAGGTCACCCGGGCTCCAAGCTTGGCACAGGCCACAGAGGCCATGGGTGCTACAAGGGATGCAGTGGACGAAGCACAAAGACACAGGATATAAAAATGTTCTTCATTTACTGCTCATCAACCCCTGAGTGTGAACATATAGAGAAACACAGGGTTTACTGATAACCACTTTGTTCCATTTTATGGACTCAGAGCTAAATAGATGATGCATAACTAGTTAGTATTGTATGACTCAAACCTCCAGACAGTCGCATACTGGACATGATGGAACCGATCCAACTGATGCTCTCTGCAGAGCCTTCAAACTCATCTTGGAATGCCACAAAAAAAATCCCAAAGGTCTTCAGTGTTCCCATCACCAGGACATTTACCTGAACACACACAAAACAGGTATGCAGTGGTAAAAGATCATCATTAGCAGGGGCTGTGTATGCGGTTGGCACTTTTCTCTTTATTATTATAATTTCTGGTTCACATAACTTAAATTGAGCATAGTATTAAGTACTTTTGAGAAAATATTTCACTTTCTTATAATTTACAGTGATATGAGTGATGTGAACTTTGGCTTACACTTCACTTTAAATATTTGAATTGAAAAAAAAAAAAGATTCCCATTACGCAAGGTCATGAAGGTAGATTAAATATGCAACTTTTCCACTAAGTCTTAATATCATAAAAACAACTAAAGTGGACATACCAAGAAGCAATGCAGCACCACCATCCAGCCCCAGCCTCCATCTGGAGGATCCTCATATTGGATATCTTTCTCCTTCTCCTTCTTTGTGTTCATGGCATCTTTCCTGAACAGGTTCATGGCTGTGTCTCAGTTTCACAAAGAACGTTTCACTAAGAAAAAAAAGAAAAGAAAACATTATATGTTTTCTTAATTATAACCCCACCTTTTGCCCTATGTCAGCTGCGATTAGGCACCAGCACCCCTCACGACCCTCATATGGAGGGTAAAGTGAGTGAGTGAGTGAGTGAGTGAAATAATTATAAGATCAGTCACATAAATTTAATTTTACAGGCTATAAACATAGATTTAAAGGCATGTCATATCTCCCAATGAAATTAAATAATAATTTTGTGGCCTTTTAGATTAATGTCTTTCACAGTAATTAATATGTATTTAAGCATTCATTTCATATCAGGGAGCTTTTCAGAGTTGCATTTAAAAAGAAATCATGTGACATAAAAATAATTTGTTAATTATTCTCCAAATAAACCTCAAAGTATAATAATATGTTTGTCTTATTTTAAGTGCTTATCCTTCAGACAGCCAACCAGAAAATTCTACTAAAACACAATTAAAAATGGTGACTGATATTTATTTTTATCTGGTCATGAAATAATGACTTTTCTTTCATCCTGTGCTGTCCCAGCAAAAGCTACTTTTTATAATGAAGGAAGGAACTGAAAAAGGCTGAGACAAAGATTATTAGATGGCAGGAAAAGATGTAAACAACTCAGATTTCAGATTCAATAGCTATACTGAGGATAATGAATCCCAGACATTCAGGTTGATCGGGGTGTCACACAGCTGGTTTTGAAGGGAAAGACATGGAAAAGAAACCCTCCTCAGAGTAACTTTCAGAGAAACATGTTTTTATGTACAGAGTAATGTCACATCAGAAATCAGCATAACAAGGTTTGCATAGTAGTCAATATAATAATTATATTAATTATAATTATATTGACTACTATGCAAAACTTTTAGGGCTTCATTAAGAGGGCTGTGCTACTGTACAAGTCAATAGTTTATTCTTATTTTAAAATGTTCCAGTAAAGTGACTGAGAAAGAATTATACTGTATGGTCATTTTAACATTGCTAAAACAGCCAATCTAATAGACTTTTAGACTGACAGTATGTTTGGTGTTTGTATGCACAAACACTGTATGTGTAACTTCCTGACGTTAAGTCTTTAGAGTGGAAGCTGAAAATGCAGCTTATTCAAATGAGCTCCAGTTAAAGGGTGACTCAAGAGCTATACCTGTTTATTCACTGTATTATGAAATACTAGAGTATTTTTAACAGCCAGTGTGTTGTTTCATTTCCTGATCTCATTCACTCTTCACCAGAGATCTACTTGCTTCACAGAGCTTGGTGAGCTAATGAAGACATGCACAATGAAAGGCACATAATTTATATCAAATAACTAAGTTAAAAACTTAACCACACTGGCAACACATGGTGAACATAACCATGAGCCCTAACCTTTTCTCAGAAGCGGAAACGCAGTAGTCACCTTGAACAAAGTAGGTGGTCATGGTATAGTAGACAAGTGTTTATAATAACCACTTGTCTACTCAGTGTGACTTAGACATGCATAAGAAGCCGAGACCAAATTAGGCAGCGAGTGGATTAGAAGGGGAATGAATTGGGCCTGTGTACTGCGAGGAAAATATTTACCCCATGTGCTGTTCACAAGTTGTCCTTAGAGTGTTCTTTAAGTGTTTGTAAATGTGCTGGGGGTCTGAGGGTTGGAGCGATGGGGGATTTTAGATCAGCTCTCTATAGTCAAGAATTAACACCACACTACCAGCAGAACATACCAAATATAATAATGTTCCCCACAATCTTCCTCTGTCTGACCTACATACTATTTGCAGGGATTTAACTTTAAACACACCATTCCTTCAGCAAGAAAGAGTCACAGCAGTCAATGAGATCTTTTGATCTCCACCTTCATGGTACACAGAGAGGACTGGTAAAGTGGCTAGTAAAAACTTTATGGATCTTTTTTTGTGCCCACTGGCGCAATGATGTGACACCCCACTGGGATTTGACAATTCTCCTCAGACACACTCCTGCCTGACCTGGAAACATGCCACTGCCACACAGTCACCAGCCAGTGCAGCTACTGCAACTGTCCGCCTTTCGAAACACTCTTTCACTTTAATAATGAGAAAACCTACACACACAATAGTATGAAGGTATAAACAAAACATTTAAATAAAAATGGGTCAGGTGAATGTTAATATGAACATAAATAAGAAACTGTCAGAAGAAAAAAAAAATAGAGCTGTGGCTTTGCCTTCCACTATTTAGTTAAGACACAGGGGTGCAGGTAAGCCACAGGCTACAGTTTTATAATGTTTAATGAGAGATGAGGAGATGAAAAGGTGAGGCTAAATGACGTGAAGGACAAATGATCTCCTGTTGCTGTAGCAGCACACAGGTCAGGACATGAGAACAAGCTCAAGCCAGTAAAGAAGTGGGAGCTTGAATATTTTTGGCACATATGTCAAACCATCTGTGAAGACACATTTTTCCAAGGCACAACTTTACATACGAGTACTGCAACGGAAATCACCATACATATGACTCTGGTACACCAGTGTGATAGAGTGAGGTGAGGAAGACACAGACACACAAAGGGCTCAGGTCCGATGACATTATCCGAGCACCAGCTGTAACAACAGTTACTATAACAACAGTAATTCAGTACATAGCAAAATAACACTGATTAATGGTGATATGTTTGCATATCGGTCTGTAGCTTCATCAAATAATGCTGCTGTGTCTTGTGACTGTTAGCCAATACAGACTAATGAGCAGTGACAACTGTGAAGACCCTTTGGGATGGAATAGTAAATTAATGGTTTGCCATGTATGATCTGGATGATGAGGAAAGCAACGGAGAGATCTATGAGACACTAAATGGGGTGCCTGAAGAGGTTAAGAAGAGGAGAGTATCAGACACCAAGGTAACACAGTTTGTCATCAATGAAATTTCTCATAGTTGAAAAAGACAGAGCTCAAGAGCTGACTCTACTGTATGTTAACAGTATTATTAATAATTTTGCTGGCAGAATCAGGCCCATTCAAACCAGCCCTTCAAATGTCACAGTGGTATCTCCCGATCTAATCAATGTTTTTACAAACAATAGCAGCAAAGCCAGAAGATTTAGCCCAAACATCTAAGGCCCCATTATATTAAAAAGGGAACTGAAGGAGCAAACTAGGGCCCTGCTCCAGTAAAAAGTCAGGAAAAAGAAGTCACTTCTTCTGGTAAACTGCCATAACTGAGGGAAGGTAAGGAATGTAGGTTCACATACTTTGTCTATAGGTTACCACACCTTCCTTTCCTCAACCAAGACCAGCAGGATTTACAACTTAACATGCCAACCATGTACAGGATATTTAAATGTAAATGCAGCGCTTTTTTGGTTTGACTTTCCATTATGTGTTATAGATGTACACAGTGGAATGGAATGGTCCAATAAAAAAAGGTTATGTTTCTCTCTTGGCCACCAGGGAGGGGTTTTTGTGGAAAACATTAGGATTCCATTTGTGACACAGAGAAACTGTGTTATTCCACATCCAAAACAATCAAAAGACTTTCAGAAGAACATTCACATGGTATCTATTGTGTTTTTCATGCACAGCATAACACCAGCTCTAACGAAAATGTTTGTGACCTATTAATCAGTCAAGGAGTGAAAGCAGCATCTAATCATTCTCTGAATTTCAGTAATGGAACCATGCTCTCTGTTACATTACTATCACCGATTGTATGTTTTGGATTAATTACAAAAAGCTTTGGTAACCTCGCTCATCTTTTCAGGCAGATTTAAGACAAGGTTGAAATAGACAGTATGGGAAGAGGGAAAACCCCTGCAGTCACACCCTCAGCATGCAAACAAACAGCTGACTTCACTGAAGTAGGCCATGCATTCACATCAATTCACATCCCGCCTAAACCTGTCAGCTAATATTGAGTGGTCCCAATTTAGTGGTGACTGATCATAGCTGAGGAAGTAATAGTAGCCATATACAGTATTTCTACTTCAAAATGTGTTTATTTATCCCAAGTCATACTGTTATTGTAATTAGGGATGGGAGGTTATACAATTTCTTTTTTTCATGCATTGCGTTGCACTCACAATAAGTTGATTGTGGTGAATTTCTATTATTGATGTACACAGTTATTGAAGTGAGCCAGTATTGTCTGGTATACAGTGACGACACTTCTTAATTTTATTATTTACTACTCTGTTTACGTTATCTCATCAAGAACAATATTTATCGGGGAGATGATCCTCTGTGGCAAGCACTAAAAGGAGAAGCCAAAAGAAGAAAATCTTTTAGGTGTTACATTTTTCTCACTAACGTTTAGTTATAGTCACTGACTTCTTGGAGGAGACCATAATAACAGGACAGTCTGCTTGAAGTCTAAATAATTGTTGGAAATGTTAAGGATAATGTAAATATACGTTGGCAAAATGTGAAACATACATCCGGTTTTTAATATAAATAAATATATGTTGTTGTCACTAACATTGTTTGTATCTTTTATTTACTGAAGATTTTCATAATTTAGTGTTAAGTGCAAATGTGCACACCTTATATGGCACTTATTTCTTCCCACTTGCACTGACAAAATGAATCATTAGGTGAGTGACTTGGAAATGATGTCTATCTTGCCAACATACTGCAGTCCTGGTGACTTATTTGGAAGTGCCACAAGTGACACATTTGATTTGGCAGAGATTTGCTGTGTTTTTATGGCCCTCCCATTTATCCGGGCTTGGGACCAGCCTAGGAGTACACTGAATGTGACCCCATTGGCTGGGGTCAATTTAGAGTGTCCAGTTTTGGGGATTGGGCACTTGGCTCAGAGGTACCCCAGAGGAACCGGCAACTCTCAGGATACAAGCAAAGTTCCCTTTCCCCTAGGCCATAGGCTGTCTGTTTCTAGAGCCTCATTGTAATGATCTTATTTAAGATTCTTGTTTTTTTATTAACAAAAATTTTATATGAATACTATCGGTGATACAAACAATATCTGTTTCTGATAAAAATGTAAAATTACGTTTATTTCAATTATTTTAAGAGTTTGAAGGAAATTTGTTAGAATTATCACAATAATATTGTGAATTGCAACAATTTTATATTGAATAATGTTATTGAAAATTAAATTCGCTATCGAAACTATGATAAAAAAAAATCTGCTTATCTTCTGCCTCTCTGGTCAAACATCAGCTACTGTGTTCACATTTTGTAATTGGCTATTGTGGTGCTCTCTCTCACCACTGGTACGCTCTTACATCACTCTCTTGTCATTGACTCCTCCCCCCCTTTTTTTAAACACTGGAGTTGTTGCTCTGTCGCCTTTCTCTCTCCACCATGTAAAGCACAGTGTGAGCAGCTCCTTGTTAGACAGCTGCAACTTGGTGTCAGATTTCACTAACAGCCCATCCTCCTCTCAATATTCCGCCCTCTCCCTCCCTCACTCAGCTCTCAACCTACTTCTTGGCATTTTTTTTCATAATCTGGTATTGGGCATAGTTAGCCATGGAAGATTTTAAGTCTCACTCTTTAAATTGGTTCCTTAACATTTTCCTACAATATACAGACATGAAAACATTACCCACCATTATTCAACTACAGGCAAAATGCACAAACATGCACCAACATGACTGCACGCTCATTTCCATATTGTCATATTCTCATACATGTAAGCTCTTTGGTGACGTAATTCTAATAAATGGTCAGGGGCAAACACGCAATTCTTGTATTATAAGTACTGTATATGGGACTTCAGCAATTAGAGTCAAAAATCTATGTGGGAAAGTTCCAGTTGTTGTGCATCTATTAAATTTTATACTATGTAACTAAGAAACACTGTGTGGGGAAACACAGACATGAACATTCACACCACAGAGACAGTGACTGGTAAATAAGTCTGATAAGTCTGACAGCCAAAGCCTACCATTAGCTTTAACTGCTTACCACCACACTTTTCTACAAAGCAAGGACTGCGACTGTTGTCAATCATCTTGAACACTAAACCACGTATATAAACCAAGTATAAACCAAGTAATCACCTTATGACTAATGTCAAGAGGAGGGATAATTACAGTCCCCTCAAGCATCATCAGCTTTCTTTGCAAAGCTTTGCAAATCTCAAAGTTCAGAGTGTCTTGTTTTCTGTCTGGGGTTGTCGTTATCTGTTAACCCAGTATCCACACAAACACACACAGAGGAAGCCCTCGTTATTCAGCTTTGGGGATCGTGGTCATTGTTTTACAGTGCTCTGTTTGTAGATCTGTACCACTTGTGTTGTTTAAATAAGCATCCAAAAATAAGTTACTTCATATAGATTATTGCCTATTCTTTGAAGATCAACTCAAACGGTTGACTGTGCCTTAGACTGTAATGTTGAGTGTTTGCTTACAGGTGATTCAGATGTTATGGAGTCAGTGCCAATGAAGCTGTCCTCTCAGCGCTCCATCTTGAACTACACTGGATTATTTCTTCCAAACAACTATCAATCTATGACAATCCAGACTGTATTTATAGATTAACTCATTTTACTGTGAAAAAGGTGCAGTTTGCATTGAAGTGTTATTAAGGTGCACCTCTTCAGTAAAGCACAACAGTAAATTGTGTGCTCCAGGATAATGGTTGTCAGCAGGTTGCACTGGTTGAGTGGTTCGTCCTGCTGGCTGCGAGGTGATGAATAGGGTCCTAATCTGTGAGTGTCATCCTCACACTGGATGGAGGGCACTTGGAACTATGGCTGCCTCAAGATTAGCTTTGTACCTGCATAAAAAAAAGAGTACAATAGTGACTGAGGTAGCTTAAGATAAAGATCTCTGAAACCATAAAGCAAAGACATGCTGCCTACTAGAACTTCTAACCAACATTTTTGTAACTTCACCAGATAATAATGAACTGCAAAACCAGCTTCAACTGGTCACTAGATGCCTCCCTTCACAATTCAGAGACTGGATCGTACAAATTATGCACGAAGAGCAGTCGGCAGAGGAACTTCCATAGATCTCTTCCACAGATGACAGCAAATGTTGGCCCCATCCAACTTGTAACTTCATCAAGACTGAGTCAACACTAATGTTATGCTCTTCTCCATCTGAGAATAATCAAATTAGGTGATTAGCACAAAAAAGCAATAAGGAAAAGTCAGAGGACTAATTTTGGGACCACACTTGAATGTCCAAGACTGAGTGTCAACTTGAGGACAGTGTCACTCTTAGAGCCACACTATTAAACTAATAATCACACCTGTAACCATTGTTTTTTGTTTGTTTCATAAGTTTCTTGCAGTACGCTGACACATCATAACCCATAAAGCTGTTGATCAACATGTTAACAAATATTGATTATTTTCATATTTAAGCAGGTACAGAGAAACATTTGAAGACATGATACAATATACACAGTTATTTTTTTTTTTAGTTTTGTTATTGTTCTCTGCTAAGTTTTGACGAACTATCTACCTTATTATTGTTGATGTGCGATTGTATGTAATTCCCCACTGCATTTTACATGTACAAGTGATTGATGACAAGAGCTTTTCACATATTTTTTCCACAAATGCCGACAACAGAGAATCCAGGCCCTGCACTGAGATGCAGAAATAGTGCTTCAGTCAGCAGTCTGACACATGTGCAGCACAAACAAGAGAGTGTTGCACTCTTCTTTTTCCACTCACAACAGAGACAATGACAAGCACTTACAGCACTCACTTTAATACTTGCTATTTTCTAATCATCAGCACTGGTCAATTAATGCTTCCCCAGAAACTTTTGTTCTTTGTTAGAAATGTTGCAAAGTCATTAAAACTTGATTGCATACTTAATATATATTTTATAGATTAATTTTATTGAAAATACTGCAAATAATTACACTGCAGTGCAGACATAAAATGTAGATTGAGAGACATACCATTAGTGTTATATTAGTTAATAACTGTTAACTGAAGTTAAGCATTTTTTTCTGTGTTATTAGTTATCATTAAACAGATATATTTTATCAGATGGAGGGGAAAAAAAGAAAATCAGCCAAATAATAACCCGCCATGATTTCTACTAATCAGTATCGTCCTTAGAAAAAACCCATACCAGTCGACCTCTACACACCTCTTAAAATAAAATCAAAATAGCACATATTTGACATATTTTAACCGCATGCACTGCATTGACAGAGCAAAGGTTTTTGAAATTACCAACAATTTTAGTTAACGCATACATTTTTTTTAACTTTTAGAATTTGGTAAAGAAAAATAATCTTAGTAATAAGGCAGCTCCTTGCTTTGTTTGAATCTGGGTCAGTGCAGAATTGAAGGTTTTACCTAATTAAGTGGATTTGAGTTGTAATAGCTGCTCTAAATATTTCTTTCAAGGCTCAGGGTGACCTGCCACACACAAAACAAAATGATCTCACCTTATCACAAGTTATAAAATGACTCATCCACAAATTACTATTAATTCATGTCAGCTAGTAAAAAAAAAAAACTAGGAATAAAATCAATCCATTCAAGACTATACCCAGAGTCGCAGAAAGCAGGAGAACACCCCCATCTTTGGGTCGGGGAAAACTCCCTTCCCTGTTATACAGGTTTGAAGTGTCAACATGATTGTCCTGCTTTAACACAGCCTGGTTCCGTTTATTGCACAGCATAACCTTTGTTAACAAACAAATTCTAGATATTCCAAAGAAGACTGTTTAATACTTGCAACAAAGCCACGCCTGACAGTGTTGTGATAGGACTTGTTCCTGACAACTGAAAAAAAAAAAGAATGCATAAATGAAAGGTTCACATTCTTTCATCAGTTTTAAGCCTGAAGCTGACAATGTATTGACATGTCGTCATATTAATGTTGACACAAAGGCAGACAAAGCCAAAGCCCGACACGGCATCATTTTTAAATTAAAAGTCAAGGGTTTAGAGTTATGCCAAGAAAACTTAGCTTCATGGCCCCAATGGTAGACTGAGTGTTAACAAAAAAATCACTCAATCTTGGAAACAGAAAGTCCTCCAAATACTTACAAATTCTCACTTGAAACAGCAAAAAATAATATTAACCTCTTCAAAGCATGGAAAAGGTGATAGAAGATGACATCACTGTTGTTGGAGATGCACACAGTCCTCAGCACTGATGTCTAAACTACATGTTTTCTCAAGGAGATTTTACGATAGACGGCGGATTGGAATGTTTCTAGTGATGAGTGTGACAGGAAGAAAGCAGTGGTGGGGGGGGGGGGTTACTCTGGATATTTAAACTTCATGTAACACTTTGTGTTTTACGCGAATTCAGAAAAGAAGCCTCATTGGCACGCTTAGTTCTGAGGAAAGTCAAAACACCAGTCATGAGAAACTGTGAGATTATGGGCTCGTGAACGCAGACCTAAAAGCTTTGGCCTTAAAGTGTACGAGGGCTTTCACAAAAACCGCATTACTGTGACAAGAAAACGGGGAGAGACATCTGGTTGGGACTCAGATGTTATCTTCACAATACAGGCCTGTTGCACTATACTAAAGCAAAGTATGTGAAAAGTTTAAACAAAGGTCAATTGACACAGAATTATAGTTTCGGGGTCAATTTGTTTTTTTGTTTTTTTTTACATCGTATACAGGTTTGGTGCAGCAGAAAAGAAAATATTACAATGAAATAGCCAAACATCTCTATATAACAAGTGAATATTAATGAACAGTCGCAAAGTATTACATATGGGAGTAAATTGAGCACATACCTGAAATCTCTTTCTTTAACGCGCGTCACTTCCTAATTCAATTAGAGTTGTGCGTTCCAGCAAAGCGTGCGCGTCATAACTGGTGCACTTTTTGGCAGAGAGAAAATGGTGCAGGACCTGTTCGTCCCAGGATGACCGTGCCATAACTTTGCCTCTACGGACGTGTCTTTCCGAGTTGCATTTCGCATCTCAGCCTCAACGTCGCTGATTGCCCCGAGGAGCCGCAGAGAGCGAAGCTTTCATTGTGGAGAACCACGTGACCGAGGCGTAGCATTGAACCTCATCTGAGGCTCGGAGGAGGAGGAGGAGGAGGAGGAGGAGGAGGAGAGAGGAAAAGAAGGAGCTCTGCGGTCAAAACATCAGTGCCACCGTAGACGTTACAGAGACGAGTCCTGAAAGGAGGCGCAGCGCCACCAAAATGCAGCTGACTGTGCTGTGCAGAAAACAAGCTCATACCAACGCCCTTGCAGTCAAACTAGAGTCAGAAACTTAATCTAAACCATGTTGTAGACATACTGTGTATACATGTATGTAGAGGTGGCATGAGGACAGTGCTCCTTGTTTCTTGATGAAAAGATCAGTAATCAGTTTGTTAAAGTGGGAGAGGATGTGTAGAAAACAACTGGTGAATGGATTTGAATATTTACATAATAATAAAAGAGTCTTGTGTGGGTTTGGAGATGTTTTAACTGTATGACTGCTATGGTTGTTTAAATGGTACTGAATTGTATAGAAAAATTAGCAGGTTTTATATATAGCGGTAAGATTATAGTAATGTATCGAGTAGGTGAGAAGGGGAAGAAACTAATGAGTGAAAACTTATTACAATGATCAGTTTTTGCATTCATTCATCTTTGATTTCACTTTAAAGTTTTATGGTCAACACAGAATTTCTTTCAAATCGATAATGCAGCACTTGCGTCCACTCAGCAACTTCTGCTTCATGTAAGTAAGAATATTTTATTTGTGTCTTAACTTTTAATGCTTTAAATGGTGCGGTCATTGCAGGGCTTGGAACAAAAACAGACTGTCCAGAAATACAAATATGGCCAGTAAAATTATTCGGAGAAAGCAGAAGCAGCTGGGATAAAATACAAGTGAAACAATAAACCGGACAACTTGTGTTTGATCCTGTTCATATGCTGGTTAAACTCTTCAGGCACGACAGAGCTGCAACAGCAACAAAAACCTCCAATATCAAATGAAATAGCTATTTTAAATTCTTGAACAGCATTTACACTGAAATCATTTCCATTATCTGTATTGTGTGTTTTTACTTGATCTAGTGCTTGTATTGTGATTCAGGTGATGTTTTTTTTTTCAGTTAACATGTAAAGTCAGGCTTACAATTACTATTATGACTATTGCTACTCGTGCCAAAATATGCACACATTGTGTATAGGTTGTAGCATGACCAAAGCAACAGCAACAGAGAATTATCAAATAAAATTGCAGTGGTCAAGTATTGTACTTAACTTGTTAAGACACACATTTTTAAATGTGCTATTGTCACGCAGAAATAAATAATTCCAATATAAATAAATAAACTCAATGTAGAAAACCTATTAAATTAAATAAAACTGAAAATGTCGATAAAATTACTTGAACAATAGTGTGCTGACTGACCTACCAAAAAAATTGATGTAGCCACAACATTAAAACGGTTAGCTTTTTTTTTTAATGTTACGGCTGTTCATGACAGTGTACGTGTGAGATCTTACCGTTTCAGTGGTTGCATTAATGATTGCAAACTGAATTCTGCCTTTTATGGCTTACAAGAAAAGATATTGGTTAACCACGACAGACTGTGCAAAGGAGAAAATAATGAATATTTAACAAATAAGAGGGCAGCGCAATGTCAAGTTAAACTTTATTAAGAGTTGTTGCTCTGTGCATGAGCGTCCTGGATTAAAGGATATGCATGTTCACAGAGAGACGAGACCACAGAGACACACAAACACATTAACATGGCTGAATATAACATCATACTGGATCTGTTCTATGTACAGCATCAATAAAATAGTATTACTAATAGATTGGCACTTAAATAAAAAGCTTTAGACTCCTCTACCCAGTAGCTGTTAGAAAATTAGAAAGCATTGTCCGGTTTAACGATGAGTCCCGAAAATACAGAAAGCACAGCAGACCACTGGGGAAACCTCAGATTTCTCTTTCCCACAGTTTGTTTGGATTGTGTGATTACAGTGATGTGTTTGTACAAATCTTTACAATAAAATTGCCCAGTGAGCACCTGAGTCTTCAAGATGCTATCTTGTGAACTGCTACAGTGATGGTACCGTGAGTCCTCACCAGAATGTTTCTACAAGAAAAAATAAAAATTATACTGTCAGACAAACTTACACCTAAACAATAACTGTTCAGATATGTTTGAATGATTAGTGCTGGTTGATAAACCCAATTGTTAGTGCCTTATTATTATTTTTGTTGCTGGTGACGATGGTATGAGGTTTGATTGGTTTCATTATCTTCATCATATCGGTATCAGTTGGACAGATAAAAATATAAAATCCAATACGATCCAAAAGTCCTATGTATCACATGCTTCACTATGCACAGACTGTAAAAATGTAAATAAAAATCAGCAAAAGTATTTTAGCCGAGTCATGTTTGGGCTGTTTATCTTTTCTTTTTGGGAGAACAATATTTGTTACACAGTTGGAGAATTCAGCTTTGAAATGACCCAGGATAAATTTTTTAACTGCTTCATATTAATGGTCTAAAATGACTTTATCGGACTAATATCTGTATCGGTACAGACTCTAGTTTTTGATATCTGTATCGGTATTGGACACAAAAAAATTGGTATCGTTCCATCCCTAACATTGTTAATCACCTTTTTGCAAAAACAAAACAGCAGGCTCAACTAAAATCAATATAAAATGTAACATAAAATGACTTATTTCTGATAATAATTTATAACTGTTGAAGACTGAAGTGCAGCAGGTGTTTAACAGAGTCCAGAGGGGGGCAGCAGAGTTACACAAATTTGCTCTTGTGGCAACACTGGGCACAGATGTTCAAATCTTTGTTTCTGGATCACTGTTTTTCTGTAAGATTCACTTTATAATAATATATATATAAAAAAAAAAAAAACCACTGCAAAAAACCAACAACATTGTATTAACTGAAACCAATGAGAGGTTGTGTTAGCACTCACCCTAACTCAGACTCCAAACACACAGTCGGCGTGTCAGTCGGATCTCTGGTGAGAGCTGCAGCTTGTTTGGCCAGAACTGACACAACACCGCCATGATCATCAGTCAGTGAGCCACGGCCTGGTGATTGTGTAACATACAGCAGAGTCATTATGAAGGCAGTAATGAAGAAAGGAGTAAGAACCAAAATAATGCTATTAATTGAACAGCATCCATCTTATTTGTAACTTGTCTGTGTTTTTCTCTAAAACTAAATTCAATATCAAACATTTAAGAAATAAAGTCACAACCTGTCAGTGAGGTTTTGAGGACGGTAAAGACTAAGAATCCATGTGAAAAGTCATTTTGTCACCTTTAAGGATTTCTTTTTTTGAATGAATATTTTACAGTAGGAAATTGCAGATATCATCAGTGAACAAAGAAAAAAGCCCAGAGTAATAATTTCTCATGGTGGAGTACTTTGACATACAGTACATGTTCTGAATCGTGTGTTTGTTACTAGTGTTAACAGTTTTTATTGTTTAAAGAGAACAATGTCTATCAGGCAGATGATCCGCTGTGGTGACCCCTAAAGGGAGGAGCCAAACAAAAAATGAATGTCTATTAAAAGTGCTTTCGCTAATGTTTAGTTATAGACACTGACTTCTTGCCACATTTGTGTGCTGGAGGGAGTAGTGGCACTTATTTTTTCCACTTCAGGCACTGCCGTACAGCAGATTTGATACATAACATAAGCTTAAAACAGAATTGTTCTTACAGCCCAGGCTGTGTCCTTGTTGATCTGTGCAGAGCACACCGACAACTGCGGGGTTCTTCATACTGCCAACACACACAAGGAGGGAAAAAGTCGTGTTTAACGTCCAAATATCTTACAGGCGACCTCAGAAACAGTCTGTTATTGACTTACGTATCATCCAGGTGCTGTTCCAGAGTCGACTCCATAGTTAACGACGTTTAGTTGTTGACAAATTCTGGTAAATTTGATAAGTCGTTGTTGTTGTAGTTGACTGCTTCCGCAGAGCTTCCCGCTGGCGTCAGGTGATCGTCACATGATCTATGGGTCCCCGCGAGGACCAAACTGCACACAAAACTATAATAATTCTTTTATAATTTTATAATTCTTTAATAGTCAGAATCAGAATCACTTTTATTCGCCAGGTATGTGAACACACACGAGGAATATGACTCCGGTTTCACTTTGCTCTCTTTGTACAAACAATTAAACCGTAGACATAAACAGGAACAAAGACAAGGCACATGTAAAAAAGAGGTGATTATATTAGATAGAGCAAAAACAGATAGATAGATAGATAGATAGATAGATAGATAGATAGATAGATAGATAGATAGATAGATAGATAGATAGATAGATATACTTTATTGAACCAAAAATTGGTAAATTCTTTTGTTTTTTATTCATAATCTAGCCACTTCTTTGTTTTCTTGCTCACCTTTTTTGTTAACCGGATGTTATTACAGACAACTAAAATCATGTCAAATTATATTTCCACCATCCCAATCATTGCAAAAACTCTTCAGCATTAGAAAAACAAGTTAAACTTTTACTAAAATAAACTAATAAATTCATTTATGTTCTTTGTGTAAAAAAATATTGTAGTAATATTTATCCTTTCAAGCCAGAAGCTTTTATGACACATTTTCTTAATGTGCTTTATTCAAAAGTTAGCTGCAGGCCACCACCAATTGGCTCGCTTTCCTGCATGATTTCTGCGACCTGTCTCAAGACAGTGAAGCTTCTGTGCTCCTGCTGACAAGGCAGAAATGGGTGAATGTAATTATGTGGCCACTGCAATGAAGGAATCCATCACCTGTGCAGCAGCAGGGTAATGTCCTACGGACTAAGCCCCCATCACTTCCTCTCCTTCTCTTTCTCTCATATTTCTCTTTCCTGGCAACTCTCTGGGCATGCTGCACGTAGGCAAACACGCATGCACGTTTATGTCTGTGACTGGGTGGAATAATTCTGTAAGTCCACACACATGATATCTTATTCACACAAGCAGGTTTGCTCAGCTGTCCTTTTAAGGACTCTCATTGACCTCCATTCATTTGGACATCTTAACCTAACCATATCCCTAACCTTAACCATTACCAGTTAATGTCAAACCCTAACCTTAACCTAACCACAATTCAAATTAGCCCTCATAAATTAGGTTTAATTAGGTTAATTTAATTAATTAGGTGCATCATGACTAGGTTTTGGTCCTGTCAATTGTAGAAAAGGTCAGAAAGAGTTAACAAATAAAACACTTACACAAAGTCAAAGAGGATCTTAGTGTGTGTACCAGGTATGCCTTATGTTGTGGGGACCTAAATCTGTTAACACGGTCTTTTGGGGACAAAAATTAAGTCCCCATAATGTAAATTACTACATTTAAAGGTGAAGACGTGTTTTAAAGTTAGGCTTATTTTAGGGTTAGTTAAGTTTAGCCTCTAGGCACTAGTAATTATGGTTAAGGTTAGAGTAAGTCTCCAGGAAATGTATGTAAGTCAATGCAATGCCTTCTGAAGTCATGACTCTGGATTGGGGCCGTAGGAATAATTATGAAATAAAGTCAATATTTGTTAGATATGGCCACTTTCACACCACAGCAAATCTGCAAATGAGCTCAGAGTCAGTGTGTATCACTCTGCCATATAATTGCTGCTTTAATGGATTTGAAGTCAAGACTTGACACAGCGCAGTCAGTAATGTCAATGAAGTGAGATGAGTAAGTCTTAACGATTTTTTTTCCTCCAACACAAAATTTTTAGATGTACAGTATACACTTTGCAGCAATTTAAAATGGCTTATGTGACAGATTTGCAGGTAACCATCGATGTGTTAATCTCTCACGGTAGATTAAAATGGTGATGTTGACAGTCGCCACAGTTCATGGCACCATGCTAATCATATGCTGTGATAAATCAGAAATGATCACTTTTCCAGCATGTAAATGCTTCACACGGAGCCCGGTCCATGATTCATCCTCTCACCACTTCATTAAACCTGTTAAATCAATGAATGCTGGTGATGTTTCTTGCCATGGCTGCCTCACTCTGACAAACAATTGATTGCAGTAGTTTTACCTATATTTTGTGTTAAGGGGAAAAAAAAAAAATACTCAATTGCTTAGAGCTGATGTATAGTCAAACTAACTGTAGACCAAAAATCTGAAAGTTAGGGAGACTCTCCATTAGACATCATACAGATGAGCAAGATGACAAAGCATTTGAGGAAACAGTCAGAGGGATCAGACATGCAAGGGTGGGCTGGGGTCGGAGATGGGTAAAAAAAAGGGAGAGAGTTTGGCTCCCCCCTCCCTTTGAGAAGAACTGGAACCCTTCATGACTGAGTGGAGGGTCGTGGATCCAGTGTGAGGTGCAGGAGAGTCCGTTAACAGCTGCTGTCCAGAGTAGAAGGTATTGTGAGACACTGAAATTCTCCTGTTGTTGTCATGGGCTTCACAGCAGTGCTATTGTCCTTCCTCCTGGTGTCTCTGAGCTGGTCCAGTGGAGCAATCATCACAGGGGTGAGTGACAGCTTTCTGGTTGTTCTGTGATGTAATGCATGTTATTTTATAAGCAGTTAGATTACTGTGTAGTCAATATAGAACATTTTTTTCAAAATTACTAACTCTTCTATATCACTTTTAGCACACATTTCTGTAATTTTCTGTTTCTTTATATATATATATATTAAGACACTGTTTTCTTAAACTCAAAAAGAAAATTACTTACTTTTTTTAACATTCTGCTTGTAATTTATTACTGGATTATTATTATTCAATCAACTTATTTTGTGTCATACAAAATTGTGAAAAATGCTGATTTCAAAGCAATCATCACAGGGGTGAGTGACAGCTTTCTGGTTGTTCTGTGATGTAATGCATGTTATTTTATAAGCAGTTAGATTACTGTGTAGTCAATATAGAACATTTTTTTCAAAATTACTAACTCTTCTATATCACTTTTAGCACACATTTCTGTAATTTTCTGTTTCATTATATATATATATATTAAGACACTGTTTTCTTAAACTCAAAAAGAAAATTACTTACTTTTTTTTAACATTCTGCTTGTAATTTATTACTGGATTATTATTATTCAATCAACTTATTTTGTGTCATACAAAATTGTGAAAAATGCTGATTTCAAGTTTCCTGACCAGATTATGCTGTCCTACTATATCAATAACATTAACAAACAGAGACAGCAAATTTTGAAGTAGGTGTCAATGACAATGATGGAAACTGTCATACTGATTAACTGACAAATTCTATAGAGAAATGCTCTGTACGTGCACTCAAAACCTCCACAACCTGAATGCAAAAAGAGCAGCTCACTTTGGTGAACAATTTTGTAAAATCCGATTATATGCAAATGAGAGACCACGTCCTACTCCGTTTCAAATCCACTGGAAAAATTAGAGAACATGATCTCAGTGGTCTGACTGATATTCATTTGTAAATGGATTAGAGAGTTGACAGGCAATGGATAAAATGGCTTTCATTGTACTCACAATCGAGGATATGTCTATTAGCATAAATAAAAATAAGACTGGCTCATTGGCATCTAAATAACCGCCCTCATCTCTGTTGTCTTTCATTCTTTCCTGTATTTACTGTACCTCTACCACTCTATCTCTCTGTCTGTCCTGCAGGCCTGTGAGAGAGATGTGCAGTGTGGCTTTGGTCTTTGCTGTGCTGTCAGTGTGTGGCTGAGAGGTCTGAGGATGTGTGTCCCAAGAGGTGTGGAGGGGGATGAATGCCACCCTTTCAGCCATAAGGTGGGCGAAATATTATTGTACCAATCTGCTTCTATACAGGCTGACATAATAGTGATGAATTTTAATGCATTAATTATGTACCCTACCCCAGCCCCAGTCTTAAAAAGTTTAACTTAGATGTTGTGGAGGCTGGGAAAAATGTCCTTACAGCAATGGCTTCGAAACCAGAATTGGTCCTCTAAACTAAAGAAAACATACACACACATGGACACACACACACACACATTTCCACGGCTTCAGAGGACATTTTCATTGAATTACATTAATTTCGTGGAGACTTACTCTAACCTTAGCCATATAATTACTAGTGCCTTAACCCTGACCCTAACCTTAACCTAAACCTAACCTCAGTCTAACTTCAAACATGTCTTCATCTTAAAATGTAGCAACTTATGTTATGGGAACTTGATTTAGTCTCCATAATGTGACTGTGCAAACAGATTTAGGGGCTCTGGTATTCTCTAACATAGGGAATACCAGGTGCACACACATGCACACACACGCACACACACACTTATTCTCTGTGTTGGTGGAAATTCAGATTATAGTGCTGGCAGGCTGACTGAAGCTTTAGAAAAGCTGCTGATAACTGCAGAGGATATTGATCTTCCTCACAGCAAAGTAAGCAATCAGAGCTATTCATCACTGTGATCTGTGGGAGGTGGCAACAGTTAGTTCTTACTTCTAGCACTACATCAGTCTCTGCATTCAGACGTTAAAGGACTATCCTTTTAGGACCTGTGGCTTTACTTGTCAGCTGAAGAGGAATTAAACTGTCAGATTATTTTCCCTCCTTTCCAAACATTTTCAGGTGCCATATCCAGGAAAAAGGCAACACCACACCTGCCCCTGTCTCCCCCATTTGGTGTGCACCAGATACGCTGATAGCAAGTATAGATGCACCGAGAACTTCAAAAACATAGACTATTAATGGATGTCCAAACATTCAGATGAAGAAGGTCACAGCAGAAATCAAAGACTTGAACAGGCTGTGGTTTAAAGAACACATATGTCATCTTCACTGGCTTTATTCTTCATGTGTGTAGTCTATTTACTATAACATCTATACTGTAATTTGTATTCTTTTGATGCACACAATGATATCATGTGTAACCACCTAACAGGAGCAACAGTAAATGTAATTTTTCTAACATTTCTTGGGAAGCTGTTTGTGAACTTAAAAGCATTTGCTGTTTTGTTTCCATGCTCAGTTTATGTTAATTTATTAAAAGAAATGTATTAAATTGTCAATAAAATATAACAATAACAATGTCATGTAATACATGCCCATGGAGTTTTTTTGTGCAGCTTACAGTAAGTGGCTTGGATAGACACAACGTGTACAAAAGGATGGAGGTATCAAGTGGTATTAGTCTGATTGTAATGAAGGTCATCATCAGAGTTTAGGAGCCTTAAGTTCCACCGGTGAACTTGAGTGGCCTTGCAAAATAGCATAAACTGATGACCAAAGGCATGCGACTGTGAAGGCCAAACATTCTCACATTCTCTTTATTATACTAATACTAATACTGATACTAATAATGTTGAAAATAATAGTCATTATTATTATTACTATTATAGCAATAAAAATATCACTGTTGCCTCACATCAAGAAGATTGTCAGTTTGGCTTTCTGTGTTTGGTTTGCATGTTTTCTCCAGGTTCTCTAATTTTCTACCACAATCCAAATAAACATAATTCACATCATAAGTGTGAATGTGAGAGTGAATGTTTTATTTATTTATTTATTTATTTTAATTTTTTTTTTAAAAAATTGTAGTTAATTATTATTATTATTATTATTATTATTATTGGTAGTAGTCGTAGTAGTAGGAGGAGGAGTAATAGTTTGAGATATAAAACATAAATCAGTGTATCCACATGAATTAATATCATAATACAATGCAGTTTTGATAAATGTAATAAGTCTCTGTAGGCAGTGTAATAAATTCACCCCTAGCAACATAAATAGACCCCATGGACACATATTTTATAAAAAACATATGCCACCTCTGGGTTGTAAGATAGTGATATGATATAAATGAAAATGAAACTCTAGTTTGTTTTATAAACTCTACTTTATTTTATTTTTTGAATATAAACAAATGTCGGCTCCCGTCTGATAGTCTTGCTTGCTAGATCCTGTTTTTATCTGAAGGATGCAGCAAACAAATAATGTTGCATTGTTTCTGTCCACAAAGACTAATCAAAATCTACCAAAATTACCAATTAAACACACTGCAGCTTTAAATATACATTTTCCAGTCATAAATCAATGATAAATGCTCTGGGTTTTAAGGAACTGTCTCAAATTTATATATATAAATAAATAATAATAATAGTAATAATTAATGCAAGCCTTGTTTGTTTAATTTGTGTCAAGTTTAACTGTTATCAGATAGTCCTGCCAATGTGAACTCAGTTTGTACCTTTGGCTATCAGTGTTAAACAGCAGCCCTGGCCATTAAATCTCCTCATCTACTGTACTTATCAACCCATTAGGATCACAGTGTAGCCTACTGTTTAAACTCAAGATTAGCATTACATAATAAAAGTCAGTCCTCTGGCACCTTTCATTTAATAAATTGTATTCTACAGTGCATTTTAAAAGTGGTCTAAAGATTTGTGTGCACTGAATGAATACACATCTACAATGCAAAGTGAAGCACTATAAAGTCATAACCTTTTCCTGAATCTTGGAGCAACATTTAATGTCCATTTGTTGACATTTATCACACATGATATCTCCACATGAAGGGCATTTTTGAAGGCACAACCTTGATGTGCTGTATATAAGGACACGAGTCTGCGAAAGTAACTTCACCCATCTAAGTCCAACAGCAAAGAAATCAGCACTATGAAGTGGTTCATCCTTTTGTCAGCCCTTGTGACTTTCTCTGAATGCTTTCCTCATAGGTAAGTCTGAAAAAGCAACCTGTACTCTCACTCCTTTGACAATTTACACCTGAATAGACTCAAGTGTTAAAAGACCATCTCTTCATCTATTACTGAGGGGAAATGTAAAGGCCATTGTTTCCATCTTACTTTGAGTTCTAACAATATTGCACAAAGTAAAGCGTAGATCTCATGTCTCCAGCTATCAGATGGAGGACATCTGTCTGTTTTGCTTCTTGATAATATGCTTTGCTGTGTGTAGGGTTCCCCTAATCAGAGGAAAGTCTGCCAAGGAAGCCTTGCAGGAGAAAGGATTATGGGAGGAGTACAAGAAGAATCACCCATACAACCCAATGGCCAAGTTCTACCACATTGGTTTTGAGCCCATGACTAATGATGCTGATGTAAGTCCTGAGCTACAGCAGCTTTAGATGTGATTCATCAAACAGTTCCTGCCAATTTCTGTGACTGGCACATGAACACAAGTTGTATCACATCATCTGCCTCTGTCACAAATTGGGCAGCAGTAAACTTTAAACACAAAGATCCCAGATAGTATATTTTTTACTAAATTTAATCAGGCTGATGTTAATATCTATTCAACTGCATCACAGTAGCATTGCTCCTCATGTCCCTCCAGCTGTCCTACTATGGTGTGATCTCCATTGGGACCCCTCCTCAGTCCTTCAGTGTCATCTTTGACACTGGCTCTTCCAACCTGTGGGTCCCCTCAGTCTACTGCTCAAGCCAAGCCTGTGGTGAGTAGCACTGTGTCTGCTGCTGCTGCAGCCCAGTATGTTGTTCAGCCAGTGGTACACTTGTGAGTTAAAAACATTGGTGGATAAAGCCTTCAGTAAATGGACGGCATTTTAGCAAAGACATATGTGTAAATATCAAATATGGTATTAAAGCTGTAGTGTGTAACTTTCCAATACAATCAGATGGCTGTCAAATGATTCAGCTCCACACAACTCTCTTGTTTTTCTCAGCATAGACAGGCAGCTATGACAGTCAATGGAGGAAATCTTTAGTTTTAGGAATTATTCCCAGTTCACTGAAACATGAGTGAGATTAAAGAATAAACCACGGTTCTAAGGCAATGAAAACAACTTTTACAAGAAAATGGTTGGAGTATGGACCTGGGGTCCTTCTTTCAGGTCTGGAGGGGTAACAATATTGTGTTTTCATGACAGGTACAGCTTTAAGACCAGTTTTGCGTTCCACAAATTTGATGTGACTCACTACATCATTGGAAAGGGTTCAAGTTGTTTGACATTGCAATAAAATACAAAATAGAAAGCAAAGTTCTTTCTTTGCAGAGAACCACAAGAGATTCAACCCACAGCAGTCGTCCACCTTCCAGTGGGGCAACGAGGCTCTGTCCATCCAGTACGGCACC
This sequence comes from Brachirus orientalis, assembly GCA_016785285.1. NCBI lineage: Eukaryota > Metazoa > Chordata > Actinopteri > Pleuronectiformes > Soleidae > Brachirus > Brachirus orientalis. Next base: position 12,061,662 of record JAFBJR010000150.1, read on the forward strand.
GGCAGCATGACTGGATATCTGGCTAGCGACACAGTTGAGGTAAACAATCCCTTGGAACAAAATGAAAAGTATGTAGATGTTTGAGCAGGTGTTCAGTGTCTTCATGGTCTGTTCAACTGTGACTGATGGCTGCCCTTTGGTGTTCAGGTGGGCGGCATCTCTGTGGCCAACCAGGTGTTTGGAATGAGCCAAACAGAGGCTGACTTCATGGCTCATATGCCGGCAGATGGCATCTTGGGACTGGCCTTCCAGAGCATTGCTTCTGACAATGTTGTCCCCGTCTTCAATAACATGGTGAAGCGTAACCTTGTGTCCCAGCCTTTGTTCTCTGTGTACCTCACCAGGTACTGAATCAGGATGGAAATCTCTTTTGGTTGTGTGATTCATTTAGCATGGCAAATTTGATTAATGTATGAAATGTGTTTATTTTCCTCTCACAGGAACAGTCAGCCGGGCAGTGAGGTGATCTTCGGTGGGGTTGACAACAGCCACTACACTGGACAAATCACCTGGATCCCTCTGACTTCAGCCACCTACTGGCAGATTGAGATGGACAGGTACAAAGCAATGCATACAAAAACAATGACTTACAGCAGGACTGCCTCCTGTGAAAGGTCTGTAGCTCACTTTGCTGGGCCTGTATACACCACTGTATTTTATCGTTGCAATAATGCTGTTAATTTAAGAAATCAATATTTTCTCAGGTGGTACTTTGTAGAGTATAGCAGTATACTGACAGTAAAATTTCAGTAAATGATACAGGGCCTTCTGGTTCAAGACAGATGATCTTGTGCCATTTGTGTTTGCTGATCCACCTCCTGCTGTTTATCCACACAGTGTTACCATTAATGGACAAAGCGTGGCCTGCAATGGTGGCTGCCAGGCCATCATTGACACTGGCACCTCCCTGATCGTTGGCCCAACCAGTGACATCAGCAACATAAATTCATGGGTTGGAGCCTCAACCAACCAGTACGGAGAAGTGAGTCATGTCGTGACACCATACCATTTGACAGAAATTTTCCCTTTTTCTGAACCCACAGTAAACATACGTGTAATGCTTTGACGTCAAAACTCTCACATAAAAATAATTAAGTTCAACATTTTTTTACCAGCCTCAGCTGGAAATCTGTGAAACAGCAATAAATTGATCTTGTGCTTCTACACGGTCTTTAACTTCGGGTGTGATGGTCTCCTTACAGGCTTCAGTGAACTGCCAAAACATCCAGAACATGCCTGATGTCACCTTCAGTCTCAATGGCAACGCCTTCACCTTGCCTGCATCTGCCTACGTCTCGCAGGTCAGTTAGACCCCACCAAAACCACAATGTTTATTTGAGGTTCAATTTTTACTCTTTTTTTTGGTCTCACTGTAGAACTACTATGGCTGCAACACTGGCTTTGGTCAGGGTGGGACTACCCAGCTCTGGATCCTGGGAGATGTCTTCATCAGGGAGTACTATGCCATCTTTGATATCCAGGCTCAGTACATTGGTTTGGCCAAGTCTGTGTAACATCTATTTGTCTGAAGTGTCTGTCCGAATATAGACTGAAAAAAATAACAAACAAGACATTGAGAATATTTGGGATGCCGACACGTTGTCTTCACATTAAAGAGATTACTGCAATTTAAATGTATGTGTGTGTCTGTGCTGACAACAACCAAGAATATTTAAGAATATTTATGAATACAATCAAGTCACAGCAGATTTATGGTGCAGCGTTCCACTGAAATGTCACAGGAAAAAAAGAATCACTTCACTCAGTCCTTTCATTCATTCTTTAGAGAAGCCAGATCTTTTGTAGATGACACAAAAAGGACAGACTACAGTATTTTTGTGTAAAGAAGAACAAGTAGAGGAACAAATATCGAGTGAAGCTCAGAATAGCAGAGGTTCCAGGTGAGGTTGAAATCCACGGGAAGCTGATAAGAACAAAAACACTGAAAAAAATATGAGGTAACCTGATGACACAGTGTGATAAAAGTACCTCACCATGTGAACAGACACACACTGTTGAAAATCTGATACTCAGACAAGGCAATGAGGAAATCCACATAACCTTTATAAAGAGACAGACAGCTTTTTCTGTCATGCAAAGTTTCAAAGTTCATTGATTTATAATCTTTACAATTTTCGCTAAATCAGCTGTTCAACCTTGATCTTGAAAATAACCAAACCATAACTACTGAAATGACATACAGTATATAGATAAAATCATATTTGGGTGAGTGTACTTATGTGTATGGGAATGTTTTCCATCTGCTGGTTGAACATAATGTCACCTTACACATTAATTTCCTAAGTTAATTATTTTTGACCACTGAATTTGGAACCAAATTCAATGAAAGAGGTGATCATCTCTTTTATTTGATCAGATGCTTTGTGTGGAGGATATAATGAGATCTTTCAACAATAAGATGGAAAAACACAACAACATTTATGGTGTAGTGGGATTAGACCAAATATGTTCATTTATATTCGAACAAAAGTGCATGAATAAAAAAAGTCCCAGAAAAAAAGTCAGGCACTAACTAGACTGCCACAGGAATTCACTGGTGGATTGCCAGTGTGGAATACTCCACCATCTCAGCATGCTCCGTATGTGGGGCTCCTGCTCGTGTTTTTGGCATCCCCAGGTTTGCATACAGCTCTGCATGTTTCTGATGAGCTCTGAAGTCCACTGTTGTGTAGACTATACCACTCGTTTCCTGGAGGAGACAAAATTAGTCAAGAGACAGTGCTGTACAGGAAAAAATGTGTGTGACTGTGAGTCACAGAGGCTACAGGTTCCCTGTTTTGCACTTACTGGGGCATCTTGTTTCAGTGACTCATGCATAATTTCTCGTTTGTCTGCAAAGAAAAACATTATGTTGTAATTTTTTTATTGACTTTTTCCCCCCAGAAACACTCACATGACTAAAAAGTAACCTTCTCACCTGCCTGTGCAGATTTTGTTCTAGTCTTCACTCTGAAGCAGCCAACACCAGTAACTACAGTGATCAAAATCATCACTATAATGGACACAGTGATGGCTACGGGCAGGCCAAAACTCCAGGGGGACCCGTGAATGAGACAAGACATTCAGATAAATCAGATTAACCTTGTTTGACTACAAAACACTAATTGGTCAGTAAATGACAGATAAGAAGTGATCTGCAGGTGGAGTACCTGGGACTCTCACTGTGGTCATGTGTCAGAACAGGTCCAGTGGAGTCTGTTGGAAGTGATGTGGAAGATTTTGGGGCTTTGACGGTTGTCAGTGGAGGCTGAGATGAACTGCGACGATTTGTAGCCTCTGCGAAATGCAGCATGCAAGTAATAACTTTAAAGCCAGTATTTGATGGGAATTTAGTTGTAACAGTAAAGTTTTGACTCCAAATATTACTTAAGATTTGAGAATCTATTCATAATACAAATATATAACATGGCATCAGTGAACATTTCAAGAATATTTACCTGCTATCTCAACATAGTAGTCTCTGTAAAGTGGGGTTCCCAGCACAATGCATCTGTAGAAGCCTCCATCCTGAAACTGTACATTTGATATTTTGAATTCAATCCAGCCATCACGTTCAGTTTTTGTCACTCTTCCTTTGAGAAAGCTGCAGATGTATCCTGTGCTATCCAGCAGTTTGAAGCAACCCCCTGGATAGAGTTTACAACAGAACTTGTTATGGCTATTGTAAAATGACGGAAAGGCGAATCTCAGCAAAATGTGTTCATACTCCTCAATCTTCTGTTGCCCTTTAAGATGAGGGATATCTGGAAAATAAACAGTTCTTATTGATATCTCATTAAAGGTACTGGAAAACATAAAACTGCAAATGTGATATCACATTATTCATCAAACCTAATAAAAGAAGAAAGACAATGGAAAACTTCATCTTCAGTGTAATTCTCAGTCCCAGCATTTTAATTCCTTTGCAGTTTTTCACTGTTTTCAGATGATCTGAGGCTCCTCCTTAACAAGAAAAGAGGAAGTTGCCACTTCTTCAGCTCAGTGGCTGCCTTTGTGTGAAGTTTTGTTGGTATAAAAAATAAAAACATTTCATTTTAAATTAAAGTTAATTACAAGGATGCCCTGTGAGGGACTGGTGACCTGTCCAGGGTGTACCCAGCCTCTCACCCTATGTCAGCTGAGTTAGGCACCAACCCCCCCCCCACGACCCGCGATGTGGAGGATAAAGTGGTAAAAAATGAGTGAGTGAGTAATTGCAAGGACCATTTTTGCAGTTTTAGTTTGTGGTGCAGATGAACTGGTTCAATATATGTTGTTTGTGTTTTCCTTTTATTGCATCCGACTAATATACTGTTAAATTTTGCCAAACCTTTTCACAAATTGCATAAGTTTATTGTGATGCAATATAAATACCCCTAAATGACTAAAGATCAGATGATCAGTGATCACACAGCTGATCTCTGAGAAAGTTTGGTCAGATTGGAATGACACTATTAACTGTGCATTAATGTTTAACAATATATAACTATAAAAATGTTTTTGCCACCTTACAGGAGTAAATACAATGCAGCAAGCCCTGTAAGCATTCATGGACACAAAATATACACAAAGTGATTTATTTGGTGTCAGCTTTCAGCTTATTAAACACTTTGTATTTCTCAAATCATAATAAACTGTCCAACAGAGAACAAATGGAAAAGGTATGTACATTTGATATTCAGTAAACACAAAGATATGACACTCAAACAACTGGCATACTGTATCTTAAAACAGATCAAAATAAACTCCCTTTTCATTCCATCCAAAAACTAAAATGTTCATTTAAGTAATTGCTACCACTTCCAAAAACATGATATAAGCCATTTTATTTTCTTTGATAGCATTGTCTTGCAATAAAAGCAGTAGAGGCACATTAACATATAATTTCAGTAATTACAGTCCAACTCCTAAATGCACAGCCCCTATGATTAAGTTAGAAGCAATGGGTGTAATTGTTTGAATTTACAAAAGCTGTTGAACTTATTTAACAGTGCAATAACCCTTAAGCACACAATACTGTGGACAAGTGTGGGTACTTTAATGAATGCATAAATATTGTTGTGGTCACTGCACCATACTTGCCAGCTTATAGTAGTCTGAATTGGTCCTGGTCGGTGCAGGTTTGTAACCTAGTAGATTTAAATAGCTGGCTATTCGTCAGTGAAGGTAATGACATCATATTGGATGCCCTGCTGCTGCAGATGCTCGAGCTGTTCAGGTGTCGCTTCAGTGTAGACTGTCTGCGTCTGTGCCATGGCTGCCTCTGCTACTGCTACAAAAACAAAGATTTTTCAATTACTTTGTTTACATTTTGTCACATTTACTGTTAGTTTCATACAGATTATATCATCCTTAATGGTATTGTAAAGCCCATAGTTTACATACAATCTAGCATGAGATTGTTTTCTTGGAAAGCAACAATCAAAATGCTACCATTTATTTCAGATCTAAAATATTTTTCCTCCATCATCGTGCATTGAAGAACACTCCAAAAACATAAATATTCAGATTCAGAGAACAGCTGAAAAAAAACTGTCTATTAAAGTCTATAATGTTTGTTTATAAACATCATGGGACTGACAAAATCAAAATCATCCCCACTCAAATACAATAGGAGGCTCTAATAATGCAAATTTAAGAAATTAGTTCAGAGGGTTATCTAAAATTTTGCCTCCCATAGATTCTAATCGCAAAGTGAGAGGATTGTGTACAAAATCATAGAATTCTTTTCAAATTTGAAAACATAGTTACATTTAATTGTGTAGTGAAGGACTGATACCAAAAAAGTTAAGTGCATTCTGTCCCATAAGAGAGCCAACCTGTGACAGCAGAGTGGGCAGCAGCCTCTAGCTCTTCATTCACTATGTGTTGCTCCGAGCTGACAGGAAGATACTGGATCTGACCATCTTGACTCACAGCGATCTGAACACATTAAAAATATGGAAGAGACAATAATAATTATATCATAATAATTCTATAACAAAGCTGCAGAGCATTTCAGATGATCTGCCTCACCTGCTGCTCCTGTAGAAAGGATCCATCATGCTCATACTGGATGATCTGTCCATCTGGCATCTAACAAACAGAGAGATGATTTGGAACAACAGAGCATCATCTCTAAACACAGCATATGATATGATGATCATCACAAATGTCTTCTTATAGTAAAGAGAAACACTGACCTGTATATGGTTGCCGTCCGCCACTACTACATACTCTTGAGGGATCAAATGTTGTACTCCATCTTGTGAGATGATATACTGGACCTGCAGCAATATAATAAATGTGAAATGAAAACTAAAACATACAACAAAGGATTACGTAATATATTTTGACCTAATATTATTGTTTGACATGTGGTGGTAAATCTGCTTACTTCTCCCAACTGGTTGTCTCCTGTCATCAGGTGACCATCTATAGTGGTTATCTGTTGAATGTATGTGCCCTCCTCCTGATGAACACATTAATTAATGCATATTTGGCTGTAAAATCTGGTCTATAGGCTGCATGCAAACAACAGCTTGAGAGAAAAGAGTGAAGATACAGGTACCTGGTCTGACAGCATCTGTTCTTGAGCTACAATTATGTGTTCCTGTCCCAAAGCCTGTAACCGCTCTGGTGTGATAACAGTCTGATGTGCCTGCAAAGCTGTACATATACGCACGCACAAACACATATAGACACACACATACCCACACACATCAGTTTAGAATATGGTATTATTCTTCAGCACAACCCAGCTGTAGGTCTGGTGTTTTGTTCATATCTCTTACACTGCAGTGTGGCTAGAGCCTCCTCGTCACTGTTCACTATGATGGTTTGCTGAGATGTGGGGGTGCGGCTCTTGCGGGTAAGATGATCCTGATTATGGAGACGCTCCATGTGAAACTTCAGGTGACCATTACGGTTAAACCTGATGTATTGAAAAAAATATTCATATGAACCAACATTAACAGCTGTTCATTAAAACTTTGCGGTCTAATGCATGCTTACATGTTGCAAACAAGTTTTCAGTGTTAACCTAATACTATTTTTGTGGCAACTTAAACTTCTTCTCATCCCACCTTTGTCCACAAAGTTTGCAAGAGAAGGGTTTCTCATTGGTGTGGGTCATCATGTGTCGACGCAAGTCTTTCTTGTTCTTGGAAGCAAAGCTGCAGTTTGGGCACTTGTGGGGGCGCAAGTAGGAATGCTGCTCCATGTGAACCTAAAAGATAAGAGGATATCAATCATTGTCAGAAAAATGAATGTTGGGACAAAAAACACAGGTAAAAAGACAAAAAAAAAGTTGGTAAAATGTAATACAGATGTCAATTTGTTTTCTTTGATAATTACATAAATCTAGTCAAATCATCTATTCCATGTGAGCATCAAAATTTCTAAGTGTAAAGTTTATGGTGCACCTTAATGGGGAAACATGAAAAAGTGGAGAACAAAACTGACAGTACTGTGGAATTTTAAAAGACATGCATTACCTTGACATCAGGCCAGGAGGTGGAGGTGAAATCACAGTCAGGACACTTGAAGGTGTTGGAATCTAAGTGTGCCCTTTTGTGGTTCTCCATGTCAGAGCGTCCATGAAAAGACTCCATGCAGATTCGGCAGGAAAACCTCTTAGTACTAAGATTAGGTGAGCCTGTTGCAGAGGGAGAGGCTGGAGCTTCGCTGCTCAGCTGACAGAAAACAAAAATATTTGCAGAGTCAGGAGGAATACTTATGTGTTTACCACATGATTAACTAACAATTTGCAATCTTAATTAAGACAAGAAAAAAACTTCTGTTTTTGAAGCAAACAGGCCATTTCCAAGAAAATAAAAAAAACACAACTTCACTGTATGCATTTTCAAACATGTACACATAAATCTTAAGTCAAAAACTGGAAAAAAATCTGCATATTTATTTGGCAAACCCCAAAACAATTCTTGCAACCTAAATGTAGGTCTGTGGGAATGACAGCTTAAGAGTAAATATCTGAATGCCAAAAAATATATATATACATAACAAATTGAAAGATACAGTTAATAGTTACCTCCACTTGTTGCAGCACACCATCAGGAAGTGTCGGTGCAAGATAGTACTTGTCACTTTTCATGCTCTCTGGTCCTGACACCTCTAAAGCTTGAGAGGGACTGTTCTCACCATTACTGCAAAAACAGCAATTTAATAACATTAGACATTAATGAGACAACATAAATCATTAAAAATTATTACCTATGTGTATTATTACCTATATACGGGGCTATGGATGTCTTCAGCAGCCTGCTCTACCACACTGAAGTCCCCACCGCCTTCATAAGCTTCGATGGCGATCTGGGTGAGCTCTCCTGTTTCAGTGGTAGCGGCCTCATAGGCTTCTTGTAACACAGTCTCACCATTCTCAGACACGTGGAACGTCATAACCTTTTGGGTCTGGCCCGGGGCTGTTGTCACTGTACTCCAAGTGCCCTTTTCCAGAGCTTTGTCCTCTGACTTCAGCACTGCCACCTGAGGAGCACAATAAGAATTTCTTAAGTGTACATTTATGTTCTAAAATGTCAGCACTTCATGTCTTTGTATCTTATCCATGAGCAACAAATAAGCAATCGACCAACCTGTAAGGAGTTTCCAACCAGTTCACGGGCATTGCTCATGTTTAGCAACAGGTCAAGGGCATTCTGGGCAGACAGTTCACTGGATTCAGCTGAGTAAATGCAGATAAAGTCAGCAAGATGACAAACGACACCACAAATATTAAACACAAAAAACTTTTTAAAAAAATGAAGGGGAAGAGCTTCATTTGCACAAATATTTCCATGATTTTACGCTTTTTCCCAATGCCATCAAACTAGGTTGTTATTATTGTTTTGATTGAGAGACCCCTAGTGACAGAAAATGTTGCTGACCTTGCTCATAGATGATGGTGGTGTTTCCCAGGGCATCCTGGGACACTGAGGCATTCTCTATCCCCTGCATGGCTTGTAGTGTTGCAGAATCTACCGTAACCTGATGAACGACAGTGTGAAAAAAGTGCAGTGTTTTATCTCGCAATGCCACAAAATGTAAGAGAAAAATATAAAAAAAAAAGGAGTTACAATTAAAGTCTCATCCACAGAAACCGATCGGCAGACTCACAATAGTGTTCTGTAAGTCCTGTGAGTCATCATGATGTTGTTTGAGCTCCTCTATCTGCTGCAGGGTGAAGAATGGCCTGCGTCGCCTCCTCACAGGCTCTTCAGGGTGAGCCACTGACCACTCCTCAAATGCCTCAGGATGGCGACACTGGACATGTAGACGCAGGTTCTTTCTGTGCTTAGTCATGAAGTGACACATATCACAGGAGAAAGGCTTCTCACCTGTAGATTATAAACACACAATTAATTTGTATCACACAGTGGTACATTCATGAGAACACCTGTTCACATTGTAAAAGTATCTTTGCTTTATTGACCTGTGTGTTTGATGGCTAGATGGGAGACCAGGAACTCTTCTTTGCAAGTGGAGTATTTACAGAAGTCACATTTGAAGGGCCTGTCATTGGTATGGGAGAGCTGATGGTTGAGCAGCAGCTTCTTGTTGTCACAAGTGTAGTCACAAAACTCACACTTAAACCTGACACACAGACAGTGAAAGAATATTCATTGCAATATCATCAAACAATTAATAATTCAACCTCAAATTACTGACCACTACATCCATGTTTTTGAAATGCAAAGTGGTAACTGACAGAAAACTAAAGCTTTAAAGGACTGACTTGCTATCTCCAAGACTCTGGATGTGGGTTAGTAGGTGCACTTTGAATGTGTAGCGCTTCTTAAAGGATTTGCCACACTGCAAAGACAGAAAGGAAGGAATCATCAGTGAGAGGCTCATAGAACTTAACAGTAGGAAAAGCCAGAGAGGTAAACCACACAATAAAAGAAAAAGGACAGATTAAACAACATAACCCACAAAATAGTATATTTATATATATATATATATATATATATATATACACCCTATATGGACAAAAGTATTTGGCCACACCTGTTAATTATTGAATTGGCACTGCTGAGCATACCAAGACATTTGGAGAAGGCCCTTTTCTATTTCAACATGACTGTGCCCCAGTACACAAAGTACGCAAAGACTATGAAGACATGGTTTCACGAGTTTGGTGTGGAGGAAGACTGGCCTGCACCAAGCCCTGACCTCAACCCCATCAAGCTCCTTTGAGATGAACTGGAATGGAGATTCCAAGCCAGGTTTTCTTGTCCCTAGTTGACAAACATTCATTTGGCCTTCATCAGTGCCTGACCTCTTAAATGCTCTACAGAATGAATGGGCTAAAATTCCCATAGAAAGAAAAGTGGAATTTGTTATAGCTGCAAAACAGGGGACCTACTTCATAACACTGTATATGTATTTGATGTATTATTATTACTATTGATGTACAGACTTGATGTCAGGAGTCCCAATACCTTAGTCTATACAGTGTAAACACAATATTTATACAAAACCTTTTTTGCTCACTGGAATTGGGTGAAAAAAAATAAATCTTAAAATAATAAATAATCCAACATCATAAACATAATGGCAAATGAACGGAAAATCATTAAATGTAAATTGGACAGTATATGCTTTCTGACCTTATCGCACATGTGTGGTTTCTCTGAGCTGTGGGTTTTCATGTGTTGGGTCAATCTCTTTTGCATTGGATATACTCTATGGCACACAGGGCAGGGGAATTCTGACACCTTTGGTACCTGTGTCAATCAAAGCATATTAGTTTTTATCAATTGTAATTTTATCATTCAAATAAAAGAAACTTGAAATTTCTTACCAAGTCTGTCTTCCTCTTTCTGCACAAAGGAAAATATAACAATATATGAGGATATACAATTAAAAGTTTTAACTTGATACATTTATATTTGGTCTGAGTTACTTACTTGTCCTTGTTGTGGACTGCGGAGTGGCGAATGACATCTTTTCTGTACACACTTGTATAATCACACTCCTCACACTTGAAAGGCTTGGTACCCTCATGATTGAACATATGTTCCTGTAAAACAGTCCTAATAATTATAGATCACTGTGGAAACATGAACGTAAACAGAGATAAACTTGACCGTCATTTGCAACAAACCTTGAGTGAGGACCAGCGCTTACAGCGATAGTTGCACTGGAGGCACTTGAAAAGCTCTGGGTCGTTGCCTTCGTGAGAGTCCACGTGGAAGCGCAAATCTTCTTGAGTGAGGAAACGGGAGCCACAGATCCAGCAGTTGTGAGGTCGCAGGAGGGGTTTGAGAGATTTATAGTAACGACTGGAAGATAATGAAGATAAAGCAATTTGATTTTGAACAATGTGTGACACATTTTACAAGATAACATTATTTAAAATCTGATACTTACTTTCGATTTATATATTTCTTGTACTTCTTGCGAAGGAAGCGTTTGGAGGGTCGGCCACGTTTCCTTTGGAAGAATTCCTCTCCTTCTGGCTGAGTGTTGGATGATGGGTCTTTATTCTCAGAATCAGATTGGCTTATTGTAGCCTCAGCAGTGTCTCCATTTGTCACTACAGCAGGACCATTACCTAACCCAGAAGAGCTTGCCTCTTCAGGTAAACTTACATCAGCCCTAATCTTGGGCTTCTTCACAATACTTTCTGCTTCTGTAAGAAAGAATTCAAAAAAGCACATAGTGTAAGTTATTTATTGTAGCCTTCTGTGCTTTGATAGGCAAGTTTTGTTATCTTAATCAAAACTCAGGATCTACCTTTGCTGACATATCCTTCTTCCAAAGAGCTGTACTTCCTGGGACGACCAACCTTACGCCGAGGACGTCCTTGAGAGGAGGAGGAAATTGGGGGAGTGGGCCTCTTCTGAATAGCAGGTGGTCTTCCTTTCCAGTCCTCATCTACTGGGTTGAAGTCGCTATCCTCTGAGAATACACAGAAGAGCAGGGACAGCAATACATAACTATGACCCTGATCCTGTGACTGCTCAACCTTAGAAATGTCAAAATTTAAAAAAAAAACACACAAAAGTTTCTTCCTGACCTTCTGGATCATCAATAGCACCAGCATCCACAATATCATCCTCTTCTTCTTCTGCCTGATGAGGCTCAGCAGCATTCATTTTAGCTGCCCTTCTCTCCTCAGCTTCTTCCCTCTCTGCCCGGCGACGGGCCAATGTCTCACTTTTAGGAGGCCGTCCACGTTTGCGCTTCTTTGACATATCCCCTGAACAATCAACATTTTATATAAAAGCAAATGTTATATAAATTCCTGCCAAATAAAATATTAATCTGATCCATGACTACCTTACCTGCAGGTTTAAAATGTTTGTCTCTCATGTGGTTTATGAGTGTGTCTTTGGAAGCACTTTTATATGGACACATCTTACACTTGAACTGCTGTACAATCACAACTTCCATCAGCTCCTCCAGCTCAGCCAGGTTTGGAGGTCTCTCTCCAGTGCCCTCTGCCACTGATGATGTCTCCATCTCCCTGACTAGCCCAGCTTCAACCTGAGGCCCTTGGGAACCTTGGGGCTCCTCTTGATTGGGTGAGCACTGTTGAGTCAGCTCAGGCTCTGGATTGGAGGTATATGTCCCACTGCTGCTGATGAAAGGCCCAGGTTGGCTCTCATTGTTCTCGAGTGCCTCAGGTAGCCCAGCTGAACCTGCTGTGTCAGCCAGAGGGTGGTCTAACGAGGAGCTGTCATCCGCATATAGGGAGGCCTCTGGGCCATTGCTGCTCTCCATGTAACAGGAGTGTTGGGGCTGCTGTTGGGAGTGCTGTGGTTGATCTGGATCCTGGTTCTGCTCATCATCATCATCATCCCTAGCTTGGTACTGAGAGCAACCTGGCTGCTCAGAGTCAGCAGCTGCAACACATTCTCCACCATACTCAGCTCCATACTGCCGACTTATCTGGGACCGGTGGTCTGCACTACTGTCAATGTAATTGCGTGAATGATGCGGCCGCTCGCCATCATCCACTGCACACTCAATATATCCAGCACTGCACTCAACCACATAGTGACCTTGACTGGTATGGTTGGAGTCAGCTCCACTGCATTCCACATATCCAGGCAGGTCCTGGTCACTGTTGTCCCCACTGTAGTCAGTAAACCCTGACTGGGAGCGTGTCTGGTCTGGTTCCTCGCCTAAACACTCTACGTAAGAAGATGAAGACTCTCCTGTCTGGTCTGGACCATCTGCACTGCTTTCCATGTACTGGGAGGGGTGGGAGTGCTGGGGCTGGTCAGGCTGACTGCTGCTATCCTCTGGGTAACCTGAGTGTCCAGGCTGATCATCAGGTTGGTCAGGATCAAGGTTTCCCTGCAGGTCCCCCTGCTCTAAGCAGGTGGATGTGGGACCTTCAGCAAGAGCTTCTATGGCTATACGATTGGACAGAGCAGAAGATGACATCTGAGCTACCATGGGAGCACCTATAATGGACAAATACATTCAGATAATTTTTACATTATTTATTAAAAATTATTCCCTTTTTAATTCCCTTACTTACTTCAGGCAATTTAAAATAACTATTAAGAAGTGTAATTCACTAAATAGAAGACTAAAATTAACTGGGTAGTCTATATTTTGATCAAGTGTATTTGGAAATGTGAATTATTTAGTTGTTCATTAAATAGTGTTGTATCAATGTGGTAGCAATTTTCATTAACATTCAAAAATATTTTAAAGGGGCTTTTATGTTAATGAGTAAGCAGTAACATTAGCCCACTTACCATCATCTGGTCCTTGCAATATGAGATACTGGGTAGTTTCTGCACCACCCTCTTCTGCACTGGTTACTGATATGCAACCTGATTAAAAAGTAAAATATAATTAGAAACTGGCGACTTAACAGATCATTAATCAGAATAAAGGAACAGAACACACAAGGAACAGTGGAAATACCATTCATGATGTCAGGGCCAATGGTGGACTCTATGATTTTGTCAATGGCAGACCCCAGATCTGACGAGGTAGAGGCAGTTGAGTCAGAAACCATCATAGCTCCTTCAGACACAGCACTGGAGTGAACCAGCACTTGCGCTGATTCTGACACCAGCACAGACTGAGTCACTGTGGAGACACTGGACACAATAGTGGACTGAGCCACTGAGGAGGAGTCTGGGAGGTGGACTGATGACACTCTGACATCTGTACTGGAGCTGGTTTCTGGTATGAACACCTTAAGAGGGAGGGGCAAGAATGAAATTGTCAAACATAACCTACAAATTGCTTTTTTCCTGGTTTAAGTGTATCACACTTTTCACTCACATATGCACACAGCTTACCACAAGTCCCTCTGAGCTTTGTCCCACATGGCAGTCAGACTCTGGGGCCTGTGCATGAGAAGCAGCAGCATCACTGCTGTCTGCAGACATGGCCTCTGATGACTCCATACCCATACCACTTTCAGATGGCTCCTCCATCCCCGAGGGCCCAGCATCACTACTGCTCTCCACTTCATTCTCCTCTGAATCCATATCTATCAACAAAACATAGATATGGTTATCATGGATAATGATTATATTCAATTTTAAATGTTTGCCAGAACCACAAATGTTCACAACTTACAGTATGTGTAGTTGTCATTGCTTACACTAATAAATGTTTGCCATTAATATCAAGAGTCCTTCCACAATTTAAGACTGAAAGCAAGGGGTTTGTTCACCTTTTTTTTTTACAGTGCAGCTACAATGAATAATAATAATGCTGGCAATTGTAGAAGTCACTAATTGCGACAAATGACCAACACACTGAAAATTAAGTCTTTGGTTACTGTGGTCTAGATTAAAAGGTAGGTGATGATGAACCAAGGATGGATAAGTAAGAATTCAAATACTGAAAAAAGGTAGGAGTTAAAAAGAAAGTACACTTAAGGTACACTTAAAACTGATTTTGAATCCTTTCACTTTTATTAAACATGCATTTGCTCCAACACATCTAATGGCTATAACATGCATGCACTTTATACAAATCTGGATCTGTTATTTATTATTTGAAGAGAATGCAATTCCCCATGCACCATTTCAGGGTGCTCATTTTGAAAACTTATCACCAGTGTGAGTCTCTACCGTCAAGTTGCTCAGCATGTCGGGTCTCAACACATTAACAGAAGAGATCGTTTTCTACTTTAAGACTTAGACGTTTACGTTAGGTGTGTTTAGCCAGATACACATCTCACCATCTTGGGAACCAACGGCTTATCTTTGGCCCGCTGTTGTAGTTAAAGACAGCGGCAATGAACCCCAATGTCAAATGTGACTAAGTTAGCTCCCAAGGAACCACTGCAGCTACCGTTAGCTTTTAGCTTAGGTGACTAGCATTATTTTGATGCCACTGTCGTGTTTTGTAAGACTGTGAACAGATGAAAAACGCCGTCAACCTGTGACATGACATTCTGTCTGAGAGGTTAACTGAGGAGACACCGACATAGGAGGTGTAATATTGATATTAGGAAGTTAACACGAATGGTTAACAGCCTCGAAGACGGAGGTGTGCTAACCGTTTTATAAAGGCCTAGCTGCCCTTCATCCTGCCTGCTCCACATCGCCATTTTAAGCCAGGCAGCCCCTTTTACACTCAGGCATTCTGGTAGCTCTACTGGGGACCTCAAGGGCCTCAGTTGCGACAGATCGCCCGAATGCTCTCCCTGAAGAAAATTAAAATGTTTTCATTCTCCGAAACTACAATCTCCATTCTTTTTTCTTACCGTTTATTTTTGAGTAGATCCGTATCTTCCAGTACAGAGGCGCTACACAGAACAGAAATAAGTGACCGATAATTTTTCCTTCATTCTAGACGGGCGCCATGAATATCTCTTTGCTTCCTGTCAGTGCTACCGGATCTTATTTATTATTTTTTGTCGAGAACCCGACAAAATTTTCAAATATGTTTCATCAATTTTTGCGATATGTTTTTGACGTTACTTATTCCTCACAGACGTCGTCAAGTATCATTTTTGTACGTTATGTTTGTAAACACCAACCGGACTATTGCTTTTAGAGAAAGGCGTATTACGCAACTGGGTGCGGAGTAATATGTCTGAACTTTGAATACTATTGACGTCCCTGTTGTGTTGGCAGTGGTGTTTATTTGTTTTTTATTTAGTCCATATGCCTTAATCACAACTAAAAACAAACATGTTTAGACTACAAATAGTCTGTTCTATATAAGTATTTACAGAAGAGAAGATATCACACGTGCCTATCTCAAACTTTCAACCAATGAAAGCTTTATTATAGGTTTAAATTGTTACTGTGAACAGCAGACAGTGGTAGATAGCTTGCATGAAATGTTTATTGAATTTGAAGTTAAAACTTTAATACAAAACTCAGCAGTTTAATAAATATTTTCAGTGGAGGAGACATACATTGTCTTCCAGTGCAAATATTTGGCTTTGAAGCCACTTTGAAAAAATACACACATAGAATTATACTAAACAGTTAAGCTTTAGGACACTAAAATAATATTAGATATTGCTATGAATAACAAAATAATCTAATACTGTTAAGAGTCTGAACCTGTCAGACAAGATATTATTCAGCAAATCTGGAATCACATTCAGACAGCTTAAGAGAAAATAAAAATTATGGTTATTGGTCTCATATTTTTGACTACCATAATCTCATATCATATTAGTTCACAGATTATTAGACTGAGGGCAAATCAGTATCAAGTCAGTATCAGATAGCAAATTAGCTGTCTTGTACTGGGCCTTTGAGTTTTCTTTGATCAATGTTGTAAAACATCAATCATGGACAAATATTTACATCCCAGAAAGAGCATGCATTATGCAAAAGGTGCGACACAAAAAGTATATCACATTCTCCCTGACATCAAATTTGAGCTCATCCTTGAGTGTTATCTTCTCAGTAGTGGGAAAATGAAGAATCAGAGCAATGAAGAAGGTCATATTTCACATAGCCAACGCGGTCCACCTGCCTGCGGGAATTCATACGCCAGTAGAAGCGGTCCCGGCAGAAGTAAATGTGACCTAAAGCACAAATATTAAAATGAAATCAACCAAATGCCAAATTCAGCTTTAGTTTGCTGTGTTTTCTAATGTAAATACATATTTGAAACAGATCTATTTACCTTTGTACTGGAAGACATCATGAGCATCATTGGGAACGCCACCAAAAATCACATCTGTGTATCTGGGATATCCATTGTCAATTTTCTGGGCCTTGACATCAAGTCTGTGTTGATCAGACACAAAACATAGCAGGAAATTTTATTAAAATTGCAGAAAGTGACAGACTTAAGTAATGTAAAATTTAATTTTAACAGCAAGTTTGACAGAGAAAAATCACAGTGGAGGCGGAATTTCACTGCCTTGTTAAAAGACCAACTAAGCCTCTGAGACTGAGAGAATTATTTAATTTGAGTAAAAATTCTTCTTTCAGCAACAAATCACTTTAGATCTCCAGATAGATTCAAACTAATCAAATGCATCATTTTAACTAACCTCCAGAAGCTCTCTCCACTGAAGAGCAGCACTTTGCCTTTCCCTCTTTGCAGGGCTCCTTCTATCTTCTGAATGCTGCTGGGAAGGCCAAGCTTCTCAATGCTACGGGGCCCCAGGACACTCTTCCCTGTGTACACCCAGAATCTGTTCCCTTTATAAATATATAAAAAAGTTTAAATCAATATCTGCACCTTTTTGTTAGTCAGTGGTCAGTTATCTATCTCTTTACTTCATGAAGCTTCTTTACCTGAGAAGAAGTATACTTTTCTGTTCAAAAGATCCTCAAAAGCAGAATCAATGACTGAAGGCAAAGCCGGCCATCTCCCAGAAATAGAAAATGGTCCACTGTGTCCTCCATCACCCCTGCTGGACATCTTCCAATAATCTCTGTTGATCAGCAGATTATGTAAATTATGACCTCAGACTTGATCCCATTTATTCTTCTGTGTTAAAAAGAAAAAAAGAACTGATTTGCTTACCCATCCTTGAAGAAATGCAGTTCTCCCTCAATCACAGTGATGGTGTCGAATTTTGTTAACTTGCAAGCATCTTTGGTTGGATCCACAGGTTGTGGGGTGATGGGAACAGTGGGTACAGGTTCATCTGTAGTGTCAGTCTTATCAGGGTCTGGATATGGGGTAGTAGTGGGGGTGTTGGGCTGAGGTGGGGTGGGATCAGGACCCGTTTTGCGCCCTAGAACATTGATGAGTCAGTGTTTTATAAGAGATTTGTTTTTTGTAGGCAGCCTGTCATGAACCTTACCATAGAGATATTGAATGCCTTCGATGTCATCTTTGTGTAGGGATAAGTTTTCCACATAACTGTACATGGGGAACATGAGAGCTTCTCTAATGTTGGAGTGCTCTAGGCCAAGAGCATGTCCAAACTCATGAGCTGCCACCAGGAAAAGACTATAACCTGCAACACAGACAATAAGGAACTTTTTTTTTGTTTGTTTGGTTTTTTTGATGAATGCAAAAACATATCTCTACCCACTATTATATATACTATAATACTGTCTTACTATAGTCACTGTACTCTGCATCTTATGTTCATGTTACTCACCCTGATCATTACAGAAGCCCCATTTCTTGTCTTCATCATAGCTGTCAGTGGTACCACACCACAACTTGCCATCTCCTCTACCCTCACTGGTGCAGGAGTCGTACTTTTTACCCATGAACACAAAGGGGAAGTGGCAAGGCTCTCCCTCAGCATTCCCTCCGATTACAGCAGTGTCTGACCAAACAATGTCATAACAACAGTAAGAAAAGAGGCCATTGTGTCATCACTCCACATTGTTTAAGCTTTGTGGTTCCTGTCACTCACCACGACTGGGACAGAATCCATATTTCTTGTCATTATCAAAGTTGTTTGTTGTGGCACACCAGCGGTACCCATCACTGCGGCCCTCTGTAGTACAGCTGTCATATTCCTCCCCCATGAACACGAAGGGGAAGACACACTTAGCGCCATCTGAGTTTCCTCCAAATGTGAACAAAACTGTCAGGATGACATTTAAGGACAAGGATGAGCGGGTGATGCAAGTCAACATGTTACAAAAGAACAAGCCTTTGTCTAGATGACTTCTGAACTATGATTTCCCTAGATGATCAAACTGTCAAACTTACGTTCACTTGGGCAGAAACCATATTTTTTGTCTTTGCTGTAATCTGCCGTGGTAGCACACCAGGGCAGATTGTCCGTACGGCCCTCAGTGGTACAGGTGGTGTAGGATTTGCCCTCGAAAATGAAAGGGAAATGGCACATGGCACCATCTGCATTCCCATAGTGAGTCTTCACAGCTTTGTAGACAGAATATAATGTATTCATTTAGTGCAATGTGTAACCAAAACACCAGAAAGACAACTACCAGGAGAAGATGATGGAGAGCAGTATCAGGTATACAATCACTTACCTGGTCCTTTGCCAAGAGTCCAGTGCTCATCATCGTCAAAGTGAGCATCTCCTTGTACACCATCACCAGGGGGATAAGCATGGGCCAGAAGACCATTCTCTCCATCGAATGGATACGGGTCTCCATGGTCTGTACAGATTTTTAAATTACACATTTTATTTCAAAATTATAGCTAAGATATGAGAAAAGATGAGAATATGTAAAGAATACATTTAAGGACCACTCCACAACAACATACCTGCTTTTCCAAATGATATCATGATGTCTGCTGTTCCCTCAAAGAGGCGAGTAAAAGTCAGAGGGGTGACATCACTCCACACCTTGAAGGCCCTGGCGAAGGCGTCATCAATCAGTGAGCTGTCCATGTCTGGAGAATAGTTCAGAATTCTACAAAGTAGAGCAGAATGATTTCAGACTGATAATAACAGACAATAAAATATCTGGATACATTTTTGTATGTTGTCCTCTCGTACTGTCTTGGTACTCACCTATAAGTGACATCATTGTGGTCCCATTTGAGGTCTCCTTCGAAGGTTTGGTAGTTGGCCACATCAGGAACCCCACAGCGAGGCTGTTTCATGACCTCCAGTGTGGCTTTGTCCAGCTCTCCAGTCTCCTCAAGCCCCATCTGCCTCTGCATCCTCTTCAAAGCCTTGGAGGTGGACAACATAGACTGGAAGCCACTGCGGTGCACTTTGTCCATGTAGCCAAACTTCTTCAGATAATTCTGAAGGAAAATATGACAAACTATAACAGCCGGTTCAGGATCACACAGATCAGCAAATATCCTCATGAAGGAAACCATTGACTAAAAAACTATTTAAATGCTGTTATTTGACATTCACTGTAAAACTCTCATATAGCTTGGATTTAAAAGAAAATATTCTTTTCATTAATATAATACTATTTATCTCAGTTAAAGTAACTGCTTCCTCGCACAGCTTCATTGCATTCTGTTTTGGGGTCTATCAACACATAATGAACCATCTGCTACTCACTTCTGCCAACTCTGTGTCAGTCATGTTTTGGATGATGTCTCCTGGGAAGGTGACAGTGATGGACTTGAGGGGAAGGCTCCATCCCTTCTGCAAGCATATCCCCAAAACCAAACTAACAACGAAGCATCTCATGTTTGGCTCTATTGTGGGATGCTGAAAAAAATAAAAAGCTTCTTCCTTGAGGGTCAGTGGTGATTCTCCTCCAGCGCTGGCTTCTCTCTTTGTTTTGACTGTTGGCTTCTGTTGTTGTCTTTCTGCTTTGTGCCCTTGGATGGGACTGTGGACCTTGTATTTATGCAGAGCAGCTTCTTACTCACGTAACCTCATCCCGCCTACTACCAATGTCACACCTCCTACATACATCTTGACAGAATGTCTAGTTAGACTGGCATGGGGAATTTCCAAAATGTCCACATTAAACATTTAGGTTTACCTAAGAGGTAATAAGTGGTTAACTCATCTCTTTTTTTTTTTTTTTTTTTTTTTTTAAAGGGTGTGGTATGTCAGAAGAACTGTGAATAAGACCAATAATGACAAATAATTAAGGTTGCATTTATGTTTTTATATAAATTCTCACATCTGAAAAACCACAGAAACTGCTAACCAAAAAAACAAATGACTTTATAAGCTCCTGAAGCTCCTGTTCATCAGGAAATAAGCCTAACACACCCTAAACACTTATACAGCTGATGAGTGTACTTTGTTGATATTGTTATTTTAATTCATAAGGGAGAGGCACTTTTGTATTTCTACCTGAATATAACTCAGTCATCATGGGACCCAGCCAGACACTTCTGTTATTTTCATGCTTAAAGTAGTGATAAGCTTCCACTTTTTTCATAAATAGGAATTTCCTCTTTATCTAAAGTTGGATTCTGGATAATGTCAAAGTCCTTTGTAGGTCAAGCAAGGAAATACTAGACTTCTACAAGTGTCTGCATACAGACAGAAATACGACAGTACTACTATACAGTTTATACAGACAAACATTTTTTTTCCATCTTCACTGTTGCCAAGTGGTTGGTCATTGTGTTCATATAATGATTGTAAAAATGTTACTATGTAAAGTGCCTTGAGCTAATGTACAGTATGTAACAAATTGGAGCTATACAAATAAAACTGAACTAAAAAAATTGAAGGTACTATATTGATGCCCAACTAGGAAATTTTAGTGTTACAGCAGTATAACTCTTACAATATAAAATATAAAATGACAGAAGACATGACATATACATGTAAACATGTAATATTTATATTATGATATTCAAATATTAAAATAGATATAACAGCTATACAAAGGAGTAAAATGTCAAAATAAAATTGATGAAGTAAGACTTTTTGCAGTATTGCAAAGTTGTTGTTGATTACATTTCAGTCGAACTACCTGCTGATGCAACGCCTGACTGGCATCATTATTAAAAATGAGGCAATTTATTAGCAATAACATCGATGTCTTGTTTGGCATTGAGTAACCAAACATTTCTGCATTGTTCCTACAAAGAGAATATTTTTTCTGTGCTTCATCATTTATGCCATCTGTTGAAAACTCTGTGCACTTGCATGTATATTGTGGATGTTATAGTTGGTAAATAATTGGTAGAGCATGAGTATGAAGGTGTAGCAGGCAAGGATATGTCTCAGTCAGCATAACGTGACTCACTGCATTCCCACACGAATGGTCTGAGCTGCAAATGAGATGTTGTTTTCCACTGCATTTAGAGACGCAGGTAAACATTTACCCTTAACTGATAAGTTATAAATCATGTAGAAAAACAAAGCTATTCCCTGCCTTAACCCCGGTAAAATGTCTGCCTTCCAAACAATACAGTGGTTGCAATTCAAACATATTTATTCAGTTTGACGATTGCAACAAATTAAGTGTGAATCCTTTGTCCTGCATGTCATCAAGAAACTTGCCTTTTATGGTAAAGGACATCTTGTAGCTTTGGATTTCCTAATGAGGAGGCTGTGTGAGCTCTGCCTATGGTTTGATGAGGAGGTGCATCCTTCCTCATATATAAATCTGTGGTTTCCTGTTATGGTTGTTACATCACACATGTTGACATGTTCTCACTACATTAGCTAACTTATTGTTGATTGATGTTGTAAAGCGTTTCAGTATATTTCTTTCGACAGGTTTCATAAGGTTTTAAAAACATTTCCATAAAGATTTTGCTGATTCTCATTTTATATGCCAATTTAAAAATAAATAAATAAATAAATTAATTAAAAAAAAAAAATTGAACACCACCCCAAACACATTGTCCAAGGAACAAAATACTGAATTTACACATATAATATAATGGCTACTCAGTGGGTTACATTTCATTGAGACTAAAGCAGCTTCAAATAGAATGCCTGACATAAGCACTGTGTCATTTGATGCAAGGTTATTTCTTTTTTATGTGTCTCCTCAACAGATCCCCAGGCCTCCTTTGAAAACATCTGCCACTAATTTTACATGGCGTCAAAGCCTTAATGAATATGGCTCCATGTATTTTAACAAATGCCACATTTCATTTGGTTTCACCACTCTCCTCCCAAAAATAAGCCTGGGACAGAACCTCAAAAAAATACAATTTTTTTGTGCCATTTTTCCTAACACCCCCCCCCCCCCCCCCCCCCCCCCCCCATGGCAGCACAGGCTGTTAGAACATTCTGTACAATAAGGACAAATTTGCGTCGTCGAGAACTGGATAGTGTCATAGTAAAGCAGGGAGATCTGCACTGCTTACATGGGCAGAACCTTTACGATTTGCTTAACATGTAACAACAGAGTCGTGAAATATGGAAAAGCCATCATTTTCCCTGTGGCTGCTACAACACAGAGAGGCTGAACACTAACAAACAAAACACCGCACATCTCAGACATGGTCAGAAAGTTGCTCAAGGTGACAACTCTCATTATGTGCAGAGATTTACACAGTATTCCCACACAAAAACCCATGTATTTCATGTCCTAATTAGATTGCTTTGTTTACAGTTCAGCAACTTCTTAACCGTGACATGCCCTGTTTATGTCTTATGGTATGTTTCTAGCAGGCAGTTATAAATGCAAAAATCACGTCCTGTCTGCTGCAGTTAATGTGATCCTTGGCCAGCTTCTTCGCTCAGCTGTGTTGTGTTTTATGACGACTGGTTTGTTGAATTTGCGGTGGGACAGAGAGACTGTGTAACTCACAGTACCATCACTGTGTTTCATGTGGAGGAAATGTTACCCCATCACCAGGTACTTTACCCAGCCCTGCTGAGTCTGCTAGTTCTTGGAGTTATTCTGGGAGTAGTTTTGTTTTTATACCCCACTAAACTCACACAACAGTTTATTCTGGCTCTCCGAGATGTTTGCCTCTGTGATTCCTTTGTTTTATTTTTGGTCATTCATGTTGTTCATTTCATTTTTGTGACGGCAGTTACACCAAAACAGTAACGAACAGTACATCTAAAGTATTGTCTCTGAATATTCGTAATCCTTTCTAATTAGTCAGGATACTATGCATGCCTGTGGGTGAAAATGGTGCACAGTGATCCTTAGAGCACAACAAACAAAACAAATGACACAACCAAAATAAGAAGGGATCAAAACAGGCGATCGCCTGGGTGGAAGCCAAGTGTCACTCAACACAACTGCTTGTTTGTAATGAGTCATAAGTCAATGTGATAAATACAGCAGATATAATTTCATAAACAAACTTAAAACAGTTGTCATAACGCTGTGTACAGTCATCTGAATGGGACTGTGGGAGTACATGAGGCCACAGGTTTGACTCATGTTTCCCTTGAGTGGAAGGCAGGGAAGACTTCTGCTTCACATAACACCTTATCTAAATCTAACCTAAGACTATTAGTCAGCTTTGGGAATATTTCTAACTTACTGTGTAAAACTGCTCAGTGTGAATGAAAAGATGGATTACAATAGTAAAAGAAAACAAATAGCATACAAATAGAAATGTTTTCAACATTTTTAGACATGCTATGGTTTAGATGCCAGTATTAGTGATATTAGTAATAATAACCATTCTAAAGGTTCTGTGTCATCCTGTGTCACATGTAGCCTTGGATGAAGTATATAATATACTAGGTTAGGTTAAAGCAGGTAATTCCCACACTCCATAAACAGAATATACTGAAGATATGGATAAAACAAAATACAGATAACAGATAATTAACTTTCAGGAGCTGATGCTCCAGAAAAAATTCAGACTTCATCTGACTCACATTAGTGAACGATGACTTCCCGCAATCTGATACATAGGAAGTAAAGTTAGACTACACAGCACTGTGCCATGTCAGCTTAATCAAAGCTGTTTGAAAATGCACGCCATGTTAACCATTTCTGTTTGTCACTGCTTTCTTTGTCATTGCTCTGGTACTGATTTTGTAGCAACAACCACAGACCAAAAAAACTTCCTCTGTCTCCTTTCCTCTGCTTCTAAGGTAATCTACTGACTTAGGACACCAGCTGGTGAGTGAAACAGGATATGACAGAGCCAATTAACCGCAGGGATGCATGTAAGCAAGTGTAGGGGTATATGTGTATCTGACGAAAGTGACAACACACATTTGACAAGTAAATGATGGGAATGAGAGATGGGGAATGACGTGTAGCGCATGTTCCCTGGCCAGCAGTAAATCAGGCACACTGTGGTTCATCATGGTCGCTTTAACCCTCAGACCACCAGGCCGCCCAAGGGAGATATAATTTTCAGAGATGCTGTTGACTATTTGTATGAGTTCATGTAATCATATAATATCAGTAACAATCAGCAGGCGAGTTTGGCCAAAAGCCATGCAAGAGGGTAGTTGTGTCTGAGGCGTGCCCTCGCAGTACATGGCTGGCTTTATGGACAGACATCCTCACCGCCACTGTTAAAAGACGATTACTGCCAGTCATAAGCAGGGTCTTTATGGGCGTTACATTCTCTGCCACAGGGTGTCACTCCCTGGGCCATGATGTGAGCTCTAATTTCACAGAATAATATTATTATTCCTTGTTTAACCCAATATAGAGCATCACCTCCAAATATATTTTTTAAGAGTTGTTTCCACAATATACTATGAGACAGAGGGCTTGTAAATCAAATAAAAAAAAAAGGTTTTGGTGGTATTAGTGGAAATAGAACTATGTACACTGGCATTCAAACAGAGTGTCTAATAAGGGGGTCATATGGTCAGGTTCATTCAACTCATGTTTAAAACCATCGTTTCAGAAACTTGGAAGAGGTTGGAATCTTTTCCCTTGTTGACAAAGGACGAACAGCTGATAGCAGGCAGGAAGTGAGTCAGACTCAGTATTTCAGCTGCCTCTGCACACTTTGGCTCAGACTTGTTGAGGCAGGCAAATCTTTCAACTTTAGATGTGTTTGCTGATGTTTAAGCAATGTGGGGCTACTGAGGTTTGAACCCACACGGCCTAAAATTAAAATGAATGCAACATTTTCCCCCCAGGACAAACACAGAGACTGTTGCACACACACTTTTCTGTGAGGAAAACAGCTTTAACCCTAGTTACTTAGGTAGTGACTGAAGACTCTGCCTGTGTCACCAGTGCATATCACTAACACCTACAGCACCTACAACACTGATGAAAGAGTATATAAACCTTTTACCACAAGTAATCTTTATGAAAATTAAGAAGATTTATTGTTTTTAGAAATTGCTAAAAATAAAACAAAAGAAATTGCTAGATAAAAACAAAACAAGTATGAATCCATTGTTTCCTGAATATACACATGATGCCTATTTTTGTTTGTCTTTATTTAATACTTATTCTTTAATGTACTTATGTATTTATTACTGTTTATATTATTATTGTTGTCGTCTGTCAGATGAATGCTACTCGTGATCAGACTTCTGTGTATCTTTTTTGCCATCTTGGAAAATCTATAGGCAAAACTTTGTTGTAAATAAACATATAAATAAAGAACTTGTTTAAAATGAAACATGAGTGAAGCATAAAAAAATCACCAAGCTGATGTTTGACTGTTTTTTATATCCTGTAGGAACTTTCATTTTATAACTGAGCCCCTTTGACACCTGAGAAGAAATCCACAGTGTTAAAGAGGTTGTTTGTAATAAAAAAAAAAAGAATAAAAGATAGAATATTTTGGAAATTCACCTCTAAATTCGAAGTGAAAATCTTAGTTTTTGCTCTCATAGCAATTTAAGCATAGGCAGTCTTTTAAACTCAACATTTTTTTTCAATTATGGAGTTCTAATCTTCAACATATTGCCACCATTCAAAAGCAGAGTGATTCAAAGCCAAGATCTTTTGTTTTCTTCCTGAGCTCAATTCAACTCATTTTTCTCAAAAACACCCCCCCCCCCCCCCCCCCCCCCCCCCCCCCACACAACCCCCCCCACAAAAAAACAAGCCTTCACCACTAGGTGGCACTCTTTCACAAGGACAGTAGATGTTAGAGGAGCGCTCTTGGGGGAGCATTGCTGTTCAGTTAGTCACATAAAAACATACCTTTGAATTAAACTGTGTGAACCAATTATTGTCAATTCTCTTTTTTCAGGCTTCATGCACAAGAAACATTTTGCCACAACCATTCTTCAAGGCTGTGTATTCAACATACCACCCTGAGGCAGAGATCTCATCTGCTTTGTGTACTTTGAAACTGCTAATCTGAAAGACATTGCATTTATGCCATGTACATGATTAATGCAAATCTGTTGTACACTTAGATCCACTTATTTATTTTTAAAAGTCTAATTAGTAGCTTCTTGTTAGCTGAATTGATGCACTGTCAGTCCTACAAAACACAGATGAGTGTGACATGGATGCTCTTTCAGCACAATGGGATTTTCATAGAAAACCAATCAGTGCAGAGCAATGTCGGTAAATAAGATGATGGCTATTGTTCTCCCTTCTCGTTTGTGACACCACCGTTCTGTAAATGTTGATGTGACTTATTCCAGGACTGATGTTATGATGCTATATAGACTGTTTTGAAAAGGAACATTGTTTCCAGTTGTGCAGCAGCACCAGGTGCACAACACTCTTATATGCTTCCCAGCTTGGGATTAATAAAGTATCAATCAATCAATCAATCAATCAATGATGCCTGATTAAAGATCAAGTAGATGAAATTGCTACTCTAGCTTTCATGAAAAAAAGTCCTCTCTGAGATATAAATTTCATGCAGCGCATTTAGGGGTGACTGAAGCTCAGAGGTGGAGCGAGTTACAGACCATTTACCATTCCCTTTGAGCTGCTCTGCTGAAAGGTACACAAAGTCATTGGGGGAGTTATACAGAGCCAAAACCTGACTAAAACATGGTTAAAATGAAAGAAATATTGATATACATATGTAGGTCAATTTCACCAGTGAAGAAAAGAGCAGGTACAGATCTGTGGAGGTCACTTGCATTATACTCTGCTGTTTATTTGCCTTCATTACACGCATGAATACAACAATACACAATTCTTGTCTGTCTGCACATTTGCTGAATCTTTGTTTGAATGCGCAAAGGTAGTCCAACTATCTAAACTGAAGGTTGCTCCACCCTGAACCTGAGTTGTTTTTATTAGAGACTGATAATGTGAAGTGGTGTAAAGAGAGGCCCTGCTCTGTCCCTCAGGACATGTGGTTAAGAATCACATTAGCCCCAAGGACAGTGGGTCACTACAGGGAAAGGTCACCTGCGGTTCTATAAGAAATACACAGCTCCGGTATTTCTTTTCCTCTTATTTGTAGTTCTTATCTTGATATTTAGTTCTCCAATGAAACTAAGCATCTTTGTCCAGGAAACCAAGCCAATATGATAGGAATAGCCTCAGAGGCTGAATTATGTAAAAACATTCTTCAGTTGAAACCGAGTATTGATCTGCTTTCTGCTCAGCATTATATTGTGTGCACATGGTCAGTATAGGTTTTGCTCTGTGGATTCAGAACATGTTAAATGTGAAAGTGTTATCCCAAGTGATTTTGCAGACAACTTGAGGAAAGGCCTCACTCAGACTATGTGGTCTTTCCAGGAACATCATGCGCCTCCAGCTATCAAAGCTTTTCATGTACAGGGAAGAGAAATGGCATGTCAGGCCTTTGAGAACTCAACTATTAACTTAGAGTCACTTGCTGCATTATTGCACCGTGGTAGGGAATTCCAACCGAGCTTCTGAGCTGCAGCAAGGTGCCACTACAAACCTCAGATATCTAGGGCTGTAAGTGTTGATTGCTGTGGAATATTTACAATTAAGGAAATGCTAACTAATTCTTAAATATTTTGAATAAATGCACTGGGTGTAAAGGTGGTTTACTGAATGTATCCTATACTAGTAGGAGGGAAATTATTACTTTATGGGTGGAAATAAAAGATAGCGAGCACCCACCTTACCCCTGCCTTTGTTTCACTGTGCAAGGAAGGAAAAAGCACAACCACATCAGTGCTTGATTGTAGTCATTTTTTATGCACCATGAATCTATTATTCACAGTTCTCATGTCTTAGTGTTGGCTTGGTTAACTGGCTGGAAAAAGTTGGGCAACCCACCTTGCAACTGGTAAACTGGTTAAGATGCACCACATAAAAATAACCTTGTTTGTCTTTTGTGAATCTTTCTGCTTATCTACATAGACAGTCAAATAAAGGTTAAATGCGTGTTTCTGTGCAGGCAAAAAGCAAAGACATACGAGTGCAAAAGCACTCCAGGTAAATTTAGTGAAATGTCATGATTTTAGATGTACTGTAACATGCTGAAGTCACTTTTGTCACATTAAGCCAGACCATATGCTTTTCCTCTCTTACTTGAGTGCTTTGACTATCAACAGTATACAAATTTTAAATTACTTTCTCGATGAGATATTTATCAGCATAAAGTTGTTTTGAATTATGTGGAAGCTCAAAGAAAACAAGCTGATCAGCGTTTCTATCATTTTGAAAATTATTTGTAGAGACTCCGAGAGACGGCAATACATTGTGTGCTGAGTCAACACATTTGCAAGCCACTCTTTCATTTGCAATGAAAATTACAAATCTAATCCACATTGCATTGTAATCCAGCATTGACAATAATATATTTATTCATTCATTGTTCACTTCTCATGTGTGAAATGTACAGTCCACCTGGTCTATAAACATCATAGACAACATAGACAGCTGGTAGTGAACTGTTGTGTATCAAGGTATGGGGTATCATCCTGGCCACTGCTTGTATGCCTTGAAGCCCTGAACTTGAAGCCCTGGCACTTATGCAAATGGGGGCATCGAGGGTGACTCTTCGCCTCACAGAATTTTCGATCTTCTGTGGTTTGCTGTGGGTGACTGGACTTGCTTGTGTTAAGCAGAAGACATTTCTCCTCTCATCCAAGACCATATCCACACAGAAACTGCATGAAACATAAAACAATCTTTTCTTTGCTGTTCTGGAAAAGTTTCCCCCACACACAGCATTGTTTCAGGAAATGTCTCCATCCAAAAGAAACTAAAACGACTCAAAATGCTATAGTACATACATATGCCAGGACTGTAATGGAGCACATTACAGATATAATAACAGAAACAGAGACAGAATGAACTGAGCCAGGCAAAAGAAAGGGAAATGAAAAAAAAAATAAAAAAATAAAATAAAATAAAATAAAATAAAATAAAATAAAATAAAATAAAAAATTCCAACTTAGTGACTTTGTCAATATATTTAGCGACTTAGGCTTTTTTCTGTATCTAGTGACTTTGACACAAACCTAACTACTTTTCAATAGGAAATGGCCAGTTCTCCCACACAGGTGAGCTTCATCTAGCTGTATTTACTGAGGGTGGGGTCTGACTGTAGACACAGAATATGAGAGAGAGAGAAAGAGAGAGAGAGAGAGAGAGAGAGAGAGAGAGAGAGAGAGAGATACTGTGACCACACACATCACAGAGACAAAGAAAAGAAGGAGCTATGGATGGGGAGAGCAGCTGACCATGTGGAACAATCACTAATCTGTTCATTTAAGTAAAAATAGTTTCTATGAAATAGGTTTTGTTTTCTCTCCCTTTATTTTATGATTCTGTTTCTGATCATCTTCAGCACTAATTTTTTTTTCTTTGCCCCTGTGTCCGAAGTTGCTGAGGACAGGATGTGTTCTACTGACATATAGCCTCTTTTCAGACTGACTTAAGTTGCTTTTCATTCACAGTAGTTGGTAACACTGGAAAACAATCTCCAAACACAAGACAGTGAATGTCAGCACAAGAGAGAGAGGTGGGACTATGACATCACCACTTTCCTAAAGTAGCTGTCTACACAAAAATGCAAGTCTGGCATTTTGAGATTTTTCCACTGTGGGAAACACTTTCAAAAATTTACAATTTCAGGTCTCCAAAACACCATTTCCATGTGGACGGAACACCAATAGGTTTTTTTTTTTTAAAAAGTGTGCGTAATTACCCACTTGTTGAACAGCCACCAAGAGGCTTCTTCAGTTCTGAAGTAAAGAACCGTAAATATGGACTTTTAATCTTAACTACTGGTTTTCAAAGTAAAACAAAGGGAGTAACAGCATGGCTTATTTCTCATCAAAAAAATCTTATCTCCTATAGGAGAACATCAGTAAACTGTCCATACCTGACTTTCTGAGTCTTTATAAGAGACAAAATTACTTTACATTCTCATATCGTGTTTTTTGTGTCAGAACTGAAAATAATGATAGCTACTAATCCATAGAGGTTCCACTCCGGCTGTATGCAAAATGTTGAGCTTGGTAAAGATCTCACAATCTTTAAGTCATCATCCTCTGGTTCAGTCAAAACTAATTAGAACACTGAATATGGCCATAGAAGCCATTGTCTCTAGTGGTGAGTTGTAATAGGGTTATTATCAGTCAATAGAAGTGGAGAGAGGAAGAGCCCACTCTCACCACCAGCTGGCATGGAGTCTGGATAAACACAAGCTTTGAGTGCATCTTGTCTTTCTCCCCCATGACCAGATTTTCCTGCAGACATGAATTTCCAGCACACAGCTTCTGAAAGGTTAGAAGCTCCCACTCCCTCCAGCTGTTTGTCTCATATCGTTGGCCATCTCCTTCTAATGGATCAGTACTGTTGGGTCACTGAGGGACACTGCTCCCGTGGGAAAGAATTATAGGATTACAAAACCCTTCTATCAGCACATAAAAACTACCTTGCCGTAAAGATCCCTCACATAGAGCTTGCTCTGCCACTGTTGTGCCATTAAGAACCTGAAGAAGTGATGCGCATCCACAGCTGTGCTGCTACAGTCTACTATTTACATTATTATTACATTCATTTTCTTCCGCCACTGCCAGCTTAGACATACACACGGTACTGTAGTAGTGAGAAGAACCTGCTATATCGAGTGTATACATGTTCGTTCTAGTTTTAACATCTGATAATCTCATACTGAGCAACAACAGTAACTTACATTGCACATTTTGTAATGTTCACACAATTTGTGTCACCATAATGAACATAACCATTAAAGCTTAATATCTTCAGTCTGTTACTAAGATGAAAAGAGTCACTGTAAAAAAGACTTCTGTTATTGCAGGGTTTACCGATACCCTTGTTGCCCTTTTTTCCTGGCAAATCTTTCAGGAAATCCATTCCTCCTGAGTTAAAGATAAATGATCTCCCAGAATTTATATTATCCATGTTGTTGGAGTCACAACTGCATTGTAGCACCTCAGACTCCTCGCCAGAGTGCATTCACATGAGGAGTGAGCTAATGTGTGTGCATGTGTGCCGATCATTACTTTCTACTTTCAGCAATCAGCACCATCCCATCCCTTGGCTTAGATGGTGTTCTGCTCCTGTAAAGGCGGATGTTCTTTAGGTTGCTGCAGTGTTACGGTTCTCTGGTTCTGCTGCTGCTGCTGCTCCAGCGGAGACTGCTGCTGCTGCTGCTGCTGTGGGGGACAAGATGAGAGAATTTGCTTCAGAGGGGGCTGCGGTGGTGTCACCGGCTCTTGCTCCAGATTAGGAATCTCTTTCCTGTCACTGGGCTGAATCTCTAGAGCTGGTGTGTCTTTGCAGCAGAAGTATTGCTGCCAGATTTTACGGAAGGCTGTGCGGAACTTCTTAATGCGGAAAGCATAGACAATTGGGTTGACGGCAGAGTTGCCATGGGTGAGTAGAATGGCAATATAGAGGATGACTATGGGTTTCTTGCAGTCAGGACAGAAAAGTGTGATGCAGTTGATGATGTGGAGGGGGAGCCAGCTGCTTGCAAAGAGAAAGAGGACCAGAGCCAAGGATTTTGCAAGGTTGAGCTCCTTGTCATAGTACTTGTTGGGATCAGTGTGGTTTGTGGTGAACTTCTTGTTGTTAAGTTGCTTGTGGATCATGTAGAAGATTTCTACATAGATAACCAGCATGAGAAGCAGCGGTGGCAGCACCCAGCCAAAGAAGTTAAAATACACCATGTAGTCCATGCTGATGACATTTTCAAACTGGCAGGTGATAATAAGGTTGGAGCTGTTGGAGTCATTCAGCTGGAGGTGCCTCAGGTTGTTCCAGCCTAACATGGGTGTCAGGCCCACGATGAAAGCCACCATCCAGCAAATCACAACTGCCAGTCCTGCTCGCCGAGGGGTCACCACCTGTTTGTACCTGCAGGTGCAAACAACAGGGTCGTATCAGCACTTTCTCTTAGAGCGCTGCTGTACTCTCTTTGACTACATTTGTCATTTTGGCAGTGCCCTTACATTGACAATAGGTGTGATTTAAGAGAAAGTGTCATCATGTAAAGCAGAAACCTCTATACACTTTACACAAAGCTTCTCACAGCACATTTCCACCTGAACAAGTCTGTTTCTGAAATTTTTTATAAATAAACACTGGCCTTTACATCACTGGTGCTTTTCATGCTTTTTTGTTCAGGGATACTGAAATATAGTGTTTAAACGTGGCTCAATATGACTTTCTAATTCACTGCAGTGGTACAATGAAGATAAGCTGCAGTATTTGGCATGAAACAACAGACTTTTCACAGATCTGGCTTTTTCATTGTTTATAAATACAAAGCAGATGGTAGAGGGAGGAAGGAGATGCAGAAGCTGTAAAGTGTTATCACTGCTGTCTTGTGACCCATAAATGACATACAGTACTTACAGAAAGAGAGAGACAGAATCTTTCCTACGTGCAGGGATGAAAACTGTTATCAGACCAAGCCTAGTTAGAAAGTGTGTAACAACTGATTCATTTTGGATTAGTGACAATTGATATTTATTATTTTGCTCAAATTATGAGGAAAATGTTAGCATTATGATAACTTGAGCTGTATTCAACTGTAGCCTTAAAAAAAACTAAATGCTGCAAAATTAGCCTGTCACAGGTGCAGTGTGCTAAATTAGTATTGATTAAGGGACGTATGTTTTAATGTGTCTATGGATATGTATGTAGCTCGTTATCCACACACTGGGCCCGAGGCCTGCTTCAAAAAGATCCAATAATGATCTGTGTGGGAGTGTGGGAAAAATGAGAAACATTAGTACATGGGGTAAGAAATGGTTTTCTGACTCAACATGAGAAAAGAATCACTGACATAGTGACAGAGACAGTTGTGAGAGACACATTGGTTTACTAAGCTGCTGAATACAAATAAGTGAAAAGCTCAACTGCATGATAGAGCGCTATCATAAGCCTGTAAGACCCACTGGTGTCACAGACTGGAGATTAAAGTCTGAGGGTCCCACAGACAGTAATCTCGGACAATAAATTCCCCTTTTCAACCCGGTTGTCTTTCTAGCCTTTCAGCACCACAGCTCAGTCTTTTGTTTCAGCCAGGCATGAGAAATCACTGCTGGTCCTGTCCATCAGAAACAAAGAGGGGAGACTCAACACCAATTTCACCAATCGTCACCTCTTTTGTGACCTCCAGAAACACAAAAACATCATCTCCTGTCTTGTACAACCCCATCCCCCAGATGCAATTATTCTGTCAATATTTTACACCTCTCAGCACGTATTAGAGCTCTAGGAGAGGGGGACATATTAAAGCTGTTGGCTGATCAGTGATGTCCTGGTTAGCTGTCATGTCAGCTCCCAGTGAGAGGCAGATCTACAGTGCATGCATACAAAGGGATTGGCATTTTGTGAAGTGAAACATGAGACCGGAGGAAACCTTTCTCTGCAGCACTGGAGCTCTAGTGACATCAGCTGTGTACTGTATGAGGTGGGTTTTCATCATCACCATTATCTTTAGAAAAGGCCCTGAAAACACAACTTTAAATCTATGACCTCTCAATTCTACTCCTATTGCTATTGTTTCACGGGTTCTCTTCTCCATTTTATAAGGTATTCTATTTTTGAATTCTGTTGGGTACCCTTTAAAGGTGTCCTTCCCAGAGACTGTGTCAGGACCCATGAATGGGTTATGGATGATTTTATTTATTTAATAATTTAGGCCTATATAACCAATCTCTTGGAAAAGGTCCCCATATATAAAGTTGGGGGGGGGGGGGGGGGGGGGAAAAAAAAAGGGGGGGGGGGGGGGGGGGAAATATATAGCACTACATACAGTACATAAAAATTTCTCATCATCAACGAAGATGCGGAGTGAAATGAGTTTTAGATTACTTTTACAGCTTCATGTATAGATATAGTTTTACACGCAGATGTACTAGATTGCATTTTTGTTTTGGTTCTACACTGGGAATGTGCAATAACAATAAATGTATTTTATTCTTTTTTTTTCTTTTATTTTGTCCCGATCGAAGCAATTGAAGGGCTCATAGAGCAGTTACAAATAACACACTTTAATAGTTAAAAACCAAAACTGAAACACTATGCAACTAAGCAAATTACAAAAATGATGTGCATACTGGAAGAGTGTGCAACTTAGAGGTACGAATATATATTAAACAAATGTCTAAGTAAATAAATGCAGGTGTATCTATAAATGCATACATACACACAAATCCATCCAATATTATATTATATTATATTATATTATATTATATTATATTATATTATATTATATTGTATTACATTATATTATATTATATTATCATGGATTTTCCATGTGGCACACGGATGCGGATGGGAGAAAGTGAATCCACATCTTCATGTGATGCTGTGTGAACCTCCATTACCTGGTCGGGATCTTAACCCTGAGATAGCGGTCAATTGCAATAGCCAGGAGGGCGAGGATTGAACTTTGCGTCAGCACCAGCACCGTGCACGCCACCAGCAGGCAGCTGTAAAAGTGAGTTTGAAGTCCGATGCTGATCATGATGGCCAGGGGGATGACGAGTGCGCCCACCGCAATATCCGCCACAGCCAGCGAGACAATGAAACAAAACGTGGTATCTCGCAGCGACTTGTTAATTTTCACCGCCCAAACCACCATCACATTCCCGATCACAGACGCAACTGCAATCGCCACCTCCATCCCAATGTAGAGGGACTGTGCTGATGACAGTGCTCCGGGCATCTTTCTGCAAGAGATGTTGTCCTTAGTGAGAACAAGGTTGATTTGAGCGAAGCAGCTCTGTCAGACGCTCTCCTTGCTTCTCACGTCTGTGCCACTACAATCGCTGCCCTCCACGCTATCATCTCTGTGGGTCCATCAGCTCCACGGTGCCCAGTTTCGCGTGGCCATCACCGTGTGTAAGTTGCGGGGAAAATCCAGTTATTTCCGAAGGGAAGAGACGCGTTAACAAGCAGCATATCAAAGGATGAAAGGACTTTCCTAGAGTCGGTGTCGCATGTGCAGGCTGTTGTGCATCGCTCCTGCTCTGCGCCTCCACCTGCCCGTGCACAGCATCCGTCCCGTGCGCTCTGACTTATCCAAGAGGGCGCTTTACCTCCAGCGGCAGTAGTCTGCGTTTTGAAATTCACCAACGCTCGGTTGAATACAATGCAAATAAGACACTACCTTGTGAGAAGTAGCGCGCGCATGGGCAGCACCTGCAGCACAGACGGATGCCCCCCTTTCTCTCTCTGTCTCTCTTGTGCTTTCGGTAAGAAGAATGCAGTTGGTTTGAAAAGCAGCGCGATTTTTCTCGTCTTCTCTTCGCTCCATTCACACTCCAAGTCTGTAGTTGTAGCTCTAGTTAATCCTGGTGTCACTCGAGGTTTGTCTGCTCCCTGCGGTGGAGATGGGTGCGAGGCAGAAACAAGCGCATGTCGCTGAAGCCTTGTGCGGGACCTGTCCCAAGGAAGTCAGGCGTGGTGCAGAGGTGATTGAACTCCCACTTAGTTTCTGTTCCTCTCCCACCCACGCCCACGCTGAAGGACCTTGCTCCAAGACTATTATTCAGATAAAAGGTGAGGCAGTCAAGAATGCAGATAACGCTGTGGAAAATAGCAGCAAATGGACAGTTTACACTCACCAGCCACTTCTATCAGATACAGAGGAGGGCGTCAGGAGTTGCACCTGCTGTGGTTTTCTGCTGCTGTAGCCCATCAACTTCAAGGGTCATTATGTTGTGCGTTCAGTGATGGCCTTCTACATACCTTGGTTAAGTGTCTTATCCTCGTGAATTATTGGCATTCGACTCTGACCTCTGGCCTCCACAAAGAGTTTTCTGCCCAGAAAACACTCACTTGATATATTTTTACATCAGTCAGTTCTCTGTAAATGGTTGTGCATGTAAATCTCTATAGATTAACAGTTTCTGCAATACTAAGACTAGCCTATCTGGCAGCAACAACCACGCCATGTTCAAAATTACTTCAATCACTTTTCTTCCCCATTGTGATGCTCCTTGAAAACTGAGCAGGCTGTCTTTACCATGACTGCATATCTAAATACATTGAATTGCTGCCATGTGATTGGCTGATTAGATATTTGTGTTGACAAGGAGTTAAGGGGTACCTAATATAGTGGCCATTGAGTATTTGTACAGTATAAACAGTATACATAGTCTGTTGTAGTTCAAAGCTACAGTGGGTAATGTTAATGCATATTCAGATTGATTGTGATGTTTATGAGATTAAAGATGTTTGGCTAAATATTGTTAAAAGAAAATTGATTTTTAAGCATAAAAGGAAAAAAGCATCTAGAATTGGGTATGCCACTTTGTTATTCAACACTTGTTCATCATTGTTTGCTTATTATTGTTTGTTGTTGTATTTGTTCATGATTAGTTCAACAAAAGCAAGAAAGGCATGAAGTGATGTTTTTTTAGAGGCAGTCCCAGGTAAGTGATAGAGGAGTCAACAGTGATATAAGTGATTACACAAGCCAAGGCCCACTTTTTTTCTGAGGTAGCTACTTCAATTTAATTCGAAACACCTTAGAGAAGCACACAGAACAGAGATATTCAGGTCATTCTAAATATATCTTTGTGCCTCAAACTTCAAAGAGCTCCTCTCTGAGCCTGGAGCCAGCCCTTTCCTCCAAACTAATGGGAAATTTACAGCAGGGCTTAGAAACCTTATAGGCAGATTTAGATTTATTGATCAGTTGTTCAGCAGTTTTCAAGAAGTCTGTGGAAAAGATATTTCCTGCCTTCAGACCCCAGCGACACAATCACTGAAGCTGTCGCGCTCTGCGAAAACACACCATGTGAGTCTCAAACAGCCAACATGGCAAACATACAGGTGTGAAACAAAAAGCACGGGAAATACTGTGCTTTTTTATTGTTGCTTTTGCAGGTTAACAGGAGGCAGCAGTGTGAGCTCTGACTATGGCAGAATCCCTCGTGCACTACTGTGGTGATTAACTTGTAAAGGTTTTGGCCTTACTATGTAGAGTGCCTTGAGATAATGTATGTTGTGATTTGGTGCTATGAAAATAAAATTGAATTGAGTTGAATGAACTTTATGTACATTTGTGTATAGAAAGAGATGCCCTGAGATTCACTGTAAAACATTAGCAAAAGATAAAGTAGGGGATGTCGTCAGCCTTCACACCTGGAGATGCTGATGATGGGACGACCAACCGTTGGCACGGAAGACAACCTCCATCTGTGACGAAGCTTCATGGAGGCCTCTGCATGAGGTATGAGGTCAGCCAGTGTGAACTGAGGATGCAGGCAGCCATATGGTCTTCTTGCAGTGATGACAACTGACACACTTTAGGCTTCAATAATGGTAACACATGAGTAATAACTGTTTATATATTCATCTGCTACTTTATTAGGTAAAAATGACACCTAAGAAAGTAGCAGAAGTGGCACTAATTGTGATCTTCTACACCTGTAGCCAATCTGCTTCAAGGTTTGGTGTGTTGTGTGTTTTTCTGCACATCTTGGTCGAAGCGAGTGGTTACTTGAGTTACTGTCTGGCCTCTCCCCTGTCCTCTGGCATCAACTCTGCATTTTTGCCCAGATAAACTGCATCTAACTGGATATTTTCTTTTTTTGGACCATTCTCTGACAAGCCTAGAGACTATTTTCTGTGGAAAATCCTAGCAGATCAGCAGTTTCTGAAATACTCAGAACAGGCTGTTTGGCAGCAACAACCAGGCCACATTCAAAGCTACTTAAATCACTTTTCTGACCAGTTTTGATGCTCAGTTTGATCTACAGCAGGTTGTCCTGCATTGACTTGTAGCCATGTGATTGGCTGATTAGATATTTGCACTAACAAGCAGTTGAACAGCCATATATACTGCAAAGTGGTCAGTGAGTGTAGAGCAAATGTGTGAGCTAACACACTTACTGTAAGGCTGTAGTTCATGCTTTTCCTTGCACTATTAATTAGGTGTCATTGTGTATGACAGCCACTGGTACATCAAGCCCAGCCTCAGTTGAGAATAACACAGAATCTGGGAAGAGGATTGTTACATCACTCCAGCATTCTCGGCTTTTGTTTTCTCAATTGGTTTCTTCTTTAGCAGCTTAGATCCTCAGAGGAGGGAACACAGCCATACTCGGCATAAAAAAACACTGGCCTCATAACACTATTAATGCTTGTTTTCACCAAGCACATGACAGCAAGTAAACTGTTTGAAAGAGGTGAAACACTCATTGTATCTCATTCAGACTTCCTTAAGGATCTTGACTTTTTGTCCCATCAAGGTTTTTCAAGACATATACTTCAACAGTTGACACGCAGATCAGTTACAGTGACAGTACTGAGCACAGAGCACAGAGAAACGTTTCATCAAACATTTGTCAGATTTTGCCACCTGAGGCTATGAGGTTCAATGTGCATTGGTTTTATGAGATGCATTTGGCAGTTCAGTGCACTTTCCCTACTGAGCCCAGAATCAAAGAAAATTCATCTTCTATAAAAGTCCACAGTTTATAACAAAGGATTTCAGTGTTTCTGGTTGGTGAGATAAAACCACTTTATTAAGTATATGTGGATTATCCAGAAAGATGACATGAAAACCCACTAGTAGAGAGATGCACAGTGTGACATCATGACAGCTTCTGAGGCACATCAACCTTTTTTGCAGTAACATTGCAAACTTTATAGTAATTGCCTGGACCAAGACCCAGCACAGGGCAACATCTATATTCAAATGGTATGACTTCCTCCCTGTGTCTTCTCTGCTGAACTGGGATGAAACACAATATTTCTCAGTCATTAAAAAAGCCACAGCAATGAATTGCAGGGGTGCTCTCAGTGGACAGTGAGCCACACTGCTAGTGTTGTATTCAAGACCACACTAACCAAGACCAATTCAATGCCATGAAAAGACTGAAACTTTTAGGGGCAGAGACTGTGTCAAAACTGAGACCAAGGCAGGATGAGACAAAGTCGAGACCATGGCCAGTGCATTAATACTGTATACTGTATGTATCGGTCCAACCCTATCTATTTATAAATGCAACTGGTCCCTTGGCAGGCTTCAAAGCAGGTGACTCACTAAGTGCACCAGCATGTGCAGAGACTTTGACATTGTTTGTATAAGAAGTACAAGATGAATTGCTTAAAAAAACACACACAATGACCAGGCACTGCATTAGTTTTACAGATCAATAGTTAACCTTTATTTACAATAAATGATAGCAATGCACTAAAATTAAGGATGGTCTGACAGGCCAAAATCACTGGATCTGATATGATCCGTAAACTCTAAATAAGGCACAACTGCTTTACTTGACAAAGGCAGCAACCTGTAACAGAATGGTGTCTGTGGTCACTGTTGTGTCATGTGACCAGGACTGAGTGAGGGCTGTGAATGTCTGCAGCATTGTATTTTGGAAATGGCAGGTTATATCTAGGTGGTAAGTGCATCAGCACAAATGTCATATTAACAGCTAAGTTGTTCAAAAGAGGTAAAAGAATATATAAGACTAATATCATTCAAGGTTGTCAGTATTGTATCAGACACTTAAAAAGTGGTGAGCCACTCCTAAGTGTTTTCTGCACTGTGTTGTGTAAAACCAATAAGATTTCACATCATATAACACCTGTATTAGACCAACACTGTGTATAATAGCCTAACTGCATTGTAGCTGGGAATGCTTTGGTTGCATTTGAAAGAATTTACACATCATTAATGTTTTATTAGTTGAATTTTGTATTTTAAAACCCCATATATCTGCAGAGTGCACAGCCCATGCTGAAAAGACAAATTAAGTGAAAGCTGACAGGCTTAACTTTTTTTTTTTTTTTTTGTCTCATAAAAATGGAAGCGCATTAATCAATTTCCTTTCTCTGCTGCCACATCTCTGTCTCTCTTACCCAAGTGAGAGAACAGTGAGTAGGGGTGAGCTGATAAAATACTTCCGTACCGTCTGATACTGGTCAAAATCACTGGATCATATATTGGACAGATAAAAATATAAAATCTGATACAATCCGAAAATTCTATATATTACATGCCTCACTCTGTTACACTGAGAATCATGTCTTAGCACAAATGTGTTGTCAACAACTTCATGGTTTAAAAGTTACTGTTGTGTACTGATATCGGTATTGAAGCTACTCGAGTTAGTGATATCAGTATTTTTACACAAATAAGTGGTATCCTCCCTAACAGTTAGATGGTATAAAGCGTTTACTGTTTGTTTTCCTTGGATGTTGTTATGCATATCAATCTTTTGCAGTTCAGGAGTTAAGTTATGTGAACTTTGTAAGAAACAACTTGGTGACATCTCTGCTCTGTGACAAATGCATAGTTATTGGTTGCATCAGAAAATAGAATTGCACAAATAAATTTGGTATGGCCTTGAACAGTCACATTGTTTTTTTCCTGTTCCAATTGACACTGAGAAAAAAAATGTGTCTAAGTCCAAGATGAGATTGAGACCTTTAAGAATGGTCCTGACACACAGCAACAACATTGTTAACATTGTCCTGTTAGCCAGGATTATATTCCAGAAAAAACATTAAAACATTTCTAATAAGACTGGAGATATCATGGAATATAGTTGCAGCGTCGATACATGACACTCCAGGAAATACAACACAGGATGGTAACCTGGGTTGTATATGAGGAAACATGAGAGCACTTAAGCTCTTCCATGTATTCCCTGGATAATCAAGTAAGCACCCATATAGCCACTAATTTAATACAGCTGCTGGAAAATCGTAGTCTTCTATATATTTATGTGGAAAGTGGTGCAAAATAAGTGATAAAACATATTTACCAAAGCCTACAATCTTGACCATACAATAAACTTTACAATAAAAAATACAATACATTTTTAAATAAACAGAAGCAGCTACAACATTTTACTTGGTTCACCAAAGCATCTGCTTTGAAACAACAACAAACAAAAGTTGGGTTGTTGAGGTTATAAATATTGTAGCTGTATACACAACAAAGTGTGACAGCAATGCTTTATTATATTTTTGAATCCCGTTTTACTGTGCTATAGTGAACTGTAGTGCACTCAGATCATACAGATGCTTGTGCACAAGTTGCCAGCTGGTCACCCCACGTCAGATCACCTGCTCAGCCCACATTCAGCCGAGGAATTTAACCATCACACCCACTGGAATCTTGAGTTGACAAGGTGAAAATGAAAAATGTCAACAGCTAGTTGTCATTCTGAAGAGACAATTGGCCTTTTCTGAAGAGCTCCAGGAGGCTTGCTTCCTTCGGTGTAATGGTACTGAAAATCAAAAGGTTGTTTATGGTGTTTATGGAATTAAGAAGTGCACTCGAAAAAAAGGCCCAAAATGCCTGTGTGCATGTATCTAAGCTTATACAGTACATATTTATAAATACTTTATAGTCACTTAACTGACATGGATTAGATAACCAAGATGTTAAATAGGGAGATTAAGAAGTGTTAGGTGGAAGGCAGATTTTACAAATGTTTGAACATAGCTGTTTCCCGTCTTTATATGAAAGCCAAACAGCTATCTCTTGGCTTAAGCATCAAATGAAAACATTTTAATCATTCACATCTAGGTGTGTATAATATTTTCTTTATATCTTTCTCTGGAGATATTTGAATGTGACTGTCAGCTGCCACGTAGTATTATGTCCCCTGGCCCATAAAATTTCTTTGCATAAAAACCCGAGAGTAGCAAATGTTTCACTGCATCGCCCACATTGAGTGTCTTCACATCCTGCATGTTGTCATTTCCATCATTCAGTCAGTGATGCACCAATATGGGTGGTTGATTTAAATGAAAACTTCACAGCTTCTCCCACAGATGGTTTTGCAACTACAACATGCAGAGCTATTTGTAAACCAAAGTGGAAAAAAAAATGTGAGAAAACCACATTCATGAATGTGGGTTTTGTTTTGTGCTTCACAGTGCAATTTTTGACATCAGTTAAATTAACAACCATGTACCATCTTAAGTCAGTGCCAACAGTGTAGAAACAATTCATGACTGGTTTCAATTCATGGTTGCGTACATACGACATGCACACTCCTGCTGAATAACAATAAGTGGTAGAATTTGTACAGTAATATACTGATCATTATTACAGCCTAGATATACAAGAAATACTGATGCTTCATATTATAGCTTCAGCTGTTCATTGCAAGTTTTACATTTGTCACTGAGGATGGTAGTTATGTTAGTAAAAGGACTAGTGGCACGTTTTGCATATGTACTTGTAACCCATAAACAACTCTCACAGGCTCATAATACAATTGGTTCTCTTTGACTTCTGAGGAAATTAGCAGAATAAAGACAGACCTGAATAATTATGGCTTTCACAACTCTAGCATTAGGCATTTCCCTTTCAAGTCAGACTCTTGTTCTTGTCTGTGCCTCGACAGTACTAAACCATAGATAGATAGATAGATAGATAGATAGACAGACAGACAGGGAGAGAGAGAATATAATTAGCTGGAGAAGCCGGAGAGAGGCATCAGTTAGGACTAGATAGATGAGGGAGCAGATGAAAGAAAATTAAGCGAGAAGTGGAAAAATGTGTGGCTAAATGACCTAACTATGAATGTAATCTATTTAAGAGGTGTGGTCAGTCCCTTATCAAATGACTTATTTTGGCTCAGAAAGTGTCTTCATACAGTAGTAAGGATTGTCAGTCCGCTTTGCAGTGATGTTCCACTGAAATTCCACTTCCTGATAAGCAAAACAAAATACAACCAAGTCAAATGAGTTTTGGCTCTCTGTGATGCTCCAGCTTATCTGATGTGAGCTCAAGGATTTGGGAGGTTGTCAAGATCCAGTGTTGTAAAAGAAAGAATTAATAATCAAGCTTAATTCTATAGCAGAGAAAACCAGAAACTCCATTGTTCAGTGTGAAGTGTGCATGCTAAAAAGGCTACTGTGTTTGAATTTTGGATGCTCATTCCCATGAAGCACATAATGAAATTGGATTGGGACTATGGACTGATCTGGATCTATCATGCACAACAATCACTAATCTAACTGATGCATCATATACAAACTTGTTGCTGATTAGATGGGTAGGACACATTTCATCTCCTGAATTATTCTCTGCCTCAGTGTTTGTCTAATTATCTACAGCTTGTGTCGTGCATAATATATGGGATGTTGTTGTTGACTGAAAATGATACTGTAATGATTAGCTGTAATGATTAGGTATCGCTCTGTTCCTGACCAGGACAAAAAAAATAACCTATTGTT
This sequence comes from Brachirus orientalis, assembly GCA_016785285.1. Lineage (NCBI taxonomy): Eukaryota > Metazoa > Chordata > Actinopteri > Pleuronectiformes > Soleidae > Brachirus > Brachirus orientalis. The sequence goes on from JAFBJR010000150.1 coordinate 12,105,893, forward strand.
TATATTGTGAAGAAAATAATATTGTATTTATTGCATGTTTAAAGTATCATAAGGGAATGAATTTAGTGACATCTGAGTGTGTCAGTTACAGGAGTTCATTAGTTCATCATTAGTGCAAAGACCTTTTTTCCTCTTCGTGATCTTCTTGATTTGGTGACCCCATAGCCGAATAGTACTAAGATGTCAAAAATTCTGTCAGCTGTGGAGATGCCAGATTTAATCATCTATGGCTTCTTTATTGAAATTGCCTGCTCTTCTTTCCACTTTACACAATAGAAACATTAGTCATTAAAGGACACTTGTTCGGGTTGGCAGTTGAGACTGACCTTCCAAGAAAAACAAGTGCGTCACTCTTTATAAGCAATGTGACATGGCAACGCCTCACTCAGGGTCATAGTTAATATAACATGTTAACTATCAGCAAGCATGTTAACTAGCATCAGTTAACTATTTCCTACCATTACAAAATAACATATCATTATTATAAAATGTCCTCGACATGAAAAGAACCACAGTCTTTGACTAACCAGCATTATCTTCTGCCTCAGGCAGTGTAGAAATGTAAAATGTATGGTATAGTTGGGTGTCATAAACTCAGGTGTTTACTGGATTAAAATTAGACTCCTTCACTCTGAGATGTGTTTGTAATTTTCATTCAACAAAAAAACTGCATCTTTTTGTTTAAGGTGCTTTAAAACAGTAGCATGTAATTTAAATATAAAAAATGTCCACCATGGTTTTCTCAATCCTGGTCCTGGAGACCCACTGCAGGTGTGTTTGAGCAGGGAAACATCTAAAACATGCAGTGCAGTGGGTCTCCGGGACCAGGATTGAGAAACACTGCACTAATCCCATCAGCTCCACACACTCTCTCTATGTTTCACAGTACAGCGGGGTGTCCATGTGTCATTCAGTGACATTCCCACACTGCACACAGTGTGACACATTTTCCGTCAAGAATTACAGAGGCAAGGGGAAGCAGCTGGAACAAAGCAGCAGGAAAGTGAGAAAGTAGTGGGAATATGGCTGACAACAGCAAGAAGTGATCATGAAAAGTTTCAGATGTGGATTGTATGACTAAATCTACACGTAGACATTTGGTAGTTTTGCGCAAGTGTATATTAAACACAATTTGGGCTTCTTGCACACGATTGTCCGTTATTGAAAATGAAGCAAAACAAGCCCTCCCTGAACAGCTGCTGTAGTATGTGTCTGCATGTGCTGATCGCAGCTGCTGCTGCTGTTTCCTTAACTCCAAAACCGAAAGGTTCCTGGATGTAATCTGGACTAAAACACTATCGTAAAATACAAAAAATACAACAGATACCTTGCTGACGTACTGTAGAAACAAACTTTTGTTTAAAAACAGCACTGCTTCTCTCTCTGTGTGTATGTGTGAGAGAGAGAGTGGGGCGGGGTGGAGAGATAAAAGCAGGTCATAGGGACCTTACTGTTTTGGTAATTACACAGAAGTCCACAGGGACAGACAGAGGTTCTGAACTAGACCTTTAAGGGGTCTAGTCGAGGGTTTGGTAAGATTTAGGCTAAATACCTGAAAAGAAACATGGCTAAATGTTATATAGACCAGCGGTGTAGGTGGGCCACTACAAAAGTGGGTAGACCATCTTGTCACAGAAAAAGTAAACATAGACGTAGAAAAATGGCAAACATAAAAAGGCTGAAAAAAACAGCCATAATTTTAATTTGCCATATCATGCAGTGCAAAGGCAATAACAGCAACACATCAGCCTGACAGCAGCGCATTGGCTGTACAGTGCACGCAACTGAATCATTTCATTGCACAACATGGAAAATCTAAACATAAACCAGCAGATAATGTGTTAATTAACATGAAGCATGAGATACATCAGACACCATTCCTTTGTCATTGCAACTTCAGTGCCATCGGACAGCTCATGAATAACAGCAAATGTGCATGCAGCTGCTTGCACAATTTAGCAATAAAAGGAAATTATAGAATGAAAACACCCAGCAGAGGAATATTTCAATTACGAAAGAACACATTCCCTAATAATCAATACCACATACAGTGAAATCTTTTTGCAAAAAAAAAAAAAAAAAAAGAGCAATTCGTTGACTCGAGGTGGCTGGGTGAGCCAGTGAGAAATGTGGACAGCACTGGTCCGCCCAGGCCCATTACTGGCTACGCCGCTGATATGGACACATGATCCTTATCTTCCTGAACTGAAGTGCTGCTGCTGTAACAAACAATGGCAAACTCTGACATAATGAAAACATTAACATTGCAAATTGAGGCATTTTTCAGCATATTTTGGTAATTTCTGGAGAAATGCATTTATTATGAACAAAAATCAGGCATACTGTATGTAGAGGGCTTATAACAAAGAACAGGTTAAATGTGTGCAGATACAGATAACACTGATTTAGTGTTGGTGAAGTTACAAGCTGTTGGAGCGCACTAAACCTGCAGGGGTCACAGAACTGTAAAATTTGCTGCTATTGCCATTACTAAACTATGCTGCTTTTATAGGCGACCCATGTGGGGGTTTTTTTCTTACTGGAGGACATTCTCTCTCTCCTTAATGCATCACACACACAGCTGTGTATGAGAAAGATGAGAAAGACTATAAAGATAAAACAAAAACCACCAATAACCTGAATGGATTTGCTAGTGTGTAGATCAGCCTCAAGGTCAACATCTGCACCACCTACAGAATACAAGAGGCAAGATACTTTTGCTTCACTGGATCTGTGCTACATTCACACTGCATGCCAGTCTGCAACTGCAGCATTTTTTCCCTTCTTACTGCCTCATAATGTAATAATCCCTGAATAAAATGCATATAACTTGGAAATGCAAAAGGCGAGTGATGTGGTTCTGCTGAAGACACTATCTCTATGACCTAAGACCTTGTGTTTTATACAAAAAGCACTGCACCTACATATTTTTTTTTCTGTTCCTGTTATCCAGATATATTGTCTGTTCATACTCATGATTTCAGTATTCACTTTCTGTTAACATGGGTTGCTCAGGGAAAGAGAATATCACTGCCTGTAACACTTGACAACAACCACTTAAATCAAAAAAAAAAAAAGTTAAAAAAAAAAAAAAAAGATAGTGTGCTTATAGTTTTAGTTTTCAGAGGTTACCCTGAGGTCTGGTAGTATTTTAATAAAATAAATCCCTGCAATCTGAGCCCACTTTCCATTTCAATTTAAATGCAATACAGTAAATGAAGGAAGGGATTATAAAACACTATTCTTTTAAGAGGGTTGGAGTGTTTACATGTACAGCAGAGCTAAATATTGGAGGCTGGAAGTAATTACAACAATGTGAAATGCATTATTTCTTGTCAGTGTGTGGTTGCCAGAAAGCACTGAGCAATTAAGACTTCTTCATTGTGGGTGCTTTTGTCGCGGGATAAAATAACAGTAAAATATGAGGAGGCATTATTAATATTTGGAGAGTATTCGTGAGTATGGGTACCATTTTAGTCTGTCATTTGAAATATGGTGATTAAATCAAGGCAGTCATCAGTGTGGTGGACTGTGCCCTGCATCTTTACTCTCAGCTAGACCTTACTGGTTTTAAGGATGTTTACATTTAGTCTTATAATGTCCAGAACTGCAAATCTGAAGAATGGGATTTAAACAGTGATTGATTCATCCATGTTTCTGTCCAATTATTAATTGATATTGATTCTGTCTAATTGGTACAGAAATTATAAGGTTCTCACTGGCAGTTGTGTGAGATATTACTTATCTCTTAAATCTGTCCCCCAACATGGGACATGGGACAACATGCATTAACACAAACAATATGACACTTGAGATCACAGTATAAAGTATATTTTTGTTTTTAGATTTGTATATTTCATTTCCATATGCAATATTTTTTATGGCTTTGCATGTCCATGTCAATTTCTCTCTATTTACAGCTTGACCCACAGTGTAGCCGTGCAAAAGCTCTTGATTAAACACTTTGTGCGGAATGAAATGCATTCCTCATGCAGTGATGTATGCCTACTCCTTCTACCACCCTCCATATGGTAATTTGTGTGTTTCTATGACAACAGATATTAACACAGGAATGGATGGGTGCTAAAATGTTCAGTGAAGAAAACATTTGCAGTGTTGAGTGATATAATCATTCATACAGAAAACACACGCACACACACACACACACACAATCCTGTAGATTTCAGTGGAACCCGAAAATAAGAGATGAACCTGCTTTTGGGAATCCACCAAGTTAACATTTTTTTCCCCCTCATTTGCCCCAAATCCTTTTAACCCAGACATGAGCAACTTAAATTCTTTATGCATGAAAAATCCAAGTCTCATCCTTACTCAGTCTCTACAGCAGTGTAGACTGTTGTAAAAGGCTTGTGAAAATAAATAAAAGAGACACAGTATGGTGGTCTTCAGGGATGAGTACCTCATATTTGCAGCTGTGTATGAGCCAATTAAAATCTAGATAGACTGTGGGTGCTGGAAAAAGCAACAAGGCCAAATTGATCACATGAGAATCAAGAAAAAGGGAGAACAAGTAATTATTGAGCAGGGAAAGAGAGACAAATGTTTACAGGATTACACAAATATGACTGTCACACTGAAGAAAATCATCAGTGTTCACTTAAAACGATAGTTGATGACTGGAGCACTCTTATGTATCTCATGCTTAATTAAACAAAGTTTGACATAGAGCGAGAGTTTCTCAGTCATCACAGAGCCACAGGAATGCATTAGGACACTCCTTGCCTCACAACAAATCACTGTCGGTGTTGAGCAGACAGTGCTGACTGACTCACCACTGTTTCTAAAGCTGGTGTGTTACAAGGCTGTGAAAAGGCCAGTGGCATTGTCCTCTATTTTTATGTCCAAGAATGTATAATCTCTCTCTCTAACACACACACACATTGCAGCTTTGTGCTGCCTTATAAGATATATAAAATTAATAACCATGGACATGTATTATGTTCTCTCGTCACAGAAGTGCTGTAATACACCTTTAGTACATCTGCCAGTGTCTGTTTGACTTGCTATAAATGCGAGTGTGAATACATTTCATGCGTACATTCTAGGAGAATATATTCTTAGGTGCCAATTTAATACCATATATACATAAGCTCATAGTTGTAGTGATGCTCTAATGTAATATCAGCTTCCATAACCACCAGAGTGTTTTCATCAGGAAAAGGACCAAGCTGAGCTGACCTTCTCAATCACAGGCTATGTCGACACATATTAATGGCACCTGAGGTGAGAGTGATATATTTCAATCTCCCATTTAATTAACACTAAATTCAGAATCCAATTTGCATATTAATCTTGAACTTTACCTGAAGCAAATGTACACATTTTGTGAAAAACAAAATGGGGACAAAGTCAGTAAAAAAAAAAAAAAACTCATTAAAGGAAATACAAAATGTAACTGATTAACTTTGTACATTACACCTCTTTTTTTATTCAATATAATTTTAAACCTGCTTTAAATTTATTTTTTTGCCATCTCATAAGCAATGATTTAACTAGTACCTCTTAGTGTCCAGCAGAGGATGCATGTACTATATGACAGTGTCAGCTGCAGCAGCGACAGCATCTTGAAGATTCATGCTCACGAGAGGGGGTCTCTGCTCTCTGCAGACTGAAAGACCCCGCTTTGATGGAGAAACATGAGGTAGACAAAGTTACCAAAACACTCTGTAAGCTGACTCATAAATATCTGTGCGCTCTGAGCGTGTGCTCTCATCAGCAGGTAGTGTAAATAAAAAGAGAGTCACACTGCTCATGATTAGGTTGACAGACTTGTGTTACTGGCAAATATAGAAAATTATGTTAAAACGTATGGTATGAGTGGCCACAATAAATAAAAATTTGAAGAAATAAATATTTCATTTGTGCATTTTCTATGTTTTAACATAGAAGTGATGCAATGTTATTACATTTTAGTTAAAAGCTGTTGGAGCTTTCTTCTATTGTCAGTTTGGAGTTCCCATTCAGGCAGGGTTTATTCCACCCTACTCTACTGAGTACACTATAAAACTAGCAGCAGTGCTCATAATGTAAATAATAAAATTAATTAGTTAATTAGGTAATGAAAAAAACTGTGTCTTCATAAATTAAACTCAATTTTGACAAAACTGACAGCCCCACTGTATATTATGGCTTCGGTCTCCCACTAATAGCAGTCATAGTTTCTGTACATTTTAAAAAGAACTGGACACCAAGGTACGCTTGTTAGTTAAAGCCAATGTGAGATGAAACAAAACTCTATTTTTAATGACAGCCTTTCACAGTGATTGTCATATTGCTGCTTTGAGAGTAAAAGAATGTGACTGTAGCTTTCTGCACCCAGCAGCATATACAGTGCAGTGTATAGATGTACTAAAGTCGAAAGAGAGTTTGCCAGAGTAACAGTTTGACAGTCTTGTTTCATTGTCATGTTTAATTTTAAGTTGCTACAGGCAAAGATGTCCCTCTGAGGTGTATGATATTAAATGTATTTTAATTCATGATGTATCATCAGGCTATAAGTATGCACAATAAATGAAAATTTGAAGAAATAGTCACTTTATTAGTGCATTTCTATTCACACAGGCCGGTATGCATTCATGGTTCAGGAGGCCACGGGCAGTAATAAGGCAGTAATAAGGTCCAAGCTCATATCATGAGGGCTTACAATTTATATTCATGACACAAGCTATTATCATTTCTTTACTTTCTCTTGATTCTGTCAGGACTTGTATTATTCTTGTATATTCAGAAATGAGTTTCAATGGATTGCATGAATACTCACAGATTAATACACATGTTAAAAACATATGAATATTCAGAGTAGAGGTGGGGCTGAGGTTAACTGGACACACTGTGTTGGCCCTGCAGTGGTCTGGCAACCTGTCAGCTGGGATTAGCTCCAGTGGCCCCCGTGACCCTCGTGTGGAGGATAAAGCTGTAAACAATGAAATAATGAATATTTTATATATTTTTGGCCCTTTTCTTTCCACTATGTGATTTTCAATTTTGGGACCTAGATGAGCATTTTTGTGCCTGACCGTCCCGTCTGCTGTTATTAGTATTATCCATCAAAATATGAGGGGACACTACTGAGTTTGTTTATTCCCTGGATTTATTGCTGCTTAATTTTACTTATTTTGGTACCACGTAAAACACGTTGTAATGTTTATTTAAAATACACTGAAAAATATGTTTCATTATTATCATTATCAGCACTTTGGGCAACTGTGTTGTTATTTAAATGTGCTCTATAAATAAAGTGGATCGGATTGGACCATTACTTTAGTAACATTTACTTCTCCATTTAGAAGATACCAGTGGAGCTTTATTGTCTATGATCTTGTTCATTTCCGTCAGTTGTGTTAAATGCTCTTTGTTGATTTGTACCATGTCATGATGGAGATGGTCATTTCTGTTCCATCTCTTTTGTTTTTCATAGGTATATGGGACCATATTTCCGCCACACAGGAAAAAAAGAGAGTCTCTGTTTTATAGACGATCATTCATCACTGGGCATATGAACCAGTGCACTGTTTTTTTTATTTTATTGGCCTTACGTTTTGTTGTAAATCATAAAAACATTGGTGGCCTGGCACATTGACCAATTCCTTTCAAGGAGGAATGAAATTACAGCTGGATTCATGTTGTTTACTGACAAACGAGGACACAGATTAAAACCCACATGTGTACACAAAGGCATGCGCACCCACAAACACATGCTGGATGTGGATAATAATCCCAACGTTGTAAAGACTTTTGCTATGAAACACTGTGTCCGGTCAAATCTTAGTCTCGGTCTCGACTTCCGTTATGTCTTTTGAATGGATTAAATTGTAGTTTTATCTTCTCCTGTGCTGTAACTATACATTTTTCTTCAAAAAGAACTTTTTTCTTTGGGGGGCGGGGGGAGAGTGGATCCTAGGCTGGGTGCCCTTCCTGATGCAACCCTCATTATAGCCACAGTTGGGAGCAGATAAATATCCTGATGCAACCAGTTACTGGTAGTGGATTTGACCCTCCCATGATTGGGTTCACAGCAATGGACTGTGGGTGGAACCAAACCCAGGCCCTTTGCCCTATGGGGTGCCACCTCTGCCAGCTGAGCTAACCCAGCCCCCCATGTGGCCCCCCATTTCATGCTATATATAAAATTGTTCTCTCAAGACACAACTGTGATTTTTGTGTTTGTAGCAAATGTACATGAATAATGCATGCCAATGTCAAGGGTGTCTACTCATTTTTTTAAAGGATACAATGGGGTCTTACCCAAGGGCAGAACATTAGGATTTTCCCTTGGTGCATACTGATCACTAACTAAAATCACAGTCCATATCCTTTTACATACTGGGCCAGTGGCATGAGATATCTAGCACAGGTTTAACTCATTGTTGGAAAATTATAGCAGGTTATTGTTGTAGCTAATATAAGACTCATCTAAACATGACACTGTGAAAATTGTATTAATCATGACATTAGAATTATACAAAGTAATGTACATCCAATAGGAAAATCAACCTTGGAAAAAGCTGTGTGATCCTGGAGGGTATTTACAGACAATTTATTCTGCTGATATTACTGGATTTAAAAAAAAAAAAAACATTAGCAGAGCAGAAACACTAAAAGGCTGTAGATCCCAGCTGTGTTTAGTCTTTCAGAACAAAGTGAGGATGTGAGCACAGCTGTGAATCTAGGTTTGTTAGCCTGTACTGATCCATTAACTTCAAGGTAAACATTAATTTACTTGTCGGTGGAAGAAAAACATCTCATTTGACCTTTTCATAATTTGACAGATGTATTCCAAATTGAGGAAAGTAAATATTATTTTCATTTCCACTTTGTGTCTTTCCAGGAAAAATCTATAAGTGTGTTAGTCTCCTTAGTCTAAAACAGAGGTATGACTTCCATACCCAAAGGTCAAATTGAGTTAATTAGACACTCCACCCTGAGAGCACTTGAGGCTGCACTTGATCCAAAATCAAATCAGCAGCACTTGGCAGGTCCACTCCTAGTTGTTCCATAGACAGAGACCAGAAAGTGCACATACTCTCTGAAGTAAGCAACCAAACAGAACAAGTCTGCTAAATCATATAGGATGTGGACAGCTGAAAGAGCAATTTGTTACACTTTATGTAACACAGAGATGAAGAGAGTGAGAGAAAGGGAGAACAACTATCAAAAAAGCTCTGTATCTCAGTGAAACGAGGTAGGTTTGGAATTAATATTTTATTCTCCTCTTCCCCTGGCTCCACATCTTTCTCTATTACTCTCTTTAAAACAAGAGAGTTTTCTCAAGCGTTTCCTGGCCCGATTGTCACTGCCTCAATCTCAGAACCTCTCTACCAGCCAATAATCAAGAATAATCTGAAGGCACACTCTGTCCAGGCCAATTGATTTCAAGCTTTTTGCGTGGAAGATATTTCTCTTACCATCCAAACTTTGTCCTTTTTTCCTTTGCTGTCTGTCAAATGCAGCGTACATACACAGTATATTCTCTTCTCACCTCATCTGCCCAGCTGAAAGATTTGTCATTTCTGGCTGAGACCTCTACTTCACCGACATTTTCTTCTCTCTTTTGACTCTCTGTCTTTTTATTCAGCTACTACAACAGTCACAAACACACACGCAGTAATGCTATTCTGTAACCCACTGTTTTGTATTTTACCATATATATTGACATGCAGTGTAAGCATTACTTTCATGCTGACATGAGGGCGTTGTCAGTAAGAAAAAAAAGCCTACAATGACAACAGGAGGTTAAGTGCCATTTCAATCAGTATACAGTCAGAAATGGCACCAACCATGAATCTGACTGCTAGTCCCCAACATTGCATTAAAGAAATGCCAGTTTAAAGGTGATGGTAGAATTTACTGCTGGCATCTTTTTTGTCTTTGGTTTTTCCATTCTAAATTGGAATATTACTGCATTAAAATACTTTAAAGTGCATATATGCTGATCTATATATGCACTTTATTTGCATGTGTGATTTAATTTCCTCCCTTCCAATGATGTGTCATGTCACTTGCTAATAGGTGTTCAATGATACACAAACATCATAGACCTTGACATGATGGCAGGTGCAATAAACAGCAGTACTCCTGTCTCAGCTCCATTACTAACAGGAGCGTTTCCTTGCCTGCTCTTAGGAGCACTTGTCTCACAAACCTGTGTTTCAATATAAATGCATCAGTCTCTGGAGGCAGGGACACACATTCAGGCTGATGACATGTCACTTCCTCATTCTGGAGCTCTTCTCCCCTTTACATTTCATCCAATGATGGATGAAGTGACCAGTGGCTGCAGAGGACAGTTTAAAAAGTTCTGTTCTTTCCCTTAAATTTAAAATTGACTTGAATAGTCCACATATATTCTAATATACATGAAAATGCACACCAACATTAAGCACTCACCATCCATATGAATAATTAATGCCCTCTCATGCTGCTCTTAAAATAGTCTATTGTCAACATGGCAGTGTAGCATGAAAGTGGGAAATGCTGAATATCGGATCTCATATTGCTGTAATCAATAGCATACAGGCCAATGATCAGTCTAAAAATCTGACACACTGGAAACATCAAGGATATTCAATGTTATTAAGACTGGACTGCACTTTTTCAACACTCAGTTTTTTCCTCAACTGAAAAACAGGAATAAAAAAAAGAGTGATCTTTTCTGCGGACTTGCTATCTCACTGCCTGCCTCTCACTCACAATGAGAAAAGCTGGCATAAAGGGAAAATATAAAAGCAAAGGCAGATTGATGATTAAGTGAGCCCTCCTTTGTGGGCTCGCTTTTCTCCACCATTAATTAGTCAAGCATAATTTAAAGAGTCAAGTCGTATAAGGGCAGATATGGGAATGTAGGAGTTTCTTTCCCTATCCTCCTGGAGTTTTCTGCTCATTCTTTCCAGATATAACTTGACAATTATCTTAAGGAAAGAAGATGTCTGAAATAAGTTAGATTTCAGGGATTCCTGCTCCACATCCTCATACTTGACACAAAGTGAGTCAGAGTTTTTTGCATATCTCACTGAATAACAGTTCCCAAAACTCTAGTTTTACGTTTATTTTTATGCTACTCTCGAGCTCTGCCAATCGGCGTGAAAACTGGCTTAGTGACTGTCACATAATCAAAGAAAATGGACACGGAGAAAAGGTTAAGAGCCCTTTAAAAGTGCTGAGCACTGTGTTTTCAAGCAATAATTTCCTAGCTCAGTGGGCTTAGCATTTCCAGCGCTTGTGAAAGCTGCTGCTGATTTGTATAGAGTATGGTGTGAGTTGGCTCAGTAGTGAGAATAATTTATTCCCAAACAATAAAGACTCTAATATACTAATCCACCTGTAAAGAGCTAATTTATTATAAATTGAATTTATAATTCACTGCAGCATCACATCCCAACAAGGACTTGCAGTATTGCCTTGACTACTTAAAAAATATTGTTTATCTTGTATTGATTTTTTTTTCTTGCTGCAATCAATAGAAACTTATGAGTTTCACTTGATGACATCTTAAGGATCTTAAAGTTTTCTCAAAGTACCTGTGAGCAAAAATGCAAGAAAATGTTAAAGTTAAAAAAAATGTACAAGCTTCAACTTCAGTCCTGAGCTGTTATTGATTCTGCAGGAAATGTCCCAGCACCCACTTCCCTATTTACGGTACTGTCTGAGTTCCAGTTTCAGCATGAGAAGATACTAAAAATATTGTGGGCAAATGTATTAATCCTGTTTAAAGCAAATTTTCTCCAACTTGGTTCTAAGGGGTACTGCAGCCAAAAACTGCTAACTGGGTCTTATAAAATGGTAATGGTAGAACAATGCCGTCTGCTGACAATGAGGTTGTGTCTATATCCCAGAAGTCTTTGCATACCAGCGGCAGAGCAATTATTTTTATTTTTTTGGATACCTTTATTACAGCAACATGACGACCGGCTTGGTGGAGCCTGTATAATTGTAAACCAAACACAAATTCAAAAGAATAAATAAGTAAAATAAACTCTAAAATAATAACAATACAAAAAAGAAGATATGGATTTTGAAGCTTTTGTAATATTAAATATTGACAGGGGCTTACTAAAAAATTTCAACAAATTTTTCATGTGATTTAAACAGGATTTACTTATAAAACATTTACATTTGTGGATTAAAAGAGTTAAAAAAAAAAGAGCTTAACCAGGTTTATTTGAGCTGGTGAAACCTGTGTGTGTTCTACATAACATGCTGGCATCTGCGTTGATGCATTTCCTCCGGCATTACATAAACTATTTAAAAAATAATAACTAATGGAGGGTCAATCAGAACTAATAAATAATCACAAAATGAATAAAACAGTTACAACACAAAACTAGAACTGACTGAAAAATCACAAACAAAAAATACCTCTATTAGCTCTAAAACTACATTGGAAAATAAAATAGATTTTAGATAGATTTATTTTATATAAGATATGTGTACATGCTTCAGATTTTTGGGATGTTTTGGATGATTAGGGCTTAAATCAGCAGTCAGACTTTGGGGCAGAAAGAACTGAGATTCAAGACTTCAAACTGAGGAGGGCAGTGTTTAACATCTCTGTGTACAGCATGTCGGAATTTAGGAGGAGGAGGAAAACCTTGTTTGAGAGTTGTTTGAGCTGGACTCTCTCATTTCACACAGCGCATGACTTCTGCCATCATTTCCAGGGGCAACGCACAAAAATGAATTCTCTCTCAGAGAATTAACAATTCACTCTCAAACTCACACCTGCGGTCAAACTAGAGTGCCCAGTTAAAAATGTACAATTTTGAGCATTAGTTCTGTGAAAATCTTTCACAACTGAGCAAAATTGATTATGAAAGGTGAAGTACAGCACTGTATATACATAGTGACTCTAATTTAGTGAGCGACATTTTACAGTGTGCAAGCCAGTGAAGGAGAGAGCTGCGTCACAGGAGCACATACTGGAGTTTTCCACTGTATGACAGAGTAAGTTGAACTTTTATTTTCATTAAACATCCTTAAATTGGATTCCATCACCTGTCATTCACGTCAGAGTGAAGTTACTGTGCCCACAGACACTCAATGTGACAAAAAATCAAAACAGAAAATTAATTTCACATAACCTAACACCAGTGAAGTGAGCTCCACAGGCTGCTTGATCTTTAATCAAGCTGCTCTTTGCTGCAGTCCCCAGTGGAAAGCAAACATCTTTTGTTAATACTTTGAGACATGTAATCTCTAGAACCTCCAGAAGGTATTAATATTTCACTCCTTGTATATACGATGAAACTTCAAAGACCATCAAACTGACTCAATGTGTATCTAAAGGGTCAACTGACACAACACATGGAGAGAGATGAACATGGATCTAAACCTTTTAAAGTTAGTGGAAGCAAACAGGACAACTTGTCTTTTGTGCCTCCAACTGTGTAAACTACATACATTCAAAATGCTTCTGTGCCTGAGCAGAGTTTATGTTTATTAAGAGCTGTGTTGTGGAACATGACTTGATTAAGTTGTGTTTAATAAATAATAAAGTGAAGTAATCAATATTTTTTAACAGATGTTATCAGTGACTAATTGTATAGAAAATGGTTTAGTCAATCCTGATCTCATTACTGAACACCTTAAATTAAATTCAATATCAGTAAAACATCCTTTTTTTTGCACCTGGTCAAGCACCAGCTTAAATAATTGTCACATAAAAGCCACAAAATCCAAATACCACCAAGAGGGAAGTGAGATCCTCTGATCAGGATTTACTGATTGTTCCGCTGATTGTCTAAAAACTGCTTTTAGAATTTTAGCATCAAAATGTTTTAAATGATTGTGCACCCACACAAGAATTCTGCAGAAAATGTACCTTTTTTTTATTATTTAAAATCATCTTTCTTTGCTATTATTCATCATCTTTTTTCCTATATTTTATTATCATATTCATTTTGTGGCCTAAATGCTTCTCTAATTAACTGACTTGATGACTTGAATGGATATAATTGAATGTATGAATGGATATAACACACTAATATGGTATATGTACTGGAGCTGCATGTAGTTCACCTTCTGTGTAATCTGTGTTGTTTGATGTGTTTTCACACAAGTGAATGTTTCTTTTATTCAGTTGACTTATTTTCATTTATTTCAGTTGCTTTTCAGTCTGTTAAATACCAGTTAAATATGAGTTAATGAAGACAAATGAAAAATTGTTGTGGCTCATCATTGGAAATCAATCTTCTGAATAAATGTACAGCTCTGTGAATTAAGACTTCAGAGGAATCATGCGCATGCATTGTTTTGTTCCGGTTACATAAATTTGCTTTATGACTGATTCATGTTTATCATTTCTGTTCATCTGAATAACATCCACTGACATACCAGCTAATTAGATGTAATATAATTCCATAATCCCACTATAAAAACTTTGTACAAGGATTTAATTAACATGGTGGTGTGCAATGATAATTAACGTGGTGCTGTATTAAACTGCATGTTGTCTGCCCTTTTACATTGAGGTGAACAGAAAGATCAGTAGACAGGCGTTGCAAAAACGTCATACGTGCTGTGGTTTGTGGCATTGGTCAGTGTCAGTAAACTGTAACAAAGTGGGCACAACACTACCACTAACTACAGTTTTAAAATAACTTTAGAGGTGAATCATTACATCTCTACACACACTGTCTGAACATCTTAACCTCCACAGAGCTAGGATAAATTGCATTTATCACGCAGATGCACCTTTCACTCAGCATACAGTGTATCTGATTCTGTGGTCTCATGTTTAATGCAACCACCGCAGTCATGAACTCACAGGGTCAGGAGCTTCAACACAGAACTTAAGTCCACTTCAATTTACATTCCATGTTCTTGCCAATGTCAGACGAAGACCGTCATCTTTAAAACCGCCGCATCAGCTGTCACAGTCCTTGGTGAAGCCATGTGTACTGATTAACCTCAGTTTATTCCGGCTGTAACCGATGCTGAGCAGGCCATGCGCGAGCATGCACTGGGACACAAGGATGGGATAAAAGAGCATTTTTTATTCACTCCGCTATCTGTGGTGGAGGCACTCTGTGATGTGTACCTGAGCACTTTTCCTTTTTTTATATGTGCGGACATCTGGCTCCTTATGATCTTTGCAAATTTAGTTAACTGCGATGGTTCACTTTAGGGTTTACTATCACTTTTAGCAGATTTACCAGGGAGAACATTAAACAATTAATATATAAAGGAAATCTATCATGCAGAAGAGATAAAGGTGCAGGCCTACACTCACTCTCACTCATTTTGAGAGTGAGTGGGGGCGCTGGTGCCTATCTCCAGCTAACACAGGGCGAGAGGCAGGGTACACCCTGGACAGGTCGCCAGTCCATCACAGGGACACATAGAGACAGACAACCATTCACTCTCACCAGGCCTACACTTAATATTATGATGATTAAAGTAAGACAGAGAATATAATACACGCGATACACAAGCAATTTATTTGGTTTAGGTTTACAACTATAGATTAAAACATTTGTGTTTCCCGTACCACTGGAGTAAACACACACACTGTGTGTGTTAGAAGAAGAAGAAGAAAAAATTAAGATTAATTGTATATATTATAGAGGAAACTGGGTAAAGAACAGAGAAAAGTGAGGGCAAATAATTGTAGGGAAAAAAAGCAACATGCAAATGTGAAAAAAGGAGAGTAAGAACAAAAGCAACCTGGGAAAAAAATAATAGAGAGAAATGCCATGAAAGTGTATTTTATGTCAGCCCAAGTGGAGTTGCATGAATAATTTCATACTGCACTGTATGAAACCACAGTTTTATAAATGATAGCAAATGCAAACTGAAAACTGGGTTTGGCAGAGAGCAAACCAAGTGGAAATGCAGAGGTTTATTTTTGTGTTGAACTCCTTGCAATTACTCACTTCAATTTGGAAGTCGACCCTGTCTCAGCAGTGGAAAAAACATTAACATATTCTCTGAAAAGCTGAAAGAGCTTAAATAATGTGATGGGAACTTCTAAAATGTAAACTTTGAAGACACTCATACAAATCCATTGTCCAGCTAGGTCAGAAAAAAATTAAATCGGCATTTAATCTATAAGTGACTTTCTCACTCCTTCCCTCTTTATATTTCTCTGCAAACATGTAGGAGTTAGACTCCTAATGTAAGTGGTGCTCAACTTATACTTGATATTTACTTACTAAAATTCATTTTAAGTGATTGTACATCAGACAAATGTCATGATCATAACTGTATCAGGAAATTTATTGAAAAACTGGGACTCCAGGGCCTAAAAGGCATGGTTACAAATTAATCATCATGTGGCTTCACTGCTATTGTTGCTATAAAATGTTCTTTCATTGATTATGTATGAAAAAATACAGTACATATATATATATATATATATATATATATATATATGTACTGTATATTTTTTTAATGGTAAAACAATACTGTAGAGACAGTGTATTGATTTATCATGCAGTAATGTGAGAATACAGGTAGAGTTTAATTTACTGCAAATAAATCTACATTTGCAGGCATGTGGGAGCATCCAGCAGAAAGGCTGTGTTGCTATGCCAAAGATTGCTGATAATGAGGCAGCTAATGAGGCCGCCTCACACAGACTGACACACGGATACCTGCTATTTCTCTAAACAGCTGCTTTGCCCCCTAAGAAACACTTACAGGGAAGACTCACATCAACTTAGCATGTTAGGGTTAGGCATCTAGTTGTGATAGTACAGGTTAGGGTAAGGGGCTAGGGAATGCATCCTGTCTATGAGGGTCCTCACTATGAATGACGTGCAGGTGTGTGTGTGTGAGAGAGAGAAAGAGAGAGAATGACTTTTTTCAACTCTTTTGGACCTGTTCTGGTTTTGTCAGGACCAGTGGTCCTGACAAATACCAATGCCTGGTCCTGTTGAGGAAGAACCACAATTTTTTGTTATTGGTAATAGTTCCAGGTAAGGTGTGAGAGTTGTGGTTGGGTTAAGGTTAGGGCTAGGACTAACTGGTTATGGTTAGGGATGCAGTTTTGTTTAGACTATCCAAAAGAATGGAAATCAATGTGAGGGTCCTTGTGAGGGTAGCTGCACAAATCCTGTATATTTGTGTGAACCTGTGAACGCAGGCACCTCATTAGCAGTTGTATTAAGTGTTGTTCTGACATTTGTTTACTCGATACTAGTGAGACTGTTACAGGCCTAGGCAAGGTTACACCTATTTTTCCACAGCTGCTCAGCGTCAACCCCTTCCAGGATGCTGTCGGCAAAAAAACACACAAAGTTACCCACAAAAACAACAGCACCTCTGCTTATTCCCATTGGGTACTTTATTACATGGAATGTGTGTAAAAAGTAGGGTAGAGGCGATTGCATCTCTGTGGGTGCTGCAAGAATGCAGGAAATGCAGCTTTTTGCTAATCCTTTCCATGCATACAGTATGCGCATGTGGAGCATGCACTTTGCTAAATCGTGAGTATACACATGATTTTTCACGCACATAGATAGACTAAAGCATATTGCCGTTTCTCTGGGACCTTGGTGATCAATTATTTATCAGATCTTTTCTTATGGCTTAGCATTCCGGGAACAGTTGGCACGAATAACACTATACTTTAGAACTGTGACAAGTAAAAGGAAAATTGTGTGGTCTCATGCCAAAAAAAAGGTGGAAAACTGTAATTGTTATAAAGTGGTCTGTTAATTTCACACAGTCATTGATTTTTTTTCTGACATTTTTGCCACTTTATCCGAAGACTTAAGGCACCAGTGCGGTTCATGCTTTGCAATGATATAGACTTTTGTTTGCTATCTTCAACCACTCTTTGCTTTCACTGGAGCATAAAGACAGCAGACTTAAAACTATACCTCTTCTATTCTCCAACAGGAGAATAGAAGAGGCTTTTTTTGAAAGATGATTTTACTGCAGATCTTCATTTTCTTACCATCATCCAACATAAGGACCAGAAATTCATTTAAACATTAGCTCTTCGTTGCAGAATCAAGTTTACAAAAATAAGTCTCTTAGTGCTAGAGTCAGTTTTCTTCTCTATAGTTTATGTTTTACTATAAATGCCACACAACCTTCATTTAAATATTTGGAGAATTTTGTACTGTATTTGTTGACAGGACACTGTAAGGTGCTGTCAGCTTGTCATGGGAGTAACAAAAGAAAAATCTGTCTAAATCTGACTAAATCTTTTATTTTTGCCTGAAAGCAGTTATCTGTTACCCCGAGTCAGTAGGAAGATTTGTTTTGTCAGTGCCAGAAGGAAATGGACCATTACAAACAACACTACACAAATTCAATACACTACAAGAAATGTATTTGCTCTCTTTTGCTTGACACTCAAAACTAGTTCAGTGCATTGGAGATGGTGTGTAACAAAATGATGTGTATGTGCAAGTGGGTGCAAGTGTGTATAGGTACCATCAATTAATGAAAAAAGCAGTAGTTTTTCATCTTTCTTCTGCTATCTTCATATTGCACCCCTTATTTGTGCACCCCCATAGTTTATTATCTAATTCTTACTTTCTCCTTCAAGAGCTTAGCTTACATCTGTTTTAACTGGAGACTTGTATGATTGATAAATTGACCAGGGCTTTGCTTCAGCCCATAGAAAAAGAAAATTCATGTCTGCAGGGTTATTCAGCTTATGATGCTTATTAGCGGCACCATATAAGGGAGTCTTCACTACTTCCTGGCTATGATTTTCCCCATGCTTGTATCCAACCAATAAAACTTCCAGAAAGTCTTGGGGCCCTCCAGGAAGATAATTAAACTCATCTCTCTCCCAGTATGCAGCGTTGCCGTGACAGCAAACTATGAACATATTTCTATGCATAATGCAGCCCCTAAAACTGCACTCCTCAGAGGATCTTCAGCAAGCTGACTGCGTGCCACACCACTCAGCCCACTCCTGAAATTCTAATGAACTGTTGTAATCACATTAGATGAGTAGGAGAGTAAACTGACTCTTGAAACCCACAGTACATTGTGGCGTGCCATTAAACTGGGCTACAAATAGCAGCACTGCCACCTCTGACACTAGATGTTACAACTTTGAGGAAAAAAGGGGTGGTAACTAAGGCTGGCAGTGAAGAGGATTTGACAGCTGCCATCCTACTCCCCTTTGGTAACATGTGTGAGTGTTTGTGTCAACAAGTCAAAATGAAAAAAAAGAAGGAAAAAAGCAAGAGCACAAAAGAGACATCATGAAAACCCTACAAGGATGACAGAGTAGAAAGGATAATGTCAAGTAAATATAGCAGAGACACATCAGTGCAGCGAAGAGAGAGTGGGGAGAAACCAGAGTGACAGAGGAATAAACAGAGGACAGATCAAAAATAAGCAAGACAAAAAATAAACATGACAAAATAAATGTGTTGCTTCTCATTTGCTTGATTTTGCCCACAACTTGCCCTTAACCCTCGGACAACATCGTCAGCTTCTCACACCATATACAGATATGTCCACATCTGCAAGGGTGAGTGTATTGCACCACTCCATCATCAGCAGGGGCAAAAGGCTAATGGCCAACGGGATGAGGAGGGTTATTGTCATCGGGCCTGCACAAATTAGCTGACATATGAGTGGAAGCAATGGAGACAGATATCTAGCTCCATTATCTAATTGGGATTTTTAATTTAAAAAAAAATAAAATAATAATAATAATTTAAACATCACCTTGTTTTATTTGGTCATTGACCAATCAATACCACTGCTGAGATGAGAACACCACATTTCATCAGTTTTCTGTGGCATAAACAAAATATAGAAAATGTGAGCCAACACAACAAAAGTGTAATAACAGTAGAGGCAGATCACAGACTGTGCAGCCATCTGTTTTTACAGCATCACTGCTGTCTGATGGCACTTTTGTTTCCTCTGCATAACAAGATGACAGAAAAGACACCTCATCCTCCTGAGTCCTGACAGCGGCCCAAGCAACCTTTGGTTTGGCAAACGTAAACAGAGCTATTGTTTTAATTCTTTTTATATATAAATGTAAAGTGCTGGCAATAGTTAAAACATGAGTGGAGACTGTTTGTAATAATGAGGACATTAGAATTTTCTTGGCCCTTGTGGTGATAATCATACAACATATTTGGCAATTCATGTTTGTTCACGTATTTATTACTGTTTATTCAGAACATTTGATCGAATGACTATGCACTTGGACTGAGCACAGTTTTTGCATCATTAAAGTAATTAACTGTCCACGGTTACCTGCCTGTGCCAGATACAATGTGACTATAATAACAATTCCTATGCTAAGTATGTACAGGCTAAAAGTAGGTTTCAGTAACTAAGAAATTAAGTACACTTGAGGGAAATTTTTTAAAATGACAGGAAAAGTATTAGTACTGTACTGCTAAAAATCAACATCAGCATCATCCACTTGACACAAAATTGTAATAAATTGTCTGATAAAATCAGCAAACTCAAGGGCATCCAGCTGTGTAACTTAACATAAAGTATCTCCTATTCAGTGTCAGTGTGTGTGACTAACATTAAACCAGAATGTGATTAATGTGCCTCTGGGCATGGGTAACAGGCACAGGGTGTGCAATAGAAGAGGAATGTGCAGCAATCCTAGGTATAATCCTGAAAAGTGAGCAGTGTGCAGAGGGCAGAGGGGGAGAGGGTTACGATAAGTATGGATGGGTGTCACCATAGCAACGACCCAATTCAACAGCACCCCCAAACAATACGCACATGCCAGCTTTAAAGCCTCATAACAGATGAGTCCACCATAACAGATGAGTTTATAAAGGAAAACCTTGGAATGAATCCATGTCCAATATCAAAACCAGATAATCACATGTTTATCTATGTAGGAAACCATTTCTCACCTTTTGAGGAAAAACAAAGTGGTAATTAATAATAAAAGAGTAAATTTGAATTTTCTCACTGTGTTGGATAAATAGACAAAGTCTATGTTCTTACAGAATCTCATAAAATACAAAACCTAATAATAAAACCCCACAGACACAATTTTCCGGTTTTCTCTCTTTTGGCTCCATCTTGTGGTAAATATTGACCAGTTCAATCAGTTTCACAGAGGTACAGATGTACACTGTATCTCTAGTTTTCTTCGCCCCTCAACAAACGCTATTTTTTCCGTACTTGTCAATGGCTATGAAATGTTTATTTGTCCCTCATCTTTATGTTCTCTCTGCTGTGCTTACGGTGCGACCCTCATAGGTTAAGACCGACAGGTGGCAGTACGACGCAAAAACCAGGTTAGAAGCTACACTGCGAGCGCGAAGAAGAAGCAGATAAGAGGTAAACATAAATGGCGGGAGTGGTGTGTTTACCTCAACTATCCACGCGTGTATCTGTTGCTGATAACTGGGAGCGATGCGAATGGTAAGAGGAAAGATTTTCAAAATGTTGTCGAGCCGGTTAATGTCTAAGTTATCGTTTCCTCTTTATCTCTTCCAAATTCCACCTCACTGATTCCACCTCTTTTCTGTGACGTAAAGTAGGCAATAAAACTGCACTTTTTTCCTCAGGCTTCTGTCTGCGTAGTAGAGAGTCTTCATACCACAAATAGATAACTTACCTTCAGCCCTCGGTGCATCGCCAGTGGAACAACGCAACCATGTCCGTCAACGGAAAAGTCATCCCGCACACACCGCTGGCCGTCGACTTCTGGCAGGTGCGAAAGTGTCCCAGCACGCGGCTCTTTTTCCTGTCCCACATGCACAGTGACCACACGGTGGGTTTGACTTCCACCTGGAGCAACTGGCCCATCTACTGCTCACCGACCACTGCCAAGCTGCTCCGACTGAAACTGAAGGCGAGTGGGCGTGTCACGTTGGTTGAAACACGCGTGGATGGCACACGTGAATCTATAATCATAATCGTAAACTAGATTTCTTTGTTCGTGTCACATACTGTATGTTCTTAAACAGAATGTCTCATTTAGTTTTTGCACACAAAGAGCTGTTTCAGCGATGTCAGTATACATTTTCTTCAGTGGCAACATAAATAAATGTTCAATTAGTGTAATGTTTTTCACTGCACAAACGGTTTTAATGACAAAATGTTTTACCTCAGATTTGTGAACTATCAACTATCTTGAACACGTTTCTTCAGTGTTCAAGAATCACAACACTTACCTATCAGACATTTCACTGAATTTGTCACTGTGAAAAGTTTTATACAAATACACTTTACTTACTTAAAAAACTTATTATCCATCTTTAATTATTATTATCCACTTATCTTGTTGAAGATTACGCCAATCCCACTGGCTGCAAGGCTAGCATGCAAAGACAAACACTCAAAATCAAGAGTTTTGTCAGCTGAGATTGGCACCAGCAACCCTCATGTGGAGGATAAAGTGGAAGACAATGAATGAATGAAAATTACCTTTCTATTTTGTGCCTGTAAGAAAATATCAAAAAAATTCAAGGGTTTTGTTTACTTTGTCCACCATGTGTTGCTTCTGTAAGGAAGTAAAATAAGCCTTTATAGAATTTAATATTTTTTTATATTTAAAATTTTAAATATTTTGATTCTGCTTAGGTAAAAGAGCAGTGGATCCATCCATTAGATTTGGGTGATCCATACCTTCTGCCAATGGATGACATCGGGAAAGAGAAGCTGATGGTCACTCTGATAGATGCCAACCACTGTCCAGGGGCTGTCATGTTTCTCTTCGAAGGCTACTTTGGTTCTATACTGTACACTGGTCAGTGTTTGGATGCACTTGGAAAAGCTGTTTATCTGAGACATAGGAAATGCTAACTTATTTCATGAGTTTTATATTTCCTTTTATTGCTCAATATCCACATTAGTGTTTTATGATTAAAAGAAACATTTGCACATGTTCTATATTATATAATAGTCAGCACTGACACTCTTCATTTCAGGGGACTTCAGATATACTCCCACAATGCTGCGGGAGCCTTGTCTGAGGACAAACACCACTATTAATGTCCTTTACTTGGACAACACTAACTGTGACCCCAACCGCACCCTCCCTTCCAGAAAGCAGGCCACTCAACAAATCAAAGAGATCATTCGCAGCCATCCTCACCACAATGTCGTAATAGGTAATTCTGGCTAAATTTGTTTCTTTGACAGCAACTTAACCTATGTGTATATGAAAGTTTTGAGCAAGCGTCACGACAAGATGACGTTTGGTTAACTTCGGTAGCTAAAATACAAAAATTATGAGGTTTTTAATTGGTGGGGGGGGGGTTAAATGTGTATTTGTGTGCAAGATTTAAAAAAAATATTTATTGTATCCCTTTGTAATTTACAGGTTTGTATGCATTGGGGAAGGAGGCTCTGCTGGTGGAGCTGGCAATGGAGTTTAAAACCTGGATTGAGGTGAGTTTTGAAAGAATGGAGACCCTTGTAGCTCTGGAGCTGCCCAATGTGTTCACCACTGATGCTGGAGCTGGTCGTATCCGAGTGGTGGACCAGTCACAGATCTGTCATGCCACTTTGCACCAGTGGAACAAAGAACAACCTACTTTAGCTATCTTGCCCACCAGCAGGTCTGTGGTCTCCTGTCACTCCAACCTCCATGTAGTGCCATACTCCGACCACTCCTCTTATCAAGAGCTGGAGGATTTTGTTTCTGCCCTTAAACCTACCTCCCTTCTACCTATTGTAGGAAACTTTTTACCAGGAAGTCTCTCTGCTTTACTATCCAGCAAAAAACGCCACGAAATCCTGGTGCCTGATTCAGTCCGACACTACATGCTGAGACAGTCTGAGAGCCAGCATTGCTCACTAGCGTACACCAGCCTGCGTCGTAGACACTTCCAGCCTCTTGCTCCCAAGGGAGTGGTATTTGATTCTCCTGTAAGGGGATCCAAGAGGTCATTTGAAGACGTCTGTGCCTGTGGATCTCGACGCCTCGAACAGGAAGCTTCTGAAGATGAGCTGAGCACAGAAAATAGTGAAAAAGACTCTGACTATGTCCTTATTGACATTAACAAAAAACACACCCCTAACAAAAACAGAGAAGGGGCTGGAGATGCATGCAGCCTTGACATCGTCCAGTCAGTTTCTAATCATATGATAATGGCAGAGTCAGTACCAGTTACTCAGTTTACCCAAAGCAACTTTCCTTCAGTTGACATTGTTGCAAACACCAAGGCCTGTTCCAAGCCTGTCAGGAAAAAGAGAAGGCCTTTTGAAACAAATGCCAAAGTCAGTGTCACAGATTTACATAAAAACCACAGTATTCAACACATTGGCAACCTCACACTGTCAGATAATGAAAGCATCAGCCAGTACAGTGAAAATGGAATTGATAAGGAGGGCAACATCATGTCACATGATGGTAACATGAGTCAATACAAAAGCTGTGGAAATGATCAGCAAAACTGTTCAGTGTTATCACAGAACAGTCCAGAAAACAATTCCTGTACACTGTGTAGCATGAATGAACTGAAGGAGGAATATCTAGTGGAGCTTGAAAATAGTCTTTTAAATAATCTGCCCTTCCAGGAGGAGGACTTTCAGGCCTGTGACCTCCTGCAACTGAGATCTTTTTGCAGCAGTTCCACTTCCTCAAATAAGATGCATTAGACACCTCCAGCAAATAATGCGACCTGACATCTTTGTTTTTGCCTTGCTTTTCTGTGTGTCAGCATAAACTGTCCTTACTTTTCTTTGTGGTGCCTCCATTTTGTCACTTGTCTGGAGTAAAGAAAATCATGCTTTCCTGTTGGTCCATCCATGCATCTGTATTAATTTCATATCCATAGCAAAACTCTGATCATTTAGGTGGAGCCTTTTAATATTTTGAATATTATATTTTTCCTCTGTTGGAAAATGACATCTCCTGATCACTGTTTTTTCTCTGCCCTGAGAACCAGATGTCATTAAACACTGATGCTGATTTTGGTTCTTAATTTTTGAAAAGTTAAGATTGAGTCAGGAGATCTTTCTGTTGCTGCAAAAAGCCAAAAGTTATAAGCCAAATCAGAATTTATTTTTCACCTTAAAGTGTAAACTATGAAATGTTTTTGCCATACTTCAACTGAACACGTCTTTAATATTTAATTTTAATGTTAATAATTTTTTCTTGTTGGTATGATCACTAGTTTGCAGTTTTGATGCAGTGGCACATTAATGCTTCCTGTGATTGTCATTCTTTAGAAATGCACACTGAGTTCTGAGGAGATACTTTGAAAACATGCATTTTTCTATTTCATGCTTCTTTTTATTATTATGATTATTATTATGGCAGTATTTAGGTACATTTCAGCACTAAGGATAAACTAACCTTCTTAAACTGTACTGTACATTTGAAAGTAAAGCACTTAAAGAAAAGCCTCAAATGACAGGATTAAAATTGGATCCATGTGTACTGAATAGCAATATTGCTTCTGAATGTATTCATACTACAGCTTGATTTGTGTCTCATGGTGTTTTGTTTCCCATGATTGCTATTATCCCTTTGTGCATGTTTTGATTAGAGTTGATATTGACCACCGGGGGGCAGCACAGCGGTGCATCCTTGTGCACAAAGATTCTGCCCCCCAGCTGTATGGAATTTAGATGTGCATGCGTTTACTCATGTACTCTAGCTTCCTCCCACAGTTCATTTAGGTTAAGTGGAAATTTAAAATTCCCTGTACAGCATAGATGGTTATTTTATGATGTGGCTACTCTGTCATGAATTGGCAATATTGTGTGGCAATTTTGTTATTTTGTTTTTCTATAATAGTTGTGTCCCTTTATGTGCCAGTTGTTCATTACATACAGTATATTTGCACATTTATGTGTTTGTCCCCTCAATTTTTCTTTTTTTTTAGTTGAATCATTACATTGCAGCACACATTATATACTATGCAACAGCTATTTGCTGCTGCAATCCTGCTATTTGTCCATTAGATGGCAGTAGTTTTTTTTATGTCAGGATGCACTCAATATGTTGCCTTTAATAATTATGCTGTTAGATTTCTGCAACATGTCTGAGTTAATAATAATAATAATAATAATAAATTAAGCATATTTTATCTAATGACATACAGCACAGCAGTGACTTGGCTCAGCTTAATCTTATTGAACATAATCTGCACTTCTTAAAGACCAAAATCCTCATCCTCCTCAAAATGTCCTCAGAGTTTCAAAGCCTTGTCAAGCTCTTGACAGGACACTCATTTGCTAAGTAACAACATTCCTCCTCATCACCTTCCTAGCATAGCATTTAAAGTTATTGGATTAATTTGGCTGCACAGTTTATCCACTTTTAAATAATATTAGTTGGTCCTGATCCTAGCAGAAGGTTGTTTCCATGTGAGGATCAGAAACCTCAATAGCATCATGCAGAGAAATTGAACAGTCGTTGATAGTGGGTTGTCAGATTGACATGGGCTGCCAGCAGGCGTTTCTCTTGTGCTCATAAAGGATGAATGACCAGCTTCTTTGTGTGGGCGGAGGGAGATGTGTGAATAACGCCATTAATTTTTATAAAATTAGATTGTAATTATAGATGCATTGTTGTATCACAGGATTCCACTTCTGTGGCTGCCAAATGAGAATCTGGTCAATTATTTACGTAGAGCTGCAAGTTCTAAATAAATCAGTAGTTTGTAAAGTGGGGAAATGAGGAGAAATGCCAAATTCATCAAAATTTATTTCACTCCTTCACAATGCTGATTTGCCTCAGCCAATTGTTCAAACCACAAAATTATTAAAATCATTTTTATTGCATAGATGATGCTTAAATTTCAGAGGTAGGAAATGATGTATACCCAACAGAATATCAAAGTCGATACTAGTTGAGTTTCTGTATACGTTCATCAGCTAATCCTTTCAGCTCGTAAACTGATGGATATAATCACAACAAATCATGTCTGTATTTTCTATATGCAGCAAAGTGAATCTGTCAATTCAATATTGTGAAAGAGTAAAAAAAAACTAATTGTCTGCTACAAATATTGGACAGCATGTACCATCCATCACCGATGCCTAGTGATAACTACTGCCTTACAGGGGAGTGCTACAATTCCTATAGGGTTCCCCACCTTCCTATAGTGTATATGAGCAGGATGAAATCTGCTCTATGGGACTCCATATAATCAGATTCACATACAGTAGATGGATTGTTTTAGTCTGCAGATATTGCGGCTTAAATTATAGTCAGTCATAATCTTTCTTGAAAGCAGCGGGGGAAGGATTCTTGTACTCTTGAGACTTGCTGAATCGTAATCATGAGAACACAACATCATTGACTAGATTTGCATTAAGATTCCCTGCATATTTTACACGAGCCTGTTTTCCCAATGCAACCCTGCAGCTCATAGTGCTATTTTAAGGCTGAACACTTGTGTTGCAAGTACAGAAAACATGTTTTTGACAAAAAACATCATAATTTGGGAGGGAGAGAAGCATATTTGGTATATTTTTTATTTTATTTTTTCCTTTGTGAGAATATAAAGCTGTGGCTGTGAGGCTGTAGGATAATAAAGGAAATGGAGTGTCACACACCCCTACTAGCTTCCCAGCTGGTTATCGGGGCTCAAGTAATGGATTTCTCACACACGCCATTACTTCAAAGTGGAAATCAGAGGATGCTTCTACCTGCTAGGCCAAGCCCTTTTACCTGTTGTAAAATTGCTTCTAGAATAGTGTGGCTCAAGTTAATATCCATTCAGGATGTTGATCCTATCAATGCAAATGCCAATTGCCTTGTGTATCTTTATTGACAGATCACGCACAATATTACAAATACTCAGAATAGCTGGGCAAGGTGTATGCTGATAATAAAAATCTGCAGTGTGTCTTTGGGTGTTTCAGGTTGTTTCTCCTCTTTTCTTTAGCTGTGAAAACACAGAAGAGGATCTGGTCGTGTAATTTATAGCTCTGTTCCACAAAAGCCTCTCAATACGTCTTTCAAAGAAAGACCTACAAATAAAAAGTGTAATTCTTATGACAGGCCAGCACACCAATCTTCTTCTGTATTGATGCACTAAATCACATGAAGTCCCAGATTCTTATTGAAGATTGGAGATTGCTACTGCAGATTCACTGCTGCTCTAGTAAAGCTCAGCTCCCAGACTATGAACAGCAGTTAAAGGATTTGTTCATATGTGTGGTTTGAGTATGGATGTTGCTGTGTTTCTTTGGTGGTATTTTTAAGTACTGTATGTATTGCACATAATAAACAATATTTCAACAAAATAATATGGCTCATTGAGAGACAAAATTATATTTTGATATTCTCATTGTCAAGGACATGTTCTGTCCATGTGTTACTCGACATGGTCATGTATATAACAGCTGAGATTTTTTGGCTGCATTTACACTGCATGTTGCAAGTGATCCAGTTATGATCATTTCTCCAATGTGGCACAAATCTGATATGAACCATGAGCAGGAAAAAAGCACGTTTTCAGATTACTGTCAGACCTACTTTATATGTGGAAATAAATCAGATATGTGCCTTTGCATCTGCCATCTAAGCGGACAAATCAGATATTTTCCTATCAATGCAACTTCTGTGTCCTTAAAAATAAGATAGTGGCAAATGATGTATATATACATGTATAGCCTACTATCTATCATCACATGACACTCTCAGTTGGTGAAATAAAGGATAAGGGCTCAAGTCAGTGGACTCATTCAAATACTTCATTCCTTGTAAGCCTTTCATTCAAGAATTTCTGCACCACTTTCAGCCTACTAACAGTTAACAGTTTTCATCTCTTGCACCTTCACAGCTGCAAGAGATGGACTCAAACATCTCCTCACTACCAAAGGTTATTTTATTGGCCTTTCACCACAGATAAAACAGCTTGTGCCACTGGATGTTTTAAACATGGAAGGACTTGGTAAGTTCCATGTTATACTCTTATTAACTTCTTCCCAGTTGAGTCAATTTAATATTTTTTCCCATATGCACTCTCTGATCCAGGAGCCATGTACCATCACAGCCTGCTCAGAAAATCTCAACAACATTTGTTTGTGTAATAATAGCTATAATAGTGTAACATAAAATAGTATAAAAGGAGCTGACTGCAATTGTAGGAGAAGCAGGGTAACCAGGACAGGTCATCAGGCTGTCGCCCTAATTCCATCATTGGACACTTCAGAACTACCACTAAACCTACCACTGCAATATGTACACTGTACAGTTTTTGTAGTTTTAGTCACCAGGGACAGTACCCACAGTCTAAAGTTATTGTAACCTGGGACAATGTTTCTCATCTTGGTTTCTGTGGATTACAGTGGGTCGGAAAATACAGCTAATGTTAAAATGAATGTTATTTTCCATGGAGTAATGTTACTGAGGTTAGAGATGCACTCATCTGCGATGCAGAAGAAGACTTCATAACGATCACTGGAGTGTCACGTACTTGCTATACTCAGCTGAAGCAAAAACCAGTGAGCAAAATGGTAGCCTTATAACTCAGGCCCAAGAGAAAACCTGATTCCTTATTTCATTCCCACTTTAATGTCTCAAAATGCTGAGTGTGTCAGTTTTCAGTGGCTCTTCAAAGACAACACCGTTCAACACAGAGCTGTGTGGGGGGATGAGGGCAGCTCGCGGCTTTAGGGTCACAGCAGGAGAGCAGTACAAGTCCTTCAGCAACCTAGGGTAACCAGTACTAAAGCCACAGGCGTCTGCACTTTGTAATGATTTTCTCTCAGTCCCTTTTTCCTAGACTGTTGTAAAGAGTTGGAACAATACAGCTGAGCTGTGTCAAACCCACACAGCAGCAGAGGCTGTTATCTTTTTGTTCACACTCTACTGCTATTTCTGCCAATGTTTTTGTGTGTGGGTGTACAAAGACACACATATGGCAATGTTATGTCTTTTGTGTCTTTGGGGGGGGGTAAACACACAAAGATGAGCAGGAGTTAAAGGGATGAGAGTTATCTTTTCAGTCACAAAACATCTCTGTTGACTGAAGAGAAGACAGAAAGACTTCCACACTAGATAAAAAAAAAACCTGTACAATCTGTAGTGCATGCATAATGCTCAATGCTCATTTTTACACTACATCCAAAACTATCATTCATTGAGTTCACACAGTGCTGATCAAGTCAGTCAGTAGTGGTCTCTAGAAATCATGTTGCCTGGTGACATTCCTGAGCTGCACACAGGAAGTGATTTGTTTTATGTCAAGAGAGACGGTGGCAATACTGCATTAGTAAAGTGAGAGGTCTGCAAACCTGTTGTCCATTCAGGAGTCTGATGTGATAAATGCCTCTTGCTCCATCTGGCACTGCGCTGCTGCAGTAAACACACAAATGCAGCATACAAATAATAATGTTGCATTGTCTCTTTTCAAGACAAGCTATGCACCACAGATTGAAGCTAAAATAAATGCAGTTATTTATTTATTTATTTATTTTAGAAATGTAACTGTACTAGGAACTAAGATCATGTTTTCGTGTGTACAACAGTGCTCAGTGACATACTGTATCAGCTGATGAGATTCATCCCTTCATGCTTAAAATCTGTTTTTCTCTCTGTATCCAACTTCTGCATGTCAGAAGAAAACAGCAGCACTCCAGTACAAAGTCCAGTCCATAGCACTCTTTCACATTAAAAGAGCCATAATCAATTCACCATTTTCTCTCCATCCAAGGAGCAGTCATTCATTACTCCCTCACTTGTTAATATCCCATCAGACAAAATCCTGCGACTTGTGGATGACTGACAGGACAGAGCTTCCCTATGGGGGACTCCATATTCCCTCCTGTCTCCCACTGTCCTCCTCCCTCTCTCATCGGCTCATTGTAGTCTTTCTCCCTCCTTTGTGCACTCTCTAATCTCCTTCACTCCTCACTTCAGCCTCATCTCCTCCCTGTGCTTTCTCCACCCGTCAGCTTTTCTTCCCCTTTGATACTGCTTTCTCATCTTTAATGTCACCACTCAAGTCAACACGTGCCTCTCCCCTTCATCATCTTCTACCTTCCATATATTTTCTCATAGCTTCCCCCCTCCTCCATCTCCGGCCAGATTACCTGACTCAGAGTCACTGGAGGTAATCTGAGGTGCACAGTAAATACATGCAGAGGGCAGAGCAGAGAGAGCAGTTGTCAGAATAGGAAGTATTATCTGAGCCCTCTGTGAAACTGCCACGTACTTCTACCTTTTTTTTTTTTTTTTTTTTTTGAGATCGCCAAAGCCTTTTACTGTTTGACAGGGTTGGTGAAATCGGGCAGTGTGTGCACTTTTCAGTTTTCTGCTAAATGGCACAGATCAACAATGGGATAGTTCTCACTGCTGAAATGATTTATTGCTGCTGGCAGCAGCAGCACTCACGTATATCCCATCCATTTGATGTGCCTGAGATCAAGTCAGAGTTGATAAAGTTTTTAAAGGAAAATGTTTAGGAAGAGGTACAGAAGGGGTTATTGTCAGAGTCTTTTCCTAAATCCATACTATTAATTAAATGCTATTAATCAAGCATTCCCTGTTGCCGTTTATTATATAATAAAAGAGCTACAATATATGAAAAAAACTTGCCCACATAACCCAACGAAATGGCATTTACTGATGTGACATTCCCATCACCAATAATAACGTAACCATTAAAATATCAGTTTAATTGACTTTTAAGAATACTAGCTTTGCCAGGAAATCTGGAAAATGAAAAGCTGGCACTCATGTGTAAGTCCATTGTTGTATTCACTTAAGTGAACTTTATCACACTATTACCTTTATGTTCCTGAATATGGCTGCATCTAAACCTGAATCTATGTTGTTAAATTAGCCAGAAAAGCTTTTTGGTAAAATGTTGTTTTGTTGCCATAAATATGATACTCTTAATTGCTAAGTTTGTGCAGATGGTGAAAGAAAGAAAGAAAGAAAGAAAGAAAGTTCAGGATTGTTAATTGAATCTAAACGTGATTCTGATTAATTATCAAGTAATCTGCTAATTTATTGGTCTGTTTAGTGTCAGAAAACAGAGGGAAATTAATCACATTTTTCTAAGGCCCAAGAAGACTTATACAAAATTTGTCCAGTCAAGAACAATCATTCCTAATGCAAGAGAACAAAAAGAAAACTAGATAATATTCATATGTTTAACGAGCAAATACCTCTCAAATATCAATATAAATCAGTTATTTACCAATTAAAGAATTATTTAATTCTTTAATTATCAGTTTTGCTGCAGATCAATTTCCTGTTCAGTGATGATTAATTAATTTCATTTCACCCTTGTAGGCAAATAAAATAGCATTGTTCTTCAGTTTACATTATTCAAATTGAGTTATTCACTTACTCTTCATGCTGTGCAGTTTTGTGCTCGCATGTAAAATTAAAGAAGTTCTCTGAATTATTCGTGACATTTTCAATTTCTGTGTTGTTCTTGTTCATAATTGGAAAGCATTTTTATGGGGAACAGGTTGTTCGAGCATGCAGCAAACAGTAAGCCTCAGTCTGCCAAGCCATAATGATATTCAGCACATCAGACTTCCCCATGAGAAGTCAGCATTCTCACCATGCGGATACTCAGCCCTTTTGTATTATATTTCCACTTTATTTTGTTGGTATTTTTTGTGTACAGTAAACACTGAAACTGTAAAATTTGTAAATGTAAAATTTGCGATGTACATGACACATCAAATTACTATATATAGTATCTGTCATTTAACAAACATGGCCTGTTTGTGTTTATTTCACTGTGTTTGATATATTAATTATGATGATTCATCACACTGGCTTTCTGTGTGGATTGCTATCCCAGATGACAAATCTCCGACACATTATCTCACGGTTAATGTGAAGCAATCCCTCTGCTCCCCTCTGACTCCATTACAGTGCACTGAAAACATACTCATTCTTACAACATCAGTCCTTATAATAGCATAATGATGATTTATAGCCAATGCAAAAGTGGCAAATGAATATTAGTAGTGAGTCTATATGTGCTGCTGTGCCGTGTTGTCAGCCCAAGGGGAGTGAAGTTCACTCTGACCAGCGGAGCAGAAAGGTCACCGAAGAGAGTTATACTATTAGTGTTGGAAGTGAAGTAACCCATCGTCCCTCGACTCAAAGACCAAATGAAAGAAATGGATATATGCTTTCAATTGGCCTGAGCTCTACAAATCAGACTGCTATCAGACCTGACACTAGAGGCTGTTTTAACAGGTTGAAGCTGACAGTGCTGTCTTATATCAGAAGAAGATCTGGTTTTTCTTGTTGGTCTTCAGGTCAATACTGACGGAGTCCACCTCCATCTCTGATTAACATGGGAGCAGCTACTGCACATCTCCCTCCTAACCCTGCAGAACAGATTAAAAACAACTGCTGACCTTATTAAATCACAAACGCACACATAGTTGTTATGCACAGTTGCATTCCTCTGCCAAATTTATAGTTTTAGGCAGCTGCATGTTGGGTTTATTTATGCAGTTTGGATGCAGTCAAAATGTTAAAATAAGAAGCACATACCAAAGATGATGTCATTTGTCTTGTGTGTATGTAGTATGTCTTCACTGCAAAAAGGTTGTGGCAGTGGTAGCCGTCTTTAGGTATGACCAGTGCCTAAAGTTATATGAAAGGCTTATTCTAATGCTATGAAAAGCAAAATATTGTAACTATGAATATAATATGCATGCTCATATTAGAAGTATACTTGATTTCTTGGAATATGTCCTTCTAAATGATGCACAGAGAACCTTTAAGTACTAATAATCCCACGAGAATATCCAATGTGAAAATACTATATTAAATGGCAGTTCGGGGAAATAAAACTCAGTAGTTTATTGTAGTTTAACCTGAAAAAATGATAGGAGTCAGACAGTGACAACAGGAGGTAGCTCAGTCCATAATTTGTGGTTTCTATACACAAGAAGCACACAATATATAATTTGTAAACCCATGGGCTTTACAGGTGGATTATATTTATGTATTTTCTTTCTCTTTATGGAGCAAATCTAAGTCTCTCAATTCTGGTCTAGAAATGAGACTGAGAATCAATTTGCTACTTTTTGTAGAAAAGTGTGTTTCTCAAGCTAGACCTTTAAGTGTCTTGTGTGCCACCACTGATGCAGACTATACTGAAGGTTCTTTTTAATTATTGTCTACTTTGCCTCATAAAATGTTGTCTGTATGGGTAATTGGAATATTATTTTCTGTGCAGTCATCTCTTGCAAATGTTTGGCATACCATACTATGCGAAATGATACAGTATCTGAGAAAGGGATAATTCTATATCATTAGTTGATGATTTCTTCCTGGCTTCCACTCATTATTGTTCAGTCAGAAAGTGGGTGGGCACGGGAGGTGTTTCTGTCTTAAGCTGGTAATTTATAGCTCCAGCTGCTCTGTCTCCTTCCCCCCCAGGTGGACAGCTTGATTCATCAGCAATGCATCTTATTAAAAGGGGGAAAACACATTTTAAAAGGGAACACACTCTGTGAGAGGAGAACACTCACAAATGACAGGACAGCAGTTTCTCGTGAGTAAATTGTAAAGGTACAAATCAGCCATCTTCTTTAGTTTAAAATCCTTATGGTTATCAATAGGGCAACTACACGCACATCACCTTTTCTTCTGAAAGTGCAGGGCCAGCAGAATAAAAGTCCAAATGTAGTATTTTTTAATTGCCATAAAAAATATGTCAGCTGGAGTTAGGCACCAGCCCGCGACCCATAGTGGATAAAGCGGTAGAAAATGAGTGAGAAATAATTGTATGTTCTCCCCATATGTGTGTGGGTTTTCTCTAGATACTCCAATTTCCTCCCACAGTCCAAAAACAGCAGATTAGGTTAAGTGGACACTCAATTGAGCGTAGGTGTAAATGTGAAAGTGTCTTTGTGCGTGGACCTTCCGATTGATTGGTGACCTGTCTAAGGTGCACCGCTCCTTTCACCCTATGTCAGCTGGGATTGGCTCCAGCAGCCCTCATGTAGAGGATAAAGCTTTTGACAATGACTGAACGAAGAAAGTAAAATAATTTTCATATTTAGGTTTTCTGTGGCAATGGAGTAAGTTTGTTGGTTCTATTTCCTTTTGGACTTAATAAAAATCATGCCATGAAAATCTAATGACATCAGCTATTCTAATGTACAATCGATGAAAAAAAGAGGACATAAGAGTAAAAGAAAAAGAGAAATTCAAATGGCTTTACACATCAAAGTCTGTTTACGTGTCCTTGGGAATGCAACTGCATATGTGAAAAAAAGGTTGTGTTTAGCCTTTTGAGACTCCAGAGGGAAATGGAAAAAGTCAGGTGAGTGGTTTAGGGCTCAACAATACAAGATTTACAATAAAAATAAATAAATAAATAAATATGGGGTTATGGAGTTTGACATGAGCTTCTCTGTCATTTTTTTGTTTATCTCTGGTTGAGGTTAAAGTGACTTGAGGCAACATCAGCTACAACTGGTCTAACAGACCAGAATCTCTAATTGTTCTGTCATTTTGCATTGTGGGTAATGTCAGCAGCAGGTTATACCAAGCAAGAAGAATGAAATATGTGTATTTTCCTTTTCAGCCCATCCCACATTTATCTCTCTCTCTCTGTAGTGTTGTTTCCAGCAGCAAACAACCCACTGTATGCTGCCTTCAAAAGCACCAAACAGCAGCCAGTCTTTATTTATTGCTGTTGTAATCAAAAACATGACTCCAGTGAAAAATAAATTGCTCTATAACTCCTTAATATGTAATTAAGGAACAATTTGCTAACACATGCACAATTTGTCCTCAGAGTCAAAGTGTCACAAGGAAATTCAATCTTTCTCTTGTGTTGTCCTTTGTATCCTGCTAACAAAGGCTCTTTTCATAATGATGATATGCCAGTATATAGCATGCCATCATCTCACAGTGATCAAACAGAAAAACAAAAATATCTCAAATTCTGCCAAAGTTTTCAGTATTTTATTAATCTTTAGTTAAGGCAATCCATTACAAAGCATTTCACAAACCACAGTATGACGACAATATCATGTCCAACACCTGGTTTGGAAATTATTCAGCATGCAAGTCAGAGACCAAGAGAGGTATGTAAACAACCTGGGATAAAACAGGATTAGTGGCAAGAAAAACCCATACAGTTTGTGTCTCATAGGAACAGAATGGAAAGAACCCAGAGATACAACATGCTCAAAGTGGCTGTTTTCTCTAAATAACATCGAAAGAAACAAACAAAGCACATGGCAGATGCATTAATCAGGTGAAATGAAGGCTGACTACTAGACTTCCTGCCATTTTGGCACAAACATGCACATTGTCTATAGAGGCCAAGTTCATCTAAACACATTTGGCACTGAATAGTATTTATATGGGGCTTATGTACATAATTAGAGTTCAGCCTCATGGAAAATTCAAAATGAAGGAATAATCAATCCCATTTCCACCAAGAGAAAATAAGCTATGTTATTGTTGGAAAGACATCTTTCAGACTAAAAATGTGTCATGATAATTTGATGTTTCACAGTTGCATAAGTGTCATTACTGTGCTTATTTCATATTTATTGATTTATTAACTAAGGGTACATAGAAGATTTTGAGGATAATAGTATCTAGAGCAAGGGTTGTAATGCAACATAAAAGAGCTGCATGCTGGCACTGACTTAATTTGGTATTGTGTCTGCTAAAGTTCTGAATACCATGTATTTAATTTAATTTTATTTTTTTAATAATAAAAGGTACTTTGAAGAGTAGATTTTAAAGTGATCCCTTGCAAGGAAAATTAATAAATATATATCATACATTTATAATTTAACATAATACTTATTTAAAAAGATTTAAAGAGAAATTTATTCAGTGTATATTCATTATTTCTTTTTGGCTTCACTGGCTTTCTGTAGAGGTATACGGGTATTTGTGAGTGGTCTATCACCAAACTTAATGGCCTCATTTGGCAGGACATTAGATGCTACTTTGTCTTCTGAGGGAATAATGTAATCACTAATGAAATATTAAAAACAGATCAAGAAAAAAACAAAAAAACAAAAGTGGATCTGGGCCCATGGGAGAGAAAGTCATTGCCTCTGGATTGAGTTCTCGCTACACCACCCACCTCTACTCTTTAGAAATCACTAAAGCAGTCACAGGACATTAATTGGCTTACAGAGATCATAAAGCAACATGAATTACATAAACACAAAAAATAACTATGAGGAAAAATATGTGAGAGCTTCACATTCTCAGACAACAAAAAAGATCTCTGTTAAGTTCATTATCCGGTGTCATTCAAGGAAACTCTTCAACTCAGTAGTGTGAATTAATTAACACAAAAAATAAACAAATTTTTCTCATGTTTACCTTTTTTTTTAACCTTTTTTAGACCCAGATGGACTGTAAACAAGTCTTGACTTTGAATATCGAACAAGGCTCAGTGACACTGTTCATTACCATCACTTCGATTATACACAGCTGGAAGTATAAAAAGCACACAACACTGGTCGAGACAGTGTGTGTCAGTCACTGAGGCTGTAATAGTCCTAATCTTGCAACAGTTGTGTTATCGCCAACATTTTTCTGTGTGTACATTTTTAAACATGAGACCTGCTGCTGCTGGCATAACAACACCTGGGTAACTGAATTTGGATATGTTTCCATATAATAGGCACATTTGGATTGAGATTATTGTGAGAATGACAGTTACTAGTGAAATAATGGCCATTAATTAAATATAGATAACATGTATAAAGAGTAAAACCAAATGCAGTAAAAAAAAAAAAAAAGGAATATCTCCACTTGTGTTAAATTGTGAAATTAAATTTGACATTGTTTATCAATACAATGGGTTTATGTGCATTAGTGTAACATGATGTTCTGTTGAATCAATGAAAAGGTAAGTACAAGATGGACTTAGACTGTTCTTATTTTGTGCAATCACTGTTAATTTGTTATATCAACTTGTTGTGCTGTGAGTTTTACGATTGTTCAGTTTTCTCTCTGAGAAAAAAAAATCCATTTACCAAGCAGAAAAGAGGGTGTTTGCTGACATCAGTCTTTCAAAAGGGTCCTTTAAAACCAATATCCCAGATGATAAACTACAACCACAACAAACATAATGGGAAGAAACTCACACAGAAAGTTAACAAATGAGATTTTGTTAACTTGGGATACAGAATAAGGAAGGTGTGCGCGTGTATATGTGCACTCTTCGAATAGTTTCTGTAAACATGCAGATTTTTCCTTAGAAATTCATTATAATCCATTAGTATGATAGTATACTTATAAATATACCCTCCACTGTAATCTTGGTGAAATAATACTGGAAGACAATGTTCAAGCTTCTTTGAAAATATAATGTGGGATCCTTTCCATTATTTTCACTGTGGTAGTTTTTCTGTCATAATGGTGGTTTTTCAGCTTATTAACTTTATAACCTTTGTGCTTTTCATTTAGACAGTAATTAGTGCATTCTGATATAAATATTAGAAATACATACAAGACATGGTGCTTGTAAATTAGTATGGAAACAGCTCACAGCAGGTCTTCTACATTACAGCTGGCAATCAAAAAATTACCCATCAGAGAAAATGTTTCCTAAACTGCAGAATAGGTTATTATCGCATGCTTTTATATTACAATCCTTATGAAAGTAGAAATTTTTTTTTTCTTAATTACAATGGTCACAAAATATAAGATGGAAAACTACAGGGGAAATTTTACTTTAATCCCCACACTTTAAAACCTCTTAAAAGGAATAAATACATTTCTGTAATGAATAAATACACATTACTTCCTAGTTTAACATACATCAACTCCAAACGGTATCACAAACATGATACACACTGGCACATTCTAATATATTTATGCCTTCTATCAGGTTTTCTATCCATTACATCACCATTTTGACAGGGTTGACAGCAAACAACTAAAACCTTTGTCTTTATGGGGCTTTTCGCAACTGTCAGAGAAAAACATCAGCAGGTTCCACTAGAACAGTCTTAATGCTCCAGAACAAAATGGCATCTTTTCTTAATTTTATCTAGCCATAAAAATATTCACGAAAGGGCTTCAAACATGTTCCCATCTTCCCCTCAAGGGAGGGTTGGTGGAGGCAGTTTGCAATTATTGAATCAACCAACCAACCAACCAACTGACTAATCCCGACCGTGTCCCACACCAACCCAGAGTGGAGCGTGGGACTCAGACAGGGCTGGTCGGGGATTGGTCCACAGACGAGTAAGGTGGGGGGTCAGAGATGGGTTTAATACCTCTGCTCTTCATGTAGGAGATCAGCTGGTCAGGGATCTCAGCCAGAACGTCTTTTGCCAGCCTTGCCATGCTCAGCACATGGTTACCTGTGCGGTCCATGTAATCTCTGAATGGTACAAACTGTGGTGACACAAAAAACAAAGACATGACTTCATCAAAAGAATGTACCATAGCAGCATTTTTCCTCAGTTGTTACCCACCAATGGCACCTCAGTTATATTAAATTTAATCTTTGTGAGCCTTGCACTGCAATTATAATCCTTGCATTTTGTATTACATTATTTAATTTATATTGGGTTATATACAGTATATAACAATAGACCATGTACAAAAAGCAGAGATAGATGAAATTCAATTCTAAATCCCCCAGATAGTTATTTCATAGTCATTCATAGACATTTACACAAACCTGTCCATTCAAGTAGAGGTTTTTTTGCAATCATTGGAGTCACCATCTGGTGGCTATTCAATAATTTGTTACTTCCTATTTCAACAAATTATGCAAACTGGAAAACTATGGTCACTTTACCTGTCTATGTATATAATGATATGGACTATATACTACACATCTTTAGTTACATCTG
This sequence comes from Brachirus orientalis, assembly GCA_016785285.1. Taxonomy (NCBI): domain Eukaryota; kingdom Metazoa; phylum Chordata; class Actinopteri; order Pleuronectiformes; family Soleidae; genus Brachirus; species Brachirus orientalis. Next base: position 12,145,568 of record JAFBJR010000150.1, read on the forward strand.
GATAACTTCCATATGACCTTTCCTCATGACGACTTCACAACTGATAGTGTTGCTTCCAGCTCTAGTTAAAGAGGGTCTGCAGTGTAAATATCTTGGTAGCATTTGATGTACTCTTTCTTTAACTGGCATCAGAATGTTGAATGAAACAATTCTTGGTACCCACTGTTGTTAATGGACTGCATGAGCTATATTATGTGTGGTTTAATATTTGAAGAGGCTAAAAACTTTAAATACTTAACTATAAATTAAATAATCAGTATAGAGATGAGATTCTGTGTAAATAAATGTATTTTTTTTAATCCACAAACATTAGTGACAGATAGCAGTGAGGATACATGTATCAAGGGCACCAACATGAATTAGCAAGTTTAAACTGTACAACATATATTTACATTTTAGCCTCAAAAGAGGAAAAGAGCAAAGAAAAATGACAAGTGATGTCCATACATTAATTTCTTACATCTTATGTGATGAAAGTGAGTTGTAGAAAAGAAAATTTCCATTTTGGAAGGAGATCATCTTTTGATGAGTGTCAATGTGTTGATTGTAAATGTCATGTGTTTTGCTTCAAAAGAAAGCAAACTTCTAAATATACACATACATGTCTGCTTATAAATCATTGAATCTATCCTTGATGAGCAATGAGTGAAACCAAATACTGGAAACATCTCACCTGTACAATGTCTCTTTCTGCCAACTTCCCTCTTGAAGAGATTCTAATGTCATCACCGTCAAGCTCGACCATGGCTAGAGATAAAACGTATATCAAGAAAGTATTCCTTGCTATCCCTCCGTATCAAAATTATGCACATTAATATCTACTTGATGACAAAACTAATACAGGCAAACTTATACTTACAATAATAACAATTTCACTGTTAATTTAAATGATACTTGTGGTGGTGTAAGTTTCGACTGTTTTTTTTTCTCACCATCAAACTCAGCTTGACCAACTCCAACAATGATGATAGACATGGGGAGTTTGGCTGCCTGTTATTACAAAAACAAATAATAAAAACACACATATATATGTATATATAGTCAGTTTCCATTAACATAAATGGGAGAACACAAATTCCCCTGACACAATCATTTCAGTGCAGTGAGGGGTTCAATTTGCAATTATGTTTATTTCCCACCAATTCACTTTTTTCTGCAGTTAGTATTAATGTGAAAGAGCAATTCCCCAGAGAAATCAAATGCAGAAGCAATAACAAACAAAATATAAAGCAGGACAAAAATAAATAGCACCATGGCTCCACTGTTTCTCACCATGTTCAAATTCATATACAAACAGCATACAACATAATGTTTTAGCTGGCTATGCATAAAATATATAGAACATTTACATTTTACAGGCTCCTGTGGCAAAATCATAAAATGTTCTTGAATGTTATGTTCTAAGAGGAAAAACTATTGAGATAAGATGAATAAATGTGAACAAAGTCAAATCTAGTATTCATAAAACATCTTCATTGCATCACATGGTCTAATATTATTTATATTTACACAGAGAAATGTTTCAGCCACTGTTAAAGTCAAAATAAGACTGCCACATTTCCTAATTACCCCCCAAACCCAAACCTAAAGTTTATTGTCCATATGGTATATTGTGAGCAGCTCAGACTACTGAATGACTTTAGACCCTGGTCCTGAAGTGCAGAATGTGAAAGCTCTGGCATGAATGAATGATGATTGTGGTGTAAGTGCATTTACAGAAGTAAAAGTGGGTCAGCTTTCCTGGAAAAACCCCCTGAGGGGAGAAGCCCGTCACAGTCTGGAGTAAACAGACAGACGAGGTCCACCCTCTCCATGTTCATTGTCATTTTTCAATATCCATCTAATCAGCTGCTCCATTTTATCTTTCCTTCCACTAGGCTCATTCCTTTCTCTACATGAAAAAAACATACATTGATTTTGACCCTTTGCTACAACAGAAAACCCCAAAGGTACACACCTATGATTGCAAGATCAGATACTGTATCCAGAGCTGAATTATTCAGGCTACATCATTTGTTACTTTGTAGTGTACAGTCACTCCAGGGATCTCACTTTGTCACTGTCTGAAGTCAAACATCCTGCTCTCAGTCCGCGGGACCATGATAATATACAGAGACTGTGATGGCACACTTCGGTTCTAATTATCAAAAGTATAAATGACTTATAAAAGGGGGGAAATTGGCAATAACGTTATTTCTTATGTCATTGTATTCATTACATGTGAATTTTCCTTCATGTTTTTATGACACCACTGCAAACATCCATCCATAGTCTACTATTTTACTCTCTTCTCCCTTCCCCTCTCCTGACCATGTACATTACATTGTATGCTTCTGTGTTTTTCAATTCTCATCATTTGTGAGAAGCTGGTCTAATATTTACTTGTGTGGACCCTCACTCAGTCTGTCCTTTTTCTCTTCCTCCGTTTACTCTATGTCCGTTTCGCCGGCTCTGCCATGATAAATGTCTAAAATAACGTCATCCCTGCCTTGATCTACCCATCTAGGGTGTGTGCATGGTGCCGTGAAGCAATTCGTGTTTCCCCATGGGACCCGAGACATTGCAAGATCTCCTGATTGTGAGGACTCCGGGTCAGTCCTGATTTTGCAAGGCTGGTTTTCTGCTAATAGAGTGTCGGGGGAGTGGAGAGAGACAGCCCCAATTTCCCTGCAACAAGCCATATAATCATCAAATGACCCCAAAGCTGTTAAATTACCCCTGCTTATTTGTGCTTTAAAGATACATCACAGCACCAGAAAACACTTATGAAAAAGGAGAAGTGAAGGGATGAGCATTAATCTTTCTTATAGGTCATCTCTGCAGAGCCAAGGTTAAGTGCCAGGTAGGTTAGTTTTGTGGCAGAGAAAATGAGGTAGCAGGTCCAGACTGTGAGGTGAGAGGTGACAGGACGACACAGCAGGTTCAGGCCTGAGTGGTGCAGAGCAGCAGACAAGATCTTAAAAGGAAGGTGTGGCTGTTCGAATGGTTTGATTAACAGTCGCAAATTCCCTTTAAACCCAGTCTGCTGTGGGTCAGATTGTACCAAGAGGAATCACAGAGCGCCAGCCTTACCACTGTAGACATGTCAAACTACAGATTTCCATGACACAGAAAACAGAAAAGGCTAAACAAGAGAGCAATGGATAAAGCCAGTGCCTGTAATTAGGTGAACCTGTTGACCTGAGACTAAATCTCAGCTGAGCCCCCAGTCTCTCTAGTGGTTTAATGAGAGGGGACATTTGAGGTGAGAAAAGTGGAGCAGAAAACATTCTATAACTTCTCAAATCTACTGCTGCTGGATTATAAAGCCCTCAGAGTAATAGAAAGCCTGAGAACAGTGACAAAATGAGCTAAAAGCACCGGTTGAAGCCGTGCAAAGAAGCAGAGAGAGAGAGAAGTGAATGTCTACTAGCCACTGTTAGAGACAGACTCACGTTCACTATGGCTTCCTTGGTCTGAGCCATATCTGATATGACGCCATCAGTGATTATGAGCAGGACAAAGTACTGAGATCCATCTTGAACCGCTGCAGCATATCTGAAACAGAAATCATTAGCAAAGAGTTTTTTAAAAGACACAAAAGCAACCCATTTAAAAAAAAAAAATCCCAGTGCAACCCACTGGGGACAATTTAGAGTGTCCAGTTAACCATGAGCAATGGGGGTCGGGCAACTTGCTCAAGGGTATCCCAGCCTCTGACCTGGTGGGAACTTGAACCAGCAACCTTTTGGTTACAAGCCAAGTTCCCTTTCCACTTGATCATAGGCTGCCCAAACACAAGCATTAAAGCAACATTAAAACAAAGAAAAGTTGAAAACAGATGTATATTCTACGTGTTCATAGATTTAGATTTAACTCAGACTACTTTGAACAGTCATTCCTGCAAAAAGTGGCAGCCACAGTGCATGTTATCAAAAAACAACATAAAAATAATAATAAAAGTTATGTTCAGACCAAACCTCCCACCCCTGCCAGCATGTGACACCCAAAGCTTAATGTCGCAGAGGTCTATCCAGACACTTTTACAAAACCCATCAGAGACACCGCAGCGAGGGTGGCCTAGTTTCAATCGACCATTGCTGGCTGCCCTATGAATAATTTATTAAACTGTTTATGCAAGTGCTGCAGTCTTATTCTTTCAGAACAGTATTGATTGCCCAGTGCTCAACTGACCAGACTTGATGAGCTAGAAGGGGGAAAAACATGTTGAATCATTGTGAGAGCCAAGGGCAGGTTGGAGGTGAGCCCTTACTGCACGTTCAGTTTGACTGTGAAATACAGAAATTTAAATCAAAGATGCAAGCCCAGTTAGTGACAATGGAAAGAGCAATGACTGGTGTTTAGGCGATTAGGTGTGACAGTATCACACATTTTACCCTTTGGAAAGAACTGCCTGTTTTCAACTATTATTTAACTTTGATTTTAATTATTGAAATCAAAGTGCTGACATTGTATACAAAGGCACAAATTACAATATATTTGTATAATCTATGAATAAAGCAGCATGTTATTTCACTCTTCATTGGTAAAATGTTATAGCTGTTATGGTAAATTAATATAATACAGTGATGCTTACTTATTGTATGGTGTGACTCTTCAGCACACATTAATCATTTACATCTCCTCTGACAACACAACCAGTTCACTTTGCCACGTTCTTCAAACTAGGATATGTAGTCTGACACGTTCATTTATTTACATAAAAAAAGTATTCACCATTCCTTCACTGGGTCTGCTTAGTTCATAGAGAACCCATCACCTGACAGTGTTTATACCTTGCCACATGATTCACAACAGGTGCGAAGTTGGTGGGTCCATACAGCTGAACTGTCTTAAGGCTTTGATGGTAAGCATCCAGAATCCCTTCCATGCCATTACAGTACGGGTTCTCTATGTTGCCGTTCTGAGGAAAACAAACATGAATAAAACACAACAAAGCTGCTGCATGAAGTAGCTGCAGCTGCTTCAAGGCCTATAAAGTTCTGGATTCCTGCTCTATCTGAGAAAGCATAATATAATAAGTAGTAGTAGGGGAGTGGCTAGGCAGGTTGTAATGATAATGTTTATAATTTGATATAATGTAAGAATATTTTGACAAAATATGATATTGTCTGTGGTCTGAGCCCTTTTGTTGAACCAAATCAATACTGTAGAGTTACTGTTAGTGTAAAGTGTAACTTAACTCGTACAATCCATTCGTTGTTCCAGGTGCAAATGTTCACAGTTTAGTGTAAATTAGTAAAATTATACATGCTATGATAAAAATTGACATATCTACTACCTCTTTGGTCAAATATGAGCTACTGCATTCAAATGTTGCAATTGGCTATTTTATTCCACTCTTTCATCACTAGTACCCTTTTACATCACTCTATTGTCTAGTCAGCTTGAGGCTCATTATTCCAGCCCTATTCTTTTTTATTTTATGGGTAGAATAAACTGCAGAAGAGAGGGTTTAGTTACACTTTAAGGGCAGAATGGCACTTTAAAAGCAATCTTTGTTCACAGATGTGATTATCCAACAGTTATTGTTGTTCAAAAGTTACATTCCTTGGCCTACACAAATCCTCAAGTGCATCAGGAAACTATTGTGCCCTTTGCATGCCAGAAAGAATGTAAGCACACTTTCACATGTCTCTCCACTCTTTCAGTCTCCCACCCTCTCTGCCAGTTCATCCTGTATCTTCATATAACATGTTACTCATCAACATGTGCAAAATAACAGTGTAATTTTAAATAAATGCAATATCTCAAGTGCTGGTTTACGCTGTACTGTAAATATTAAGCTCGTACTGTAAATATTCTGGTTATTTAATGTATATACTGTACAGTCAATTCTATTTCTATATTGTACATTCATAGATGTGGAAATGCATGTTTGTTTATGTATTATCTTTCCTTACTATCCTTGCTGCTGTGACACTGTAGATTTCCACACTTAGGGACTTATGAAGGATTATCTTGTCTTATCTTATGTTGTGGAGCCATACTGGCTTCCACTTCAAAACACAGAATACATGCTCTGACTGGTTCGCCTCCATGAAACAAGGCCCTTGTCTAAAGTACATACAAAATTTCATTTTGAAGAGACTGAACAACCATACTTATGAGTAGTATATTAAATTTCTGCATATAAACCCTCCTGAATGTAACATACTGGACCTTTAACACAGGACTCAGACTTTGCTTTAATACCACTTACAAGATTAAAGCATAAAAGAACGAAGCTTCAATTATATGGTGAGATGAATCTCAGTTTGCAAATTCTACTGGAAATACGGAGTGATGCAGGCATTACTATGTAGACAGACTCTTTGCCTGCACTAAGCCACAGCCAAAGCACATTAGCTGGCTGAAAGAAGCCAAATTGATTTAAGAATCCTTCAACCTTACAAAACCTAATTTGCACTATAAAAGTTAAAAGGAATTCACTGAATTATGCATGTCAGAGAGGTGTAGCAGCATTCAATGCAAAATACACACATCCATATTGCACAAAAAAAATGCATGTCAAAAGTGTACAAGCTGGAGAGAGCATAAATACACAAATGAGTGCTCGCAATAATGAGCTCCACTGGAGCATTTTTCACATAGAATGATTTTCACTTTCAATCACATCAAAAATCCTGATTTATCGTTTGTACCAGAACGTCTGAATGAACCTCACCAGAGGGAACTCATGGGAGACCCTGCCATCAGGAGGCAACTTAGCACCGAAACCCAATGCAGGGAACATCTTATCACTGTCATAGTCCTGGATGATCTCTCCTACGGCCTTCAGGGCCATGGCATAGGCATTCATCTGGTACGGGTTCATGTAGTGGAGTGAAGTGGACTGGGATGGATTTCCTTTCAAGACAAGAGAAGCCAGAGTAAGAGGGAACTGACAACTGTGAGGAAAGACACATGAGTGAACCATGAATAAACTAGATCTTCAGAATCAGAAGTGAGGCTTAGTGTAGTGTGTCTGGCTCATACACTGCTGGAAAAGTGTTGTTATGATGGGCACTGATTGAGAAGAGAAGGGCATGTTTATTACTGTGAAGTTATACTAACTGTATGGGGTAAGCCAGTGCTTTAAGCCACTGAGGTGTCGCAACATAATTACAAAATGGGCATTAAATCAATTTATTATCATTCACAAAGCCTCTTAGTGTCCATAAACTCAGCATAGTTCCCATAACATCCAGAACTTCCACACAGCAACCTGCAGAATCAGCATATCATTTTAATAATTCAGGTGCGACACCTCAGTGGCTTCAAGCCTTGGCTTAGCCTCAACAATTAGTCAAAGTCAAAAACTGTTTTCCCAGAACCATATAAAAGCACACAAATAATTTTCTACTGCCTCATACTGATTTTTACACTCTCAAAAATGTTTAGGACATGGCAGGTTGGATATATTTGAGCAATCAGACAAATCCAGCTTCAGCACTTACATTAGTGTGAATTGTCTTTACAAGTCATAAAGTTATAATGATAATGAGACAAACATTATCATGGTATGAGGACTGGATATTTTCTGTGTGTTTTCCAAGTATCAGGTTAGAATTTTGCAGTTTGAAAATTGTGTTTATGATCACTTTGCTGTATCTCTCCCTCTTAAATTACAGGCAGAGGAACATCTTTCTGTCATGCCATAGTCAATAGTTACCCCGATGACAAATGAAGGCAGAGCAGGTTGATCATAGACAAAACACTCACCATTTGATGCAGTAAAATCAATGGCCACTGTGAAGTGAATCTGAGTCCTGAAACACATTGATAGAGGAAAGGATGCTGTTAACAAAAGAGAGGCAGGAAACCTGAGTGCTACAGTTTAATGAGGCTGTGTTCTGGGCTTTGCCTCTGAATCAGTCTGAGACAAGGTGTGACAAAATTAAATCCAAGACAGTGTTGATAATAGACCTCCTTTTCTATCTTAACATCTAACAGATGTTTCTTCACTGCAGTTCATCTGAGTAATGAAACTGAATTTATTCATTTACATGTGGTCAAACTGCACACAACATATCCTACAAAAACTCAAAATCACTGATAAGCAGATAAAGCCGCAGTCACTTGTAATGCAGTAAAGGTTTCGGCCTTATAGTGCCTTGAGATAATGTATGTTGTGTTTAGGCGTTATACAAATAAATTGAATTGAATTTATCTTGTTGACATGTTTCAGAACCTTATACATCATACATCAAATTAGACATAGTAGACAGATTACAGCCTTGTGCAATCTGTGTAATCAAAGGAAAAACTGGTTTTCTCTTCTCTGCATCCCTGAAATTACACTGATAGCCAAAACCATTAGAAAAAAATTAAATGAGTCTCTCCTGGATTCACCCAATTCCCCAGAAAGACAAATAAGGGAAGGTGAGCTGAGATCAAAGTGTTTGTTCTTTCTTTGGGATAAGCCCTGATTGCCTTGTCTGAATCTGCCTCCATTCTGAAATGATCACAACCTGTATCAGAGATAATGGTGGTTTATTCCTGAGGAGTGTCTGACCCCAGCTCATTAATCAGCAATGAACTGCCCTGCTCAGCTGAGAAGGGAAATTGACAGTCTCTGCTGATTTCTGTGGTCAGTGTTGAATGTTTGGTTAAAAAGACTGGTGGTGATTTGGAGTTAAAGCCAAATACAGGACTGCAGATGCAGCCATGTGGGAACTGTCAGTCAAACTGCCAATTAGCCACTGTCTGAGGATGATACTCATGTGTGGACAGGAGCTGGTTATCTGCAGTCAGCTTAACTACCCACAGCATGATACATTTTAGTCTGAAAGTTTAAAGGAACAAATACACAGCACTATCAAGAGCTACATTTATCGGTTTTGATAATCTATATTTGGTTTATTCAACCTTCCCTCATATTTTGTAAACTAAACAAAAAAAAGTTATCAATTGTTTACTTGACAACTAATGGCAATCTTTATCTGCTCCTTTCAAGAACTAAACAGGTATTTAATTACTTATGACACGACAGATCACAGTTTAAGAAGAGAGCAAATAATATCTTGATAAAAGCAGCCTGAGTACACCCTGAAATACAATATTTACAAGGTCGGCACAAGGACTAAATGTTAGAAGAAATGTGGGAAAATGCTATTATTTGGTCTTTAGCTGAATAACT